>KK122468.1:643152-679206 GCA_000611955.2 Stegodyphus mimosarum | reverse complement strand
ATCGTGTGTTTTGGCCAATCGCATAAATATCCCCGATCAGTCCGATTCTAATTGTTTTGCTGTATTATAAAGTCTATATCATTGGGTAAAACTGGAGACTAAAGCCTGTATTGAAACTCAATGTTTCTAGCGAAGAACTTGGGATTTCAAATGTCATGGATGCAGTATGGTGGCAGTGAATTCGAAGGGTCTTCCGAAAAAATTCATTTAAACTTGTGAAGTTTCTTTTTAATATTTTGTATAATTTTAAGCATTATTAATAATTATGGAATTAAACTAAATCAGTGCTAATGGTCCTGTTTTTTAAACGTGTCTTTGATATCCTTTCAAAACTGATAACTAATTTTTATGTTGCCAGTTTAAACATCTCTCAAATCGCCTTACCAAGATAACTCTAAAAGTTCTTGCCAATAGATATGTATTGAGATTTCCTGTAAAAGACTATTCAATAATTTAAGCAGCCTTTTGTTTCTTTGAAACATTAGGTTAAGTAAGTCATGTGAATACTGAAATGCTCGTATGATTGAAACTCAAGGATTTAAGAATTATATCATGAAATTAAATCTACATCTTTTTGTACGTGTTCTTTCTCCACTTCATGAGGAGATCTGAATCCTGAAATGCCGTGAGACCTTTTCTAAGTCGATCGCCCTTAAAAACATTGGATGCTCATTCTGATAACATAAGACTTGCATCTTCAACTGCCAAATTCTTCAGGTCTTTAAAATTAAATCTTGAAAAATGTAAAATATAATCATTGGGTACTTACGTATTGACGCCACCGCAGTTACAGATTTGGCGGCTTTAAATGCCGCCAGTCTACACCTAACATTTTTGCGACAATAATAAAATAAGACTTTATTTAAAATCAAAACACTTTCAAAATTCAAAACACTTTATTTAAAAACAAGGTAGTCAATCAGATTTCTGTGGAAAATGGGCCGATATAGAGTTTAACATAGATTCAAGTCTCTTATTTTCTTTCACCTGATGCTGTCGTCAATGAACTCTGATAAATGAGATTCCAAATGATGTCTCTTGTTCCTCCATTTAGCACTGCCCCACATTCTCTTAACTGTTTGTGCATGAACTCCTGTATCAGGATTGATAAAATTATATTTATGATTAACTTTAGCATGTAGGAATCCTTCTATTTCTAGTTGTCTGGTAACCTTTCCAACTGTCGAAATAAATTGTGCTACTATCTGCAATGATTTCAATAATTTTATCAAGAAGAGTAGAGCCAGTTCTGTTAGGAACAGTGACAACAAACGAATCTTTTGTTTTCTCTATATATACCACCAAACACCCACTGTTCGAGTAATACTCTACCACAATTAGTTTTACATTTAGTAAACAAACTTTCATAAATTTCTACAATGCAATCTGCTCCACCTATCTTCTTGTTTTGTTTATTCTCCACATCCAAGACTCATAATTCACACATGCAATTGTTCCAATCCATAGTTTTATCCGATAAATAGAGTTGATTTTCACAAAATTATGCCCCACCAGTATTCTCAAAGCTGAACAAAATGGAATTCTGCTTCTCTCAAACCAGTTGTCTTTTATAAGTTCCACTTCCTGATCAGTCTTAAATTAAATTTCCAAAACTTACGTTTACCAAAATAGTTTCATGTCATGGGCGCATTTTCTTTCTTTGGTAAAATATTTCGCTCCTGAAAAAAACAAAATTTCATCTTGTTCTGTTTTTGGCAGATCCCAAATACACATTTTCGTAGCACTAAAAATGGCGTCAAAAATCGACAAACAACAAGGAATCCAAAAGATAACTACGTGCGAACAAAATTGCTCTTTATTGGCACATTAGCGCAACTTCTGCTGCAGTGACGTTAATACGTAAGTACCAAGCATGGTACCAATCAGATCCGTTGATACAGATGCACATTTAATAGGCCACATGTTCAGAGCATGGGAATATCCAATGAACTCTTTGTTGTTGAAATGAAGTCTGCCGGTTAATAAGTCTTGGAATGGATTCAACACAAGTTACATAAGGCAAGTCTGCTCTAAAAGAATCCTCCTGTTACAAATAGTTATATTAAATGTAATTGGAAGATGGTATATACACATGGTATAGTCATTCACTTAAAAATAGACTATTCAAGTGTATCGAAAATTGCAGGTGCTCCGAGATTGTTTTCACGATGCATCAGTTTGTAGTCTAAAGGAGCTAACGATAAGGCGTTCCTTACCACTTTTCTAAATTAACTGGACTTCAAGTTTTGTAAATTGCATGTTTGAAGGGAAGGAGGCGTATGTTATATTGTTTTAGCCTCCATTTTAATGTGACTTTCCCGAACTTAAAATCCGCATTGACAGTGCCGTTGCAGTAATAGCACTGGATAGGTTTCGAAGTGAAAATGTTCTCTAAAATGGATCGGTTATGTCGTGAGATAAAAGGACTTTCTTACGTAGAGATGTTGTCTGACAGATTTAGGTATCTGAATTTAATGCATCACCGGTTCGGAAATCGATTAAATTATTATTTGTAACAAGATTCTTCTCAGTTGACCCACTACATCGATGCATATTAAGTGCGTTGAGATACTTAAAAGATGGACAGCGATTCAGATGCATAAAACGTAACATTAAGTTACCTGAAAAGTTTATATTTTAAAAGCTGTCTGGTAGTTTAAGTTAAGTAACAAAGAGAATAGATAGGTTTACTACCTAGTGAATTTTAGGAAGTCTATGTACTCTTGATGCTGCTGCGAAGCGATTAATTTCTTACCTAAGGTGTCATTACTTTAGTCTTTTCTTGCTGTTTACTTTAGACTTGTCCTAGAAATGTTTTAAAATTCCTGTCTGTAAGCCATAGTCTGGTGAGCAAAATTGACAAATCTTGTTAAAATTTTGGAGTATCAAAATATAACGAATGATATTACGAAAGTAAGACACTAACAGCTAATGCTGCAATAAGAAACAATTACTCACTTTCTTTATCATTTTTGAGACGGGAGTTCAACTTAGGTTCAGATCTCGACAAGACTACCATCTGCAGGGTTATTTCACGATTCTCTCCATGTGTATCGTGAATACGAAGACGTTTCCGTTCCTCCTCCGGAGAAGGGCTTAGCACTGTAGTACTTGTCCATAATCAAATAATCCAAGCCAAGATAGCAAGGGAAGTTTATTTTTTAGAGGCTTCTTCCCACGTGTCAAATTACCAGTTTAACTTAAAATCGTTGTTTCGCTAATTCTACGAGAAAGCGTTTAAACAATTATGTACATCAAGACGTTAAATACTTGTTCTCTTTATTTAAACTTAGACTGCGCGAAGTTCTTTTCGTTAAAACAGTGAGATGCACAAAAAACAAACGAATCAAAAAAAAATCTAAACACAAATTTTTGGACGGAAGAAATATTCTGACGGGTGGCTACACTACGAACTTGACTGCGTGAATGCTTGAACCTGAGCAGTTTGAAGTAGAGCTTGAATACAAATCGATTAGGTATACTTTAATACTTTTAAGAAAGAATAAACAGTATTTTTTTTACTATCTTCCAAACAAACTGAAAATTTGAATCCTTTGAAACAAATCTTTTCTAAAATGGTACTTTTAAATAAAACTTTAAAAAACTTCAGCACATGGCTTCGTTTCTGGTGGATGATTTATTGTTTGGGGTTGTCACGTGCCATAGGGTTAGGCTTATTCGATCATCTTTCGACATGAATTGCACAAACGCCTTACTAGGTCAAGTCTGCACTAATTAAGCACTTACGTGTTACCCATTGCAATAGTATCTTTATGTACACTGCCCCTCCCGAAAAATGGGACAGATCTCTCGTTCTACTGGGTCGATGGACGAAATTCAAATTGCGTTTTTCATGTCTCTAAAGCGATTTTAGGATATGTATTAGATATATATAGAGAGCATTGTTCAAATAAAGGTATTTTGACACAAGATCGGACTTTTCTGAAATGACATGCTAATGTTTTCCATATTTCCATTCTACGACTCAAATTATGTCAAACCCCCAAGTTTTCTAAAAATCACACGAGTAGTTTTAAAATTTGCTCTTAAAATTTTAGCTCCTCAGTGTTAATTCATCTCTTTTTTTTATTAAACTTATTTGATTCTTTCCTACACAATTCAAAATTTAGGTTCATTCCAAACAAAATTCACTCATTGTTTGATAAAATTTTGAATTATAGCCTATAAAATGTTTACAATCATCTTTTAAAGTAGATGTATTTCTAAGCATACCTGCAAAACGTTGGAGCCTTTTATTCAAAATTTCCGAAGTTGTACGTGAATTTATATATTGGCGCGTTTTGAAATTTGGCCTGTTTGTTGAAAGTGGTAATAACGAAAATGTGGTTTACGCACTTTGTTAAAATTATTTGAAAGTAGAAACAATAACTTCACGATTCTGCGCAATGGAAGGCAAAGGAAAATAGGTTGCCATATATTAAGTTCGCAAAGTGAATTATTCTTGGCTCAAACCGAAAAAAAAATGCGCCAAGTTAAATTATTAAATTTCTCCGTAAATTTTGCACCAAATTTTATAAAATTTGGGCCTAATTTGAGTCGTAGATTCGAAATATGGAAAGAAAATTGATATTTTATTTCAGAAAAATCCGATTTTGTGGCAAAATGTCTATCTTAGAACAAAGGTCTATATGAATCTAATATATCTTTCGAGACATCGAAAATGCAGTTTGAATTTCGTCAATTGGCCGAGTAGAACGACGATCCATACAGAACTGCCCCATTATTTTTTTGCGCAGTGTGTGGTAAAGCATGTGCTTTGGGAGTCTGATCTAATAAAATAATGGAAACTATTAAGTTTTTGATTACTACGTAAAAGTATTCCTCTCAGGTAAGCCATCGGTGCATTATGCTCATTTCGGATACAACTAAATACAAATTCAAATGGCTTTTGCAATTTTATTTACAGGACTTCTGAGATGCAAATATAGATCGCATAAGAATCGACTGGATTTATAATTCTCATTGCGATTATCTGTCTATAGGAAAAGATGCCGTCGTAGAGAGTTTAAAATGCTTACTTGCATTTAAATTACACAGGAGGAAAACTACATACAGCTAAATAATCATGCCTAATGTTAGTATCTGAGGTGAACTAAAAGTATTTCGCTGGTTTAACCATTGGGTGACCTGTCACATCAGGAAACAAGGGAAACTGAATACCATTAAAGGAAAAGATGAGCGCTTGACGAGGTGATTATTTAACTGTGCCAGTGCGGAAAGGGACCATCTTTCTACCTGGCGAGTTGTGCAGGCTTGACCGTGTATAATAGGACCCAATGGTGTGGTTTTAGTTAAGTGTAGCAAAGTACATCTCTATGCAACCAGCCCGTTCGCCGCGAATTAGACTACCAAGACCTTATCCTTATGTCCAAAGATGGCTACATTTCTTAATGGAAATCAGTTACTTGAACGTCCATTCAAAGGAAAGAAATATATTAAAATGCAATGAATATTGTATTTTTATTCTTTCAAAAAAGGTTTAAATACGTAATATTGATCTTTATTGGGGTACTAAAAATTTTATAATTACAGCATTTACTGAAATTCGGAATTTGAAGATCTTTTTTATCTCAGTTTGCTGTTGAATTTCAATAAACTAATTAAAATTGTAACAAAAGTGATGCTCTTTTTAGGCTGGTAATTCTAACACCTGGGTTCGATTATAGGCGAGCGGGCTAGCTGCATGGTCGTTTTCGTGGTTTCCGTATGTATGAGCTGTGTACAAGCCAGTTTCCCTTAGAAAGTCTTCTACGAAGACATCCCTACCCTTAGACAGATAAACCTAAGTGCTTTGCCGTAATCAAATAAACCAAACCAAACTTCACCTCATTTTAGGCAAATGGAACTAGACTGATTCAATATAATCAGCAAAAGTATTCCATCTTCATCCTGATAACCAGTTACATAAAGGATTGAGATTAGATTTTTCGATTACGGCAAAGCATATTAAAGGCATCTTAAATAAAGGACTGTCCTCCTGGAGGTCTTTCTAAGGAATAATTCGCATACTCACACAAAGAAAACCATAGAAACGCTCTTGCAGTCAATCCACAGGGGCTTGAGATATTATCAGTCACTGTCTTATCTTTTAGTTTACTGGTTGGTATAGACCAGATATTAAATATGGAAAAATTTAAATTTTCGTTATCGTTTACTAGACCAGCAAATCGGAAAGGTAAGCAGTCTCGGCCAACTGATATATTTTAAAAATGGAAATTTCGTTATTTATTCAGATATTGGGCTCATGAACCCTTTGCTTTAAATCAACGCGCGTGGGACGTGATCTCTTTTTATGCTTAAATTGAGATCCAGGTATCAGATACATGACGTCTCTGTTCTGACCAAAAGTGAGAACCTCGTATCGGACACGTGATTGCTTTTACACTACTGGGTTACAGTTGCAATGTAAGAGCTTGTCATTTACTATTACGCATAATTGCAATAGATTCGTGAAACTTAATATGGTAGAATTATTACTGAAAACTGAACAATGGGACTATAAGAGGTTAGGACAGATATCCGCAGGAGATACACCAAACAGATTACAAGGACGAAGTTCGGGATATTTTCCAGAGCATATTAATCCAATACCATCAATGCAAAAAACAGCAAGGACTTGTAAAGTTTGAGCAAAGCATACGGGGCGCAGTGAAACAATGCGTGAAATGAAAAAGTGTAAAGTTGCATTTACGTGCTCCTAACTGTTTTGAGAAATACCACTCGTTAGATTATTTTAAATTTTTCTGTCTCATTTAAAATGTTAGTAATAAAAGAATAAATCTCCAAATACTTTTAATAGAACTTTGACTAATGCATTATTTACTTGTAAGTCAGAAATTAATCACGCAATAAATTTTACAGGCAATATACTATTTAAACGACTGAAAAGTTTTCCTGTTATATAATCTTAAAAATATTGTATGAAATAAAAAAAACTAATCATGATTTCATAAAAATGAAATGAAACAATAAAGAAAAATCTGAAAGGTTCAGATTTTAAATTACGTTAGTGGGGGATTTTAAATTACAAAGGGGCGTTTTTTAACATTTTGTGTTACCTTTATTTATTAAATATGTTCTTCGAACTTTAACCATAAAATTCAGTTCAAGAGCAATATCGTAAAATAATTTTAAAATGAGCACATCTTTACAATTTCCCATACAGTCTGACCCGCTGCACATAAAAATGTTTTTTCTGTACAACGTTGTCATTGCTCGCTTTGAAATCCTTGAGCTTGTTAATCAAAATTTTGTTAAACGTTTTACAAAATATGAAATCGATGATAAAACAAATTCCAAATTTGGGCATATTCGGGTGGAAACGTTCAATATTCAAATTTTAATGGCTCTAGGTACCGTTGTTTTATCACAAGGAGCGAAACATACATACATTAATGCAGATTCTTCCTTATTTAATTTCTTTAGATATAATACAGAGCGATTATATTTGATGGCAACAATTTGAATAGTGAAGCATTTTTAGTGAGTAAATGCAAAAGGAAATTAATAGTCCTTCCAAGCAAATTGTCTCTTTGGACTACAAATATATTTATAAAATTCTGTGATTTTATTAAATGCAGTACTATTGATGTCTACCAGTGTGCTCAAAATTTAACCTGTTATAAAATCTGCTTCTGGTCACGACGCATGAGAAAAGCTTTCATCGAAAGTTCACCCAAAATCGTCGTTCAGTTCATAAGGGGTTAATTATGATGACATTCCCAAGGACTAACTACCCATCTGGAGAAAATATTTCTTTACGGAGGTCTTCTTAAAGGAGTGTATTTATGCTGCCCACCGAGCTACAACTACTAGCTAGTTCGTTCAGCACTTCAATATATCATTCGGAGAGAATGAGGTTAAGTTGTTTGAATAGAATAAAGATATGTGCTGCGCAACAGGAAAGATGGATTTTTAAAAGGAAGCCCACCTAAATTCCCATACATCCACCCTTTTTCTGCAGTTTCTTGTTCAGGTCGAAGTACTGGTGCTCAGCTGTGTTAATCACTTGTTTACTGTTGTACCCCTCAGAAAGAGGGAAAATTAGCATTTAATAGAAATCGAAATGCATGCTTAATGAAAAGATGTGAAATAAGTAGTATTTATTGGTTACCTTTAAAGATCACAATTTCTAGCTTAAACGGAAATGTCCTAATATATGGTTTGCAGATTTTAGAAAAGTACGTAAAATTAAACATAACATACTTTCTTGGACGTTTAAAGACTAAGACTTAATTATCTTATAACTGAATATCTATTCTTTTTATTTTTAATTCACATGCCTTTCATGTTACAAACATCCTTTTTAAAACGGTGGTTTCCTGAGAATGGGTGTCTTGAAATTTAATGGTGAAAGGACATTACTTTATATCTAATGACATTTTCACCATGCTGATGCGACATTACAAAACTGGTCACGTTTTCGCAATTGACATTTATTTTACACCAAGGTATGGAGGTGCAATTTGAACGGATTTAGCGACTTTCAGTATTGACTTACATGGGAAGAGAGAATTATTTTAATTGTGGTACTCAAAGATTTGACATGAAATGAGTTTGATTTGGGGCATTTTTGTGCTGCTCTTTACTTACACAGAGACCTTGGAATTTAGTGGGATGCCCTAATCCAGATGATATTAACACTGAACATAAAAGTTATGTCAAGATCGGTAGATGAAAGCCGTTGGCTGGTGTAAATCGTTCCGAGTTTGAGCGGCAGAACAACACAAACGTGGACTCCATCAATATCTGTTGGATAGAAAAGAAGCGCTGATTGAATGACGTACAGAGAATTGATTGCAGATTAAGTCATGACAGCTATCGAACGGCCAAGTATTTGAGCACATTAACCGGGATATTGGATCGTTCCATGCTAGTAGGTGCAATGGAGAGAAGTTACTGTAGAGCCTTACGATTAGTTTGGACAGGGTTTGTTTCTTGGCCATCATAATCATCAGATAGATATGCATAGGTTTCTTATGTGGTTACACTAAGGGCCATTATCTAAGTCGCATTGAGTCCGATGAGAGTTTATCGGCCTAGTAATCGTATGCTGTCACCGTGAATCTTGCACTAATGTTGATAATCCTAATTTTGATCTCCAATAATAAAAATTTGAATCATTAAAATGTTTTGTTTCTTTTAACTTTGTGTTTTTTCTTATTTGTTGCTCACCCCTTTCTTGAGTCCTTTCGGCCCACAAATTCCATTACAAACTTTTTACTTCATTCCCGTCTACCTCTCCTTACATGTTGCCAGATATTATAGAGTCACCCTGAATATACTACTCATCCATCCTATTTTCCTGTAAAGTTACTAATATATCAACCACTCAGACCATTCTCGACCTTTTGAGATTTGAGGACAATTGCACTCGACCAAGACTTCCTTTCCAGGCACGTGCATCATATACGTATATGTGTTATAGTTACAATAAATGGGCCTTTTCGGCAGATCAAGTAACACTCCTGTGGATCGAGCGCCTCGCTCTTGACGAAACACAGGAAAAGGCTTAATTTACTTACTGAACTGCTATTTATTGCGCTTAATCTGTACTGAATTGCAAAACTTCGTCACGAATTTAGAAATAGAGTTTGCGTAATGACTTCTCACGTAATTATAATTGCAGCAAAGAACCAGATTTTTACAACTATGTGCGGAACTATGTTAGTGATCTTGCGAAATGACTGCAGTTACATTAGTGATATAGTAAATCCACTGGTTTGTTTTATTTGATTAAAACGGCAAAGCATTCGACGGCTATCTGCCTAGAGGGATACCTTCGTGGAGGACTTTTTAAGAGTAGAACTCCAGTGCAAACGCCGATTTATGAAACTCATTGGAAAACTTTACACTGGCAACGAAAAACGTCTATCTTGTGTCATTCTTTGCAACAAATAAACTTAAACACATGTAATGGGGATTAAATGTACGAGAATAGCCTGATTTGGTTTGGTTTAATCCTGATTACGGCAAAGCATACGAGGGCTATGTTTCTAATGTAAGTGATGGTTTCGAGAAAGACTTTCTCAAGGAAAAATGGCTAGTGTCCACGTTACATACGGAGAAAACCATAAAAAGGCACATGAAGACAGCCCGTTACCCTGAAATCGAGCAAAATTCCGAAATCAGCATCTAGTAATTTTACCGCTCGGCTGCTTGTGGGCAAACGTACGAAGAATCTACTTGCAGAATTTGATACGCGTCTTTTAAAAATGTATCTTGTAATGTTTAAATAATCAAGGGAATGTTTAAGCTTTTGTCAGACTGTGCTTTAGGGAATAATATTTTTCTTTCCCAAATAGCTTATTGGCTTTAGGATCTGTAAGGGAAATAAAGCCCTCCCTGCATCCCGTTTGGAACCTATGGCAAACTCTGAAAGCAGATTTGTTTTTTCCAAATAAACATTTGATGAAATAAAATATTCATTTCAATGACCAGAGAAAAAAAGAAGTCACTGTTCAATTAATTCTTTTACGAAGTTAATAAAATCTTGAAGAAAATAATGAATGAAGAGCAATTTAATTATTGTCACAGCTATGAAAAATTATCTGATCACCTTAAGATTACTGGCAAGAATGTTACTTGTGCTATTAATGAAGTAGTTTTGAAATCTGGGCTATTGTTGCAGTTCGTAAGAGTGTCGGACTTGTACAATGAAAACTCATAAAACGACCATTCGAACGGATGAGACCAATGAAGATACATCATCTAATGTATAGTCGAGTTTCGAGAAGTTATATAAATATTTGAGAAAAAAATCGATACTTGTGTTTTAGCCGGCTGGCACTTTGTTGATACATCGTGCAAGATACCACCCCTTATTCTGATTATTGGAAACGTCGGGAGCCTTAGTCACTATCTCTGATTCTTCAATTAAGATGCGATTTTCATTTCATTATTTTTTTGACTAAGGAGAGGAAGGGCTTTATTTGCATGTCAGCTTCAGACTTATTAAAGCAAGTGTAAATTTGCAATTGCGTCATTTTTTTCGCAACCCTTTCAGGACAGAAAATTCTCGAGGCAATGTTTGTAGGTCTGGTAAATTTGCATTGCATTTTGAATGATGAGTTTTATTAGAACTGCCAAAAAAGGAAGCAGGAGGAATCTATTTCTGAGCATGCAGTATTCTGCTAAATACCGCGAGTGTTCTTAATCCTCATTCAATGACACTACATATGACAGAAGAATTACAATATCGAGAGCAGCCAAAAAATGTTAAACCAAGAAATAAAGAGGTTTCAGAGAATTCATATTGTTAAAATCGTATCAGACTTTTATTCTCCGCCGAACAATAAACGCTCTATATCAGGGAAACCTAGTTTTAGACAGTGTGAAATATCTTACTTCCAGAAAACCAGAACGTGGCTATAGATATTGGCCTACAAGAAGTTCAGTTTTAAACTGTGCTACTACTTACGAAGTATACAGAGAAGTGAATTTTGTTTGGCTCTTTCTACAAATGTAATGGTATTATGTACGTGCTTCTCTGTCTTAGTCTGTCGAGCACTACATGGACTGAGCCCAAAGGAGAAGGCTTCATAGTATAGTAGGAGATGGGATGTCCAGTCAAAGGTCTCGAAGAGATGAGACGTATGCCAATCATGTTACCGTCCCAGGTCTTTCCAACCCGAGATGGCAAACTTTAAAACGTTTCTCCTTAATCATTGCTGAACTAGACAACCGAAGTCACCACTCCTGGCGCTCAGAGACCACAGTGGTGGGAACTTTGAAAACACGGAAGTGTGACTGGTCGTCAAGATGCTCCTACCAGTACTACGCGAAATGGAACCCATCCCTGTGGGCCAACCACATCAGACCTAGTACAGAGTTACCACTTGTCTTCACACCAAAGGTTCCTTCGTAGCCTTTGGTGAGCCAATCACCAGATGAAGTGCCGATTTATTACCTCTCTCCTTACACGTTCGGACTCTTTGCCAATCGCCCCTCCCCCAACGATCTTCGGGTTCTGGAATGGCCATGCTTGTATTTATTGCCCTAGAGTGCTACTGCCATAGTAAAATACTAAGTCGTGTGTACATCCCAGGATAGGGGTAATCTACAAGTGTGACGCTGTGTATCATAACAGCTGCCGAGACTATTAATATGGCTATATTGAGTCGTGTTTGAGACAAATTTAAATATCACACTGAAATGTGTCATGTTATAGAAGGATCACATTTATAGAATATATGTGTGATGAAAAGGATTTCTCATACATAAATTGTAAAATTCAGGATGTATTATAACGTGAAAAAGTTTCAGCCGTATTATTAGAATTATTGTTTTAATACTACGAAAACATATTTCTTTTAGGCCAAGCCCACAGTCTTGCCCACAGCCCCGATTAATCTTAGAGCTCCCAAACTAATGAAATTATCAGAAGAAAAATTATTGAAATTCTGAAAAAAACTGTCTTTTTGAAATCCAATTTGTACTCAGGAAATACTCACTGTACCAATAATTAAAAGAGTTTATTATCTTCTTTAAAAACACATTATGAAGTAACTTAATATCTAAAATTTCTATGACATAAAATATGCTATTATGTAAAATAACATTTTCTTTTGCTTATTTCCTAAAAATCAAAAACTCCTTTCTAAAATTTATGCAAAATAACTATTAGAACTTTCACAGAACACTCTCCTTATAGAAAAAGCGTCCAGTTTTTTGCTGCGGTGTTGAGGGCGGAAACATCATACAGCTCTTAACAGCTCTCACAGATTGTTCCGTTTCAGTTTTGAGTCTTGCGAGAAGAGGAGAATTTCGGCAGTCTATGGACTGCACATCATCTAACAAGTCTGTAGATTCATTATGCGCAGGTCGAAGATTATAACTTCTTGCCTGGAAATCAGGAATCTTGGCAGCAAGAGTGAGAAAGATACTTCCAAGAATGAGCAAAATAATACCAGAAATCACAAAATGTCTCCACGATTCACAAGGGAAAGGTTTAGGATTGATGGAAATAATAAAACAACCCAAACCTATAATCACACTAATCATGCCAAAAACATAAAATGTTACTTCTAGCCAAGGACTCTTCGGTACTTTCATTTTAAAAGGAGGGAAAATTATCTGTAAAAGAAGAAATGAATAAAAAATTATTGCTTGAAGAAAATACCTTAAAAATGAAAATGTGTAATTTATTTAATAGTAAAATTAAGACACTTCCGAATCAATTTAATACAATCAGCGGTTAATTGCTTCGTTTCTCTATTTGAAGTAAATTTAATCCTGAACGAATTCTATTTGAAATAAATTTAATCCTAAGCAATATAATCGTTTAAAAAATCCTAAACGATAGAACTGAACGGACATTTTGAAGTTTACCCATTACAGAACAACAGTCGCTAATTTTCTGTAAACAAAATACAAACGCCAACTTGATGCTTCCAAAGAGAAAAACTTTTCGCCAACAGCTTATTTAGACTTAGGTTAAATTGATTTTTAAGTGTAAGAAAGATATCACTTAGATTAATTATTTCGACAAATAAAAAATGAAACGCAATGAATAAAGTTTCAAAATTTTTTACTAGAAATACTTACTATAAAAGCAAGAGTACTATTATAAAAGATTAACATATTTCATTTAAGGTTGGCCGGTACTTATGCATTAATGCAACCACCTTGTTGGCACCTTGTAAAAGTTGCAGAATTTTCAGAATGCGCCGAATTCTGACAACCGTGCTCATAACAATCCATCACCATTTTCGTATGCGTTCATTTTTGTTGTGTTCCAAGTTCCAACGGTTTTTATAAATAAATCGGGATATTTTTTGCCTTAAACTTAATTTAAAATATGAGCTTGTGAAATTTGTCAGCAGTGGAAGAAAACTGTCGTAAAATTTTAGCAGGAATACAGAATTTTACTGAAAATTTTGTAAAGGGAACAACGAGAAAACACGATTCGTAGATAGCCGCTGTTCCCTCGGTTTGTACGAAGCTGAGTGTCCGCAATTCTGATTTTTTAAGCGAAAATAGATCGGCTTTGTACTGCGGGAGAAGAATCGCGTCAAAAATTCTTGAAAAATTTGAACAATGTAAATGTTTTATTTTTTAATGTACTCGTAATCTTTATTTAACGATTCAAATTTGTATTTTCAATTGCTAAAGTATGTTTCCTTTTCATATGTTGATAATGTTTACCGATTCATGATAAATATCGTTAATTTGGGAATTTTTCTAAGCAAAAAAAGCTGAAAAACCACTAGCTTGCGCCCTATAAGACACTTCTACCTTTTCATCTGTAAAAAATCGCCAAATTGTGTTAAGGTGGTTGTGTTAATACGTAAGTACCCGTTGGCCAATAAGCAACGTTGGCAAGGGTGATCAGTGCCAACGCTGGCACTATGACTTTCAGCAGTAAATTCCTTGGCTCATGTTGTTCAAAAATAAAAAATACCATACAGGTTAACTGAATAAAGGTAAAGTTAACATATTCAACACTGAATAACATTTAAGCACGAGGCGCAAGTGGTTAAGAAAAGAAGACCGCTGAAGTCTTGTAGTTTGGTCCGTGTTAGAATCTCTGCGGACAGATTGGTTGCACGGGTATTTTTGTGCTTTCCTCTCATATAAAATGAATATACAATCGAATTCTTTATAAAACTCGGTCCACAAATGAAGACTCTACCAGAGGCCGAATGGTTAAGACTGCTGAATTCTGGTAGTTCGACACAGGTTCAAAACCAGGCAAACGGGTTGGCTGAATGGATGTTTTCGTAGATTTCCTCCATGCGTAAAGGAGAAATGAACCAGTTTCCATTAGAAAGTCCTCCACAAAAACTTCTTCTCTTTGTGTACTCCAAATACCCCAAATCCAACTCTCCACAAATGCAAATTTATCCTCTGATAGGCAGCTGTTACGATCCTCGTCAGAATTGACTAAAGGAAGTTAATTGCCAAAATAGTTTTGAGTACTACTTATCTGCTACACCTCCAAAAATAACTGTCCGTTATTCTGATAAACTCATAAGCATTTGAGTACTATAAAGGCTGTTTCAGATTTTTTTCTATAAAAATTATTTTGTTTTAATGTTTTCTACTCCTCTTTTGTAGGAGTGCCAAAGGATGCTTGTTGTGCTAATTTGTTTGCTTGTTTAGTCGATTACGGCAAAATATACCACCTGTCCAAGATGCAAGGTGAATTTCTGATAAATTTTCTAAGGGAAACAGTCTCGTATTCGTGCCACATATGGAGTATGGTATATTTAATTATGACAAAGCCCTTCAGGGCTATCTACCTAAGGGAAAAGATACCTTCGTTGAGGATTTTCTGGGTGAAGCTGGCTCGTACACACGTTATACATAGGAAAAACCATGAAATCGCCCATACAGCCAGTCCGTTCGCCGGCCGGGATTGGAATCCTGGATCGAACTACCAGTGTTCAACAACTTTACCGCTTGGCCGCTGGCACATATGAGAAAGCATGAAAACTTCCATGTCTCAACCCATTCGTTTGGAATTTGAGAAAGTTCCATGAATAGACAATTATTTCCATAAAATGATGTGAGAGAGGACGGATAGGTAAACTACAAGAGTTTTCCATTAACGAGCCCTTAACACGAGTCAAGCACTTTCTATGGAAGGATATGTATATGTCTTGTGTTGTTTATTGGCCACCACTATATTAAATACTTTGCTTTAATCTCTTATGACAGTGTTCTTGTTTTCAAAGAAAATATTGTCAATGAAATGTTTTTAAAGTACAGCAGACTCTTGTTTAACCTGGATAATGCTGAGACAACACGCACGGTTAATGCTACAATAGTTTAAAACACACAGGAAAGAGGTTAAGTTAATCTGAATATGGCAGAACACACTAGGGTTCTCAGCTAAGGAGACAAATGCCTTCATAAAAGATACTAAAGGGAAAATGACTCTCAGGAAAACCAACCATGCAGTCCAGCCTGTTCACCTGAGTTCGAGCCCGGAGCGATCTACCAGAATTTAACAATTTTTAGCCTCTCGACCATTGGTGGGACCCAGGAAAGAGGAATACTCCATAATGTAATCCAAAGAAAAACAGGTAGTTAGGTATTATTGCAACCAACCTCGCCGCTGTTTGGTAAATTTTGCGGAAGAAAAAGAATAATAATTTTATTGCAAAATATTATATGTTACATATCATAAGACAATCAGTAAATCTAGTTATAAACAGGGTTTTGCTTTGGCTGTGGTTGAAATTTCATAGCGATCGCCTTGAGAAAGAATTCGAAGCATTGCTCTTTTAGCGATTTTGTGGCAAAACAATGCGTTCCTTCAGAAATTTCGCGTCTCTCTATTACTATTATAATCTACTATTATTTATTAATAATTACAACTCCTATAAGCAAAAATTTTAAAATCGAGTTTAAGACC
This sequence comes from Stegodyphus mimosarum, assembly GCA_000611955.2. NCBI lineage: Eukaryota > Metazoa > Arthropoda > Arachnida > Araneae > Eresidae > Stegodyphus > Stegodyphus mimosarum. The sequence continues at coordinate 662,825 of KK122468.1, read as the reverse complement.
AAACCTAATTATGATTTTTCTATCGAAGCCCTTCGAACACAATAAAATCGCATACGAAAATGGCGATGTTCGAAATTGAATATTTGTTATCCGCGCAGTTGCCTGAATAATTGCTTTGCGCATGGTTACCAAAATTTGTTGCATTCTGAAGGTTTGGTGATTTTTACTAAGGTTTTGCCATAATACGCAAGTATCAGAATAAAGAATATAAACAATTTACCTGGATATTTAAGCAGTTTAACTTGGAGAATAAGTTTAATTGGTCATGCAAGTTAAATTAGCATTTAAAAGACCAAGGCACTTCTAAACAAACAATATTTTTTTCCTTTTATATTATACTCGTTTCTCGAGAGCAGCCAATGGGAAACGGAAAATTATTAGCCGAAATTTTAATTTATTTTTGCGATTCAGCAGTTTATTTTTAACGAATGATAGGAATGTTCATGCGTTCTAAATAATACGCAATTAAAATACGTAAAATAAGATAAAAGAAATTCCTAAATAATGTGGCCCATCAGCGGCCAAGCAGTAAAATCGCTAAACACTGGTAGTTCGGTCCGAGGTTCGAATTCCGCGAACGGGCTGGCTGCACGGGCGTTTTCGTAGTTTTACTCATGTGTAAAGTATATACGAGCCATTTTCCCATAGAAAGTCCTCCACGAAGGCATCCCTCCCCTTAAGCAGATAGCTCTTGAGGCTTTGCTGTAATCAAATAAAACGAAACCAAACACAAATAATGTGATATTATCTACAGTCATCATGCATTTTCCCCTCCGTTTTGAGTGCCACGCAGCGGCCGAGCAGTAAAGCAGCTGAAAGCAAATAGTTCAACCTGGGCTCGATTCCAGACGACTGAGCTGGATATATGGACATTTTGTGGTTTTTCCCCCATATGTAACTTGGATACGAATTATTTTCTCTCGGAAAATCCTCCACGAATTTATCCCTTCCCTTAGGCAGATATCTCTCGCGTGTTTTGCCATTATCAGCCGAAACAAAGAATTGTCCCCTTTTTATCTCCCGTAGAAAGTTTTTTTATTCTGATGGTTTGACGGACTTTCCTTCCGGTCGCATGTGGGAGTAAAAAGAGATTGAGATGTGGAAAAGAGGAGAGCAGACACAGGTTTGCTCTCTCTTGTGTAGTGAAAATGTATTTTAAAGTTTTCTCATATGTAATTTGTGCATAGTTGTATATGTATAAGTAATTATTTAGCTTAGAACAGGTTTTGTTCATTTGACGAAGTTACAACTATGTTATATTGCACGATACTTTTTAATTGCTTTTTCGTTTGAAATGCCAATTCCCTTTAACTTGGGTGGAAAATAAGGCGAGGGGGGAGTATTAGTATTTTACGCGATATGAGAATACCCAAACGATGAAGAGTTTTAATTAAATTCTTCTGTACTGAATGGTAATTTTGTTTTCGATCGTGTCTTCATTTTGAAAGACTTACCATAAGAGGAAAACAGATTTTATCAATACCAGAGTTCCGAAAGTGGAACTGCATCCAAACATGGCGGAAAAAAAAAAGAAAAAGGCTTGAAAGAAGAGGGATGCTACACTGTAAAAAATTTTAGTCCAACGTTACACCATTTAATGGTTCAAAATCAAAGATAGTACCAAAACATGGTTCACTTGATTTTACGTTTCACTGATATTTGGTGAAACGATCCAACTAGGTAAACGTTTCACTATTTTTAAGGAATACTTTGCAGCCAATCAAACCGAAGCATTCAGCGCATGCCTGGTCTTCCCGTGATTCCATCTTTAGAAAGTTTAATGGCGGCTGTTTGAATCTGTTAACGGATAGTCGGTTGTGTATTCGATAATTACAAGGTACGTATATTTTTGGTTTGTTTCCTTTTTGATTTATGTATTAATGAAATGTAAGATACAAAATGGTGTTAAAATGCATTCGCAGTAACTTTTTAATGATTTTGTTGGAATGAGTGGCGTTAGTGCTGAAGCCTACTTTCACCATTTGGTTATTACTACTGTATAGAACGTAGCTGAATAGAAGTCTAAAAAGAGATTCCCGAACATTCTTAGTAAAAACATTGTTATAACATAATGTGTAGTTCTGCATATATTACGTAATATGTATTGCTATAAAATTCGTTATAGTCATTCTGTAGAAAATAGAATACTACAATACAAACATAGAATGTTCTGTCAGCATCAGTATTGGAATATAATAGTTCTTACGCTGTTTGTGAACTTGAGAAATAAGAAGCACATAATTCATCTAAAACGTTAAAAAAACTTTTTTGACATGAAAATTTAAGTCTTGTTGTTTAAAACTAAATTTATGGTTTAATTTTTCTCTAGATGAAAATCTTGGTACAGTGTCAATCATCATTGAAAGTGCTAAAAATTTCAGATTATGGTCAGCTTACTGTTATTAACTACGCTTAATATCCAAGTTTTTTTATCTCTGTAAAAATGTGCTGATGATTTCAAAGAGTATGTTGATTATGAAAACTTTCCCTAGGGATCCCAGCAAAATTGAAAGTTATTGATTGACATGATAAAACTGTATTTGGAATATTTTGTTGAAGTAGCAAGTTTTTTTATTGCTTTGTGAAAATTTTTGTTTATTAAATCTTATTGTTTGATTAAAACCATTTTGAAATATTATCTAAACTTTCCTTTTTACGAGAAGAATTTTTTGATAAAGATGCATTGAATTATTGTTATTTAGCCATGTTTTTAAATATTCTGTTCGAAAGCATCCTTATTTGGCCAAACTTGGTATTTAAAAATTTTGTTTTTCAATATTTCATATAATAATATATATTGAACTTGAACAGTTGTGTTTATTATGCATACTGTTATGATTGCTCACCAAGCTACTACAAAAATGCCAACAATTTATAGATTTTGTTCTAGGTACTCATTCAGCTTAGCATCAAACTGCCACAAATGTTGGAATTTAAGAAATTCTGTACATTTTCTCTGCCAAACTGGGAGTAAATTTCTGTTTTACTTATCATTCAAAATGTATCTTAATTTGTGCTTTTACAGATACATTGTTAATTTGTTGAATTTCTCAAGATCAAGAAAGATTTTGCCAAACTGGTAGTATTTTTAATAGCCGAAATGACAAAAATAATTATCTCTTAACCCCTCTTATAATCCTGCAAAATCATGTTTTGTAGTTTGAGGTGGAACGTAAATGAATTTTGACTATGGTTTCTGATTTTAAGAAATAACTTTGCATTAAGAATTTAATTAATATCAGGCATTTAAAATAATAGCAAATAAGAGATTTTTTTTTCTGAAGTAGTTAAGATGTGCTATTGAAATTGTATTTATTTGTGTTTAACTCTGCAAAACGAAGTTTGATTGTTTAAAAATATAATTGATTATTTCCAACCAGTTAGAATATGAGCTAAGTGTTATTTCTTCATATGTCATTTCGTTAGTGGTAAATATGGCAGAATATTAGAGTAATTGACATTGTTTATTTTTTATTTGATATCAATAATTCATAGATGCATTAACTTCTTTTATAATTGGAGAGCATAACACAAAGATTTAATTTAAGTACTATTTTTTTAACTGTGCAGTATAATTTATTGTTAAGGGTAACAAATATTGCCAAATACGGTTAACGTCATTTAGAAAGCATTACATTAGTGTATGTGAGGAAAGAGCCTGTTATATAGGAAATAAATGAAGATAATTGTGCAAAACTGATGCTGTGGAATATCCTTGAATATTTCTGCAAGTTGATTTTGGGTTTATATAATCTAAACCTTATTTTTTATTTGAATAATTTAAACTTTTTGCTTAATTTTACTTGTGAAGTCATCCAAAATAACATTTTGTTTCGAAGACATCCATTTTTTTTAATTCAAATAATATGCAGAGGACTATTTGTACTTTACCTTTTTTGTAATTATTTTAGGTAACTTTTAAGTGCTTATACATGAATACAACAAAAACGTTTGATAAATTTAAATTAAATGTATATTTTATAGTTATTTTGATGTAAATATTAATATTCTTTCAAGATGACAGTAATAAAGGTAAAGTAAATTTTCAGTTTAAATTCTCAGAGTATAAGTCTCTGATTTGTATCAGTAACTGTACATATAATTGCTCCAGTTTTCTTTTTAATTATTTCAAATTGCTGAAATAGTCAAAATATTCAGTTTTTAAGCTGTTATATTTTCAAAATATATTACTACAAAAAGTTGTGTTTCTGAAAATTTCCACTTTCTTAGCTAACAGTGCTTTTTGCAATCATATCATTGTATCAAGGGATCCCAATCGCCTCCAGGCGGACAAGTGGCCCGGTGGGCATGGAAATTTTATAGGGAGTCGATGAAGATCTGGACATTGACAGCCGAATTTGCAGTGGCAATTAATCAGCATAGTCAAGATTCCTATTGATTCCAGAAGTGCAGGTACGTATATGCTTTATTTCAGATTTTAAATGTCATACAAGAATAATATCCCAAAATAAAAGTTGTTACCAAACCAACATTGCCTTTTCCCTCTTCTAACCTAGTATAAGTAGATTTGAGTCAAGTCAGCAATTTACTATGGGAAGAAAGAAACAGGTTGAATATTTGTAATGGAAGTGATTTGAGAATTGAGCAATTTTATGCCAAATGCTAAAAGAATTACATGAATGCACAGATCACATTAATTATTCATACTTCTGTGTAATTAAAATTGAAGTTTTGTGCAGTTAAAATCCGTTATTTTGTTTCTGGCAACTTGTTTATATTTGTAAAATTAAAAATAAAGATTTAAAAAAAATTAATCCAATAAACCATTTTTTTAAAATTTTTGTTCAAAATTTTAGTTTGCTGTTATTGATTTGCAATTATTTGTATTTTGATTATGCTGCATTACAGAGAAAAATGTAAGGGGTTCGATGAAGAAAACGTTTTTCTAAAGTTCTTTTAAAAGGGGTTTATGTAAGAAAAAACTTGAGAACCCGTGCTTTACATAAGAAAAATTTTCCAAAATCTAGCTTCTCTATTTTTACCTTTACTAACTTGTATTATTCTTATTTTTAAATGTAATGTCATATATTACATATAATTTTCAAAAACCTTTTGGTATTTTCTGATTATTCATCCCCATTAAAAAGTCACAAATTGATTGCTGACTGGAGAGAGATATTTGTTTGGATATCCTTATTTCTAGTTCAAAAATGCTGCTTTCATAATTTCTTTTCTTTTTCCATATAAGACATGCAGTCTTTTTGGGTTTTTTCCACTCTTCTTTTCACGTACACAGCGATCTGCTTTCACTGAAGGAAGCAGCAGAGAATTCCAGAAACTTAGCATTTTGAACAACCATGGCATCAAAATCATAAAATGACACACATGAAAAAAAAAGGCACATGATGCCTTTAAACAAGTCTTATTGCACTGTATGTGTGTAGGAAGTTAAGTCTGAGATTTCGCCGATGAAAACTGCAATATGCTATTCACCGCTATACTGAAACACAGAAATTCCCATAGAAGGGATCATAATCTGCCGTCGTACTGGTGAAATGTCTGGAAAGCCATTTGGGGTTGCTATGGGCACAACTAAATTGCCACATAAATATATTTGGGTAATATTGGTAGGTTTATAATAGTAAAATAAACACTTTGGTGCTGGTATAATAATGTAATCCAGCTAATTTTCTTAATGTTTTGTATTTTTTTAATGCTTAATGTTTTATAATTCTTATAATTGTGTATTTTTTACTAAATATACCTTTAGATGTGTAGGCATATTAATATACATTATATATTAGATTTTTTTAAATACCGGTGGAATGTATGCTCTACCAGCAGCAACACATTTCAACATAAATATTTTTTGGCGGCATGATGCAATGCCTCATCAGTACATTTTTGTGCTTCTTTGCTGGGTTCGGGGATAGTCTTAATACCTCCTTTTTTAAAAAATAAAATCCTCAATATCTCAAAGTATTGATGTTCGGCCAGCCATATATTTGATATTTAGCCCTGGTATTTGACAAAAATTGTTTTTAATGCATCTTCCTTTTTTATTGTGTTTTTGTTTCTTCTATACTTTTTATTAGAAACTAAAAGTAAAACTAACATTTTACTACCAGTAATGATATGGTTGATACTGTTTAACACTGGCATTTCGACCCAGGTTTGAATCCATGCAAACGCACTGCCTGCATGTTTGGCTTCCTCCATGTGTAACATGAATGCAACCCAATGTACATACCCTAGTCAGATAGCAATCGAGTGGCTTGCTGCATCCAAATAAACCAATCAAAATGAATATTTAAGTTTTTATTAATTAAATTTAATATATTATGGATGCTTTATGTTATTTTTAGTATATATTGCAATGATAGTATATATTTGTTGTAACTTATATACTAAAACACAGAAACATCAGTCAGTATAACCTAGTAATACTAATAGTAACATCAGTCATGATACGAGGGTGAGAATTATGAAAGAAAAAATAAATATAAAATTAATAGTTTAGATAATGCATGATGTTATGTAGCTGTGTATTAACGCTTCTTTTTTTAGGTTCCCAATGATGTTGAAATAGAGCTACAAACAGTATCTAAAAGATGTTGTCTTCTTTCAATCACTGGTTGTGAAGGCCTGACCCTGTACTCCCCAAGACTACCTCGACATCCATGCAAGATCAGAATGTGTTGTGACTTATCTCAATTGTCTAACAGTAACAAGCTTATGAAATTCATCCTGGCAAAAGAGTGCAGTCACCAAATGGTGCGTTATGAGGTACACTGTCGCTGAGCTTGATATAATGTGCTTCTCAGACCACTGTGCCCACAAATTACCACCCGTTGCATTTCCGATACAACCAACAGTGTGAAAAATCACTGATCTAATGTTGAGTACCATGCATTCTTTGCGTCTCTCTTCTAATGATTATGAACTGCAAGAACTGTTTAAGTACATGAGACTACCATTAAATTGTTAAATAAAAAATTCTAAATTTGGGTTTCATGATATTGTTAAATATCCTATTGAAATTTTCACAAATGTATTAAAATGACTACTACATACACTTGTGTTTTCTGACATTTATTGGTTTAAATACTCCAGGATATGAAACTGCAAAATGCTTTTTGTCAATATTATAAGTAATGGTAAATATCCCCCATGCATGCTTTACAAGTACATTTATCTTATTCATTTCATACAATTAAAGTTTTCAAGTTCGAAGAATGTTATTGATGTATGTCCTGTTTCTATATAAGCATATTAATGTATGCTAATTATTCAGAAGTACTTGTTATTAAATTCTGAAAAATATTGATTAAAATATTTATAAAATATGCGTAATCATTCGACAGGTTTGATGAGTAGTTTCATTTTAAATTTCTTAAACAGAGTATAAGTGATATAATTTATTAAATTATGCTTACATGTATGTCTGTGCAAAATTCAGCATAAAATATTTCTTAATGAATTACTTTTCTTACGTAGCAGTTGCAGAAAATTTGTCTATGTGGATTTAAATGTGTTCTTCATTAAAGCTTTGCCATCTTAAGTTATGTTTTTCCTCTGACTTATTTTACATGAAATGTTTACGTTTCTATATAACATGCTACCAAGAGATATGTTTAATCTGCAGAAAAATGGAATTTACTTTTGAATTTATTGAACAATATTAATAGCTTTGGAAAATTTTCTTTATTGTATAGGTACATAAGTATTATAATTTATCATGCTTCATAATATATTTTAACATATTGTAAATAAAAAATTACCATAAAGTAAAACTTGTTTTTGTGTGAGGAGGGGACATGGGAAACCTTACAGATTCTAGCAAACACTTCTGGTCTCCAAATTTTAAAGGTAAGTGTCATGGCATGTGAATGAAAATAAGAATTATGCATGGAATAATTTTTCTTTATATAGTATAATAGTAATTAGTTGAATAGCTGTTAATTACACATTACACACAATGTATAATATCAATTTTGTTATGAGAAAGCAATTTCTGTTGTAAATTTAAATACTAGAGACCTTGAATCTCAAAGCTAATGCAATTTAATTTACAAGTGAAGGCATATCAAACATGAATTTTTAAAATTCAGCTCTTGCAATGAGCAGTTACATTTTAACTTATTCCTATTGGTGTGTAAGGCATTTAATTTTGTAAAAATATATTTTTATATACATGCTAATATATTGCAAATGTGTATTTTAATGATATATATTTTATACTTTCATTCTCTCAAAACTGAATCAATCTTATGCAAGTAAATCTGCTGTTCTAGCCAAATTTTCAATAATTATTGCTATAGATATGCTGATTTGCATAAGAAATTTCTAAATATCTTAGCCACAGCAGTAATGAATTAAAAAAAGTACCAGGAGAAGGGTGCCATAGCAGTAATTGAATAAAAAAATACCAGAAAAATGGATAATAGAAAATTTTATGACTGAACTCTCAAATAACTTCCTATAATTTACAGTTAACGGTAAACATAATTATAATTAAGGGTTTAAGGTATTCTCAATCCATATTGTAATATAGCCCATTTAACGCATTTCTAATTTATGGTTCAACATTCCCCATTCTTGCTTTAACATACTGCCAATTCTTGGTTAAACCTATTAGCAAATAATGGTTCAACCTATTGCCAAATAATGGTTCAACCTATTACCAAATAAAGGTTCAGCCAAAGCACCAAATAATGGTTCAGTGTTTTACCATCTTTTGGTTGCAACTTTTTCAGCACCATAGTTTGGTGAAACTTTGAACCAAATTTTTAACAGTGTAGCTGTATGGCTTGCCTACTTCTTTTGAGAGTTCAGTTTATCTACTTCTAATTTCAAGAGAATTGTTAGAATTTTGTTAAAAACAAATAAGAACGAATAATTGTGTTCATTGGAATATGACATGTGATTTTAATAAAACAGCCATTCTTTTCGTGAAGCATTATATATCACTTGTTTCGCTTTTTATCTGAAGTTGGTTTAGTTTGTTTAAGACTATGTTAAAGCACGCGATACATATCAAGTTAGAATTAAGGCCATATTTATATTTGGCGCCATGTTAACCCCAAACTGCCAGATTTTACAATACGGATTAGATCTCTTTTAACAACCAAGTTTTGCGCGTAACTGGACGGTATCTATAAAAAGTTTCGTAAGTTTGCTTGTTTGGCTAGACTGCATATTACGGGCCAATCGCCAAATGAAGCGAAATCGCGCCAAATCTGGTAACCTCATGGCGCCATGAAAATCGTTAGGATTTAAGGTTACAGTTTATAGCATTTAAGTGGGCTTTTTGAATTTTCGTCATTTCCCTGTACTTCTAGCAAATTGAGTGAGCAAAATGGCTGACGTCGAAAGAGTTGAACGTGTGGATTTTACTTATTTGATTCGGTTACAAGATAAGCGCGAACGATGTGTGATAGAATGGTGCACGAATTATGGTTTGATTGCGAATATGTACGAATGTCCAAGTGTAAAAATAGTATGAAATTACTTGAAATGAAAGATGCGACAGATTTGTGTGAATGGAGGTGTGTGTCCATTATGTGTGGTTCAGCACATGGTTGAAATGAGCCATATAGTCGGTGTTGAATGAGCGTGCCATTTTGAATTTCATCTCCACTGTATTGTTACATTTTAGTGTGGATATAAACAAATGCGATTTTCTACTATTTATTATAAATAAAAATTTATTGCAAAAATATAAATTACGTAGTTAAAATTGTTTAAACACTTTTTTTTTAACTATACTATACTATTGCTCAGGCTTCAGTAGATCGAAATATTGAATTTATCTTTTTTTTCTTCTGCATTTTTTTAAAGTTTTAAATTAAATATGAATCAATGCTTTCCGATCATTTATTGCTCATTTACTGCTTATTACAATTTCTTAAATTTCGTGCTAAAACGTTTTACTCCATTTTGCTACTGTCTTAAAAATGGTATATATTATGAAAAATTTTAATATTGTTGATGCCATAAAATACATAGTTATTAACTTTCAAATACTTTATCGTTGTTTTTCTTGAATTTCTGCTTTAGATATTTTTGCATGTTTACGTGATCAATTTTTTGTATGTTTACAGGATTCATTCAAATTCGCGACCATCTAATATGGCGATATGATAAGTTAGTCATTTTCTAAAACACACGAAAATAACCGATTTGGCGACTTTTCGAAAATGCGCCAAACTGGCCCGTAAGATGCAGTTTTACCGCTTGTTTGAACAACGCAAAATGCGCGAGAATTACCTTCCTAAGCGGAGGATTCTGTAAGAAAAGTTAACTCATATTCACTTCATCATAAAATCTACAAAATACAACAGTCAGGTGTCGAAATACTAGCGTTCAATTGTTTTAAGCACTAGGCCGCTGGTGGGCTTTTCGGCAGTAATAGTGATGAAGGAGTGCTTACCAATGCTACATTTCCCTAGAGTTTACCAAACACGTTAAATTGCTTTCTGAAAGATCTTATATCAAATGTTGTTATTACGTTGAGAAAAGCTGTATTTTCAAAATGAATTTTAGTTAGAAGTAAAGGATTTCAATTTCGGATTAAGTAAAGGATTTCAGTACAAGTTGAAATCAAAGTTACTTTAGTATATAGTATATTTATTTGTATTCAGATTAATTCCCGCTGTTTATTAATAATTACAATAAAAACTCATTCAAATTTACTACACTGTTTATGCTATGAAACCGTTTTAAAAAGAATGTAATACACGGCCCTCAGCAAATGCCATAACAACACAATGGGTACAGAAGACATCTCTTCTTCCTGCAGTTATTTTCCCATCAAGAGAAATAGATAGGTCTATCGTTTGAAAGCTATTATTTCTGAGTAAAATATTTTCTAACTACTTCGAAAATAATAACATTCTTAGGACTCCAGCGCTCCTTTCACACAAATATTTAAAATCAGAATTAAATACAATTTATGGTAGAATAAGGAATGTTTTCAGCGCTACATTTGTGTTGTGACGACCAGTATGAACGAAAGTCGCCGAGCACAAGATTCGCAACTTGGAGTGAAAACTACGAAATACAATCAAAAACTGCACGAAAACTACTAAAACGTAACAGAAAAAATCTGATGTGGACACCACATGACTCCCTCGCACGGCCTCTTAAATTATACGCACTTTTTTGCTGCACTTCATTTAAACTTGTTTCTACGAGCTTCACGAGAGATATATTTCGCATTTAATTAATTGAGCTCTCATTTCACGGCGAGGCAAAAAATACATAAAAACTCAAAACATCTTCTTTAAAAACTGAAAAATATAGGAAAACATAAAAAACAAAATACAATTGAAGAAAATTTTTACAATTAAAATTAGAGTTTCTACGCAAAAACAAGGGTAAAAGTTTACAATTGGGTGCCCCTTGTTGTTTGACGATTCTGTTTTAAAGCCAAGATCGGCGCCAATAAGACAAAATTTCAAGATGGCCGCTACAGAAAACCAAAACAAGAAGTCAAAGAATTTCACAAACTCCATGTCCATGTACACATCCGACCTATTATCACTTAAAAAAACATCAGAGAATTGCACAAGCTTAGTCACTGCACATAGCCTTGACATTGTTTATGTGCACATCGATTTATTTTCAAATAAATCAAGAAGCTAAAACCATGTTAAAACTCTCATTGTAACCAGAAATAGGGTTTCATCGCCAAAACTGAACAAAATTTTTTGCCAATCGAAACGACACCCAATTCTACACTAGAGCCAAAAGAAGCAATTCAGACAAATTTTTCGGCGCTCAAAACTGAAAGTTTACTTCTGATCCCACTCGGAAAAAAGACACTGAAGGTACACAAAATTATTTAATTCACTATTCTGCAAAGTTTCAAACGTAAACAAAAAGATGTTCCGCTAGGCTTAGTCGCACTTATACAACTTTTAAATAGTTCATAATTCTACTAGTACTGCATGCAGACTAACTAAAGGCATAAAAACCTTGACCGGAACATCCGAACAACATAATTCAATCATTATCAAAGCAAAATAGATAATTTAACAACACACAAGAACAAAAACCTGAGTTCACTGAGCCGAGAAACAGAGCTCATATATATATATATTCATAATGAAAGTAATTAAAAGTAAATTAATAAGCCCAAGACTTGCGCTAAAGCTGCAAAGTAATAAAGCAATAATTCACTATAAATTATAAAGTTACTTAAAAAGTTTACTTTTGATTTACTTTTGATTTACTTTTGATTATACTTAAAAAGTTTACTTTTGATTTTGGCATTTCTGTGATTTAGTTTTTCCTTAACTATGTTTAAATCAAGGAGGACGGAAAATTCTGAAAAATACCTTTTCAATAATGTTTTTAAATTGAATTTCCGTTGCTTGGAGATGTAATATGGAGAGTTTTCTTTTTATAATTTATATATAAATATATATACTTTTGGTGTCAGCGATTATAACCAAAAAGGGATATGCACAACTACATGTTACAGCAGTCCTAAATACAAAATTTAAACTTTCTGAAGCTACTCTTTTTTGAGTTATGCGATATACATAGATACGTACGACGTCACGAAAAAAAATCACTTCTGAATTCATTTTAAAACCATTCTATCATCAGTTTTTTTTTAAAAGTCCTTTATTCTGTCCGTACGTACAGATGTCACGCAAAAACATCATTCAGATGGTTCGAGAGCAGTCAGAATGGATATTTTCGTTAAAATATGATACAAGAAATTTTCCACAATAACTGTACTGCCTTTACTTCCTACTTTTTTCCTTACTTTTTAAGTTAAAAGTAAAATGTAACAAAATTACATTTATTTGTTGCATACAGTTTCTGGAATTGTTGCTAATGTGGCTTTAAAGGGGTTTCCCTTTTTCTATGCACTGGTTCCACATAAAACACCGCAATTTCAACTAAATGTCTAGAGGTATATAATATTATTCTTTCGGGGAAAAGATATATAGACCTCTTTATAGAGCATTTGGAAATAAACATGAAATCCAACTATTGATAAATGATGAAAGTATGTGGATCTATAACTTTAAAATATACAGGAAAAAGGAAAGGCGTTCGTTTTGGAAATTGATTCTATGGCTTTCTGCGACCATTTCTATAAGCTTTCGTGATTGTTTACTTCCTGTCTATTTAATGACATAAAGAAGCAGAAAATTGTGAACTGAAATAATTATGTTCTATGTGTGACATGTTCAATAAGGTTGGGAGTTTTCAACTGACGATTAATTCTTTGGCAGTGATTGCTATAACGCAAAAGTACCTTTTCACCTAATTAAAAATTACGCAGTAGAGTCATTTGAATTTTGGCGAAGTTAAGCGCATTGTTTAAGACACTGTACACATTGTTATCATTAATTATGCATGCCCATGTTTGTGAATCTTGATAACAGATGACATTTTATCTGAGGATTCTTACTAATGCGAATTAATTCTATAATAAATGTGCAGCTTATGAATGAGATAGAAACAATTTTATCATTGTTTCAGTGTGCAGATTATCAGTTTACAAGTGTGCAGATTATCAATGACTTAAACGGTAAAAATGCGCTTTAGTCCACTGCTTGGCGATGTTTTGAAAATCGCCAATTCGGCGCGTTTCTGCGAAACGTCTTTGCAATTGCAACCTTCCCGACACGCTCCGCGAAAACCTATTGTAAACAAAACATAGAATTCTAAAGCATAAATTAGTATGGAAACTGTTGCCACAAAAAGATAATAAAATAATATGCAAAACGAACATTATGATCATTAAAATATTTGTCAGTTACGTTTAAATTAATTATTTACATTTTATGTTGTAATACTTACACATTTTATGCCGTTACATAACCTTCCCGACACGCTCCGCGAAAACGTAACCAAAATGGCATCCAAGAAAGAAGGAATTTTTTTTAAAAGGGCATTAAAATTACAAACGATACCATGTACACACCGTTCCGTTTTAACTTAAAAAAAACTTCAGCGAATTGCACAATGTAGGCTACGTGCACAAATGAACAAAATAAGCTAAAATAACGAAAATAAATTACAAGAAAATGCCATGTGCACAGCGTTCCTTTTAAACTTAAAAAAAACTTCAGCAAATTGCACAATGTAGGCAACGTACAAACAGTCAGCCATGTTGGCGGATATACGGAGTTACCCATGTTGGCGCGTTTATTGCTCATTCAAAAACAATCGCCGCCAAGCAGTGGGCTAAAGCGCATTCCAACCGACAGACAAAAATTTAATTAAAGCTTCATAAGTTTTGACCAGTTAATTTTTTGTTTTCCATTAATGATAAGTTTAGTTGATTGCAGTAAAGCACACTAAGGTTATCTACCTAAGGGGTGAGATGCCTTCGTGGAGGAATTTGTAAGAGAAACTGACTAGTATACATATACGTTACACATGAGAAAAACCACGAAAGCGACCATGCAGCCAGCCCGTTCGATTAGAATCGAACCTAGATTAGAACTACTAATGTTCAGCGATTTTATCTTTCGGCTGCTGGTGGGTTTACTTTGCATTTATGAAAAATTTAACTATTAAGTGAAATAAATATTTATAAATAATTATAAAAACATTTCAAGAGAGGAGGATGCTTGAATTATTTTGGGAACAGACTAAAGTTTGTACGAAACTTGGATTAACTTAGGTTTAAAGATTTTATCAAATTTCAAATTATTATTTTAAATTAATGGGCTAGCATTTCAAAGGAACTAAATTTGACAACTGTCGTATATTTAAAATTCCAAATATTAACATAAACTACATTACTTATAATTACATCATGATAATAAAATCACTTACCTCTAAAATGTTGCCCGTCAGATAAAGTTCATTCGAAAATAATTCTTAGTAAAAAGTCGAGGACGGATGTGTCGAAAACGCACTATCCGTTCCTATTTCAAATTAATGAATCAATAACATAACCCAAGACACTCAAAAAACCTTAGGTGAGTAACTCATAGAATAACAATAAATGGTATGTAAGTATTGCTTTTCAGTTCTGCTGTTGCCAACTTGATAGTTAAATTTCATCTTATTAGCAGGAATTCCGAATTTTAAGCAAGAAGTTCGAATAACTTTATTAAAAATCGTCCGTGAATATTAGTAATGTTAATAAAAAGATGAACTACGGGTACAGTTTTAGCGAAAAGAACTGTTGAACTTTAAATTCATTTCTCTAAAACATTTTAGTGAAAAGAATTTGGAAAATGAAATTGATAATGATAAAGAAGTCATTGCTTAAATTATTCTTCAGTGTAACATTCAATATTTTTTCTATATCTTTCTGCGATTCTTAAAGTCGTTCAAATTATATGACAGCTGAAAATATCTTTTCCAAAACTTTGATGTGAATTTCTTATTTTTAACACTGGCCGTTGAACTGTTACAACTTTTGACTCACATTCGTTATGTTAGACTATACAGATATTTATCATACACACAGCTTAGTAAACATTGCCATTTTATGAGACATACAATTTTTAAAATACTACCTAAGTGGTCTGGCAAATTGTTAGTGCTTAGAGGTGTGATTATTAAGCAAAAGACTTTAAATTTATTTTCTAAATTAAAACTATGCTGAATATAAATAATTAAACGATTCAAAAGTAATATGCATACTTTTTTAATTTATCTTTTATTTTATAATGATTTATATTTAATAATGTGTATCTTTATTATCCCAAAAGGAACGTTAGTCTCAAATGCGATATTAGTCTTGAAACGGCATTTTGCGTCAAAACACCTAAATGCGTATCACTTTTCAAATTGTTCTTACCAAGTATTATCACCTTATATTATATTTAAAAAAATTAAATAATGAAGAATCGAATTTTATACTGACAAACTCAACGATTTCGAATCGAGCTGTGGCAATACTGTATATGGAAGAAAATGTTTTTATCTCCAACGCACTAGACTGTCTATCGAAAATTCTAAAGATACGCTGTTTTTAAATCTTTTGTTGTTGAATAGAATTGCTGTTGAACAGAATTTTATGTGACATAAGCGCCAAGAACGTGATATTTAAAAAATAAAGTAAGCACACAAAAAGATAATAATAAAAAGACAAACAAAAGTTTCCTAAATCCATCTTAGGAAGAAAACGGCATTGATATGATGAACTGACAAAAGACTGAAAAAAAAAAAAAAACTTATGCCAACACTTAACGCTGCATCGAGAATTCTAAACATATACTGCTGTTAAAATTTTTGAAATTTTCTTGTTGATCTGTATTATGGCTTAAGGGTGAAGAAAATGATGCTTAATAATACAGAAAAAATGACAAAAAAAAAAGAGTTTGTAGGAGTGACCAGCAGTGCAACAGCAGACTGATAGACTGCGAGCTCATCGAGAATGTAAAAAACCTTAATAAATCCTTTTGGGTGACCGTTAAAATCGGAAATCTTACAGAATTTTCTTTAAATATTTATTTTGTAATAGTATTTCTAATTAACTTAATTTATAATCCATTTATTTCAGTTGAATTCTAACATAATTTTCTATTAGATTTTATAAACATTTGCACTGTTACTGTATTTTATCTAGCCATACAGTTAATGCTTGAAGACAAAATAATCAATTTGCCAGTCTCTAGCAACTAATTCTTAATTAGTTTTAGCTTTAAAAACGTTTGCCATTTGCTGTTAAAACTTGTGGTTAGAAGAAATAGTGGCAAATAAATAAACCCGTTTTAGAATTAAATTAGACATATTTTGAAATATTTTCAGTGAGCCCATGCTATCACTATATGAGATTGTTTAAAGTTTGCTTTTGCTAATGTGTGTCAGTAGCAGAAATATCTGTTTGCTTCCTATCAATCGAAGAAGAATCTTAATATGCATAATATTTATTATAACATAATTAATACATATCCACCTCCTAAGTTGAGATATTGTAAAAACATTTTTTTAAACCTACAGAAATCGTAATTACTATTAAGCTATGAAAAGTGGAAAATCAACCAAATCCTTGCCGAAATTCGAATCACGGATTTTGAAGTTTACTATCTGAATGTACTAACCACTTAACCACACAATCACGTCCGGGAGAACGTGATAATTTCTTGCCCCCCCCCCCATCCAATTAAAGGTCACTGAAAAGAGGCACAAGATCCAGTCGACCAAATTCACGCGAGCAGTAGTTATCGCTACGTAGATCAATGATCGTATCAACGATCTTCCGGCTATTAACCGCATGTTCTAAATATTTACACCACAGAAACGCGCCCAGGAGAATGCGACAGACTTTTACAGTTTTATTTACAAAAAATATGTTACAATAAAGTACAGTATCCGCATAATATCTGACAGTAGGGTATATTGAGCCTCGGATTACGAGCACATCGGAGTGTATTTATGTAGGTTTTTTGCTCCAAAAATCAACGCAAAATTATTTATTTGATGACTTTCTGATGTTGCTTTCCATATTTATCAGAAACTTTCTAATGCAAGTGAAGACTGAGGCAAAGCTTCTAAGCTTAGTTAATTATTCTTTTGTTTCGTCGCTCAATAATTTATTTTTTGTCTCAAGTGATTGAAAAAACATAATACACCTTGCCTTTGAGGGTTTTTTTCTCTAAATTTCTTACTTAACTGCTGCCGAAAAATGGTTTTTTAATTACTCTCGAAATGAATGCAGACATTTCGCAATATTTGAGTTCTCTTTTGAAACTCTGGTATTAATTCGAAGTCGTTTTATTTCGGAACATAAATATTACGACGAATACATTACAAATGGATGAATAAGAGATGTATTTACTTTAAGGCACTTCCGAATCACATTTATTTATCTTTTTTTTTTAATTTCTGAGAAACGAAATAACAAATCTAAATTGTGCCAGTTCTTTGCTTACTTGCTGTTAAAACGTTTTTTAGATTTTTCATAGAACTTTGCTTTTCCTTTTTACGTCAACTTCTCATTTTTTCTTCCTTTTTTTGAAAAGGTGTAAGTAGCATAGATTGCAAATTCCAAAAAGAATTATAATTTCTTTATTCTTTACAGAGGCAGCGCAGAAAATGTTGTGTAAATCTAAGCAAGATCATAGAAGCTAATTATGTATTTCATGCTGTTGTTACAAATCTCACTTGTCTGACAACTGTCAGCAGAAGCCCACGAACTTCATCGTGGCAAGGAGTCAAGTGCACCTTGGAGGTAGGGGAAGAGAAGTGGGACTCCCTTGGACCGGGGTACTCTCTCTCAAAATTGGGGGCGGAATGGGATACGCCTGCCGTTGGCAAGAGTCTTGAGCACCGTATAGGTGGCAGCTTGACCAAAGAATATGTACTGTTAAGAAGGAAAACTTCGCAGAAGCAGAAGTGGCTCCCTTCCAACGAAAAGGGAAACAACTGCGCATGCGTGAAATATCTGTCGTCAAAAAGCGCCAAAGCTCGAAGCTGAATGTCGAAGTTAGTTTGGACAGGTTCGACCGTTACGTTTAGCAAGAGTTTAAACAAAGAATAGGTTCTTTGGTTTCAAGTAGCGATATGGACAATGGAAGTTCAACAGCCAGTGAAAGTGAAACTTCACCTAATATTTCATCATTTCCGAGTTTAAATTATCGCGACAAGTCAAAGAACGATTCATCTTAACCCGTGTTCCTCAATTTCCTATACACGTCGCGGAGGGGGAAAATGTCGGCTAGGTACCAAAGAACCGGCACATCACAGAGGGGAAATTCTCGCCAACAGATTCCGTCGCCATATCCCTTGGCGAATGTTCCCTTTTCTTTGTAGCGGCGTTGCAGACAAAGTGGTTTACATTACGTCTATGGAGCCTTTCCTTCTTTACATAGAGGTTCTTTGGCTTGACTTTAACTCCGTTCCGCCCCCAATTTTGAGAGAGACAACCCCGGGGGGAGGGGTTGAACTGTCTTCTGCCCCTCTTCCTCTACATCCAACGTCTCGAGAGGACTCTCGGCTCGCCGCATATTTAGGGCACCCCCATGCCGCACAGACAATGTACATCAACAAAAATCCATGCTTTTTCCTGGATTCGAGCCGGGCCCTTTGGTACAGCAGTCAAAGTCACTACCCAATATCCCGGATGCGCGACGCATTTCATGCTCAAGCTACGGTAGGGGGTTCTCGAACATTTTTTCACTCCACACCCCTTTTACCACTGCGAGAAGTTTATCCCTCACTCGCGTTTCCTAAACTTGAAAACTTACACATTTATTTAGATTTAATTATTTTTTAATCTATTTTATTAATTAAACTGAAAAAGGGGTGAAAATGTTGATAATGCCAAAATTTGAATAAAAGTAGCTTTTTTTATACTCCTAAAGTCCGCATTCCCTTCTGAAATTATGAAATTCCCCGAGGGAGAATTCCCCGCCGGATGAGAACTCTTGAATTCAAACTAACTAATTACTAATAATAGATAATTATCCTTTTACAATCTATAAATAATTGCGTCTAGTTTTCTACAATAACATTTTATCTGGAAATTGTGCATGCATGGAATTGCGCAGGCTTTGCTGATGAGCTACATAAATACAGAAGTTTTTTGAAGTAATTTAATTTTTCCTACAGGAAACGGTTGAAATGCCCATGTATCCGTACATTGTGCTGTGCCCCGAACGCTTAGCTCGATGCTTTCATCCGTTACATTATGCACAATAAACTAGTTTTTTGAACAGAACAGTTCTTATTATTGCTGTGTGGTTAAAGGATTTTATAAAAATAAAAATAAAAAAAAAAAAAAA
>KK122468.1:618536-630451 GCA_000611955.2 Stegodyphus mimosarum | reverse complement strand
TTTTGTTTTTTTTTTTTTTTTTTTTTAGTCCAAAGGGATTTAGTCCCGAATTTTGCGTTGATTCACTTCTGAATGCCCGATTCACTTTTGAAATTGTTGCCACTAAATGTTTTTTTCGTTATTTTTTTTTTACTTTTCCAACGTAGCTTTCTCTTCAAAAATCGTCTGCGTTGCAAAGGGAAAATAAAACAATTTTAATTACAATTCTAAATAAATAGCTAAATAAATACGAAATCCGTAACAATGTTACAAGAATAATTTGGATCATTTTATTGATATAGTTACCTAAAATGTTTCAGTATTTTAAATTTTATAATAGAAACCAAAAGATGAGGCTTCTTTGAAAATACCGGCCTCGTTGAAAATACCGTATCAGTGTTTGAAATTTCGAAAACGGAACCTAAAGATGAGGATTTTGTTAAAGTTGCATTAAAATGAAAGAGGAGAGAAAAAGAAAAGAAAACGTTTTTGATTGTTTACTCTCCAAATTACTTACTTTTAAAAATTATCTCGAAAGGTATGTGCTATGGGGGGATATAAAAACATCAGAATTAAAGGAAAAAGTAAACGCAAAGTGAGAAAAATTGAAATAAAGTCTCTCACCTTTTTTAAAGGTAAAATATTTCTAAAATATAGGGCATAAAATTTGTAAAACTGAGAAATTCAAAAATAAAAATAAATGGCTTCAAGTGAAGGTGAAAATAAATAAATAAGCTAAAATTCTTGTTTTATGTATTTATTCCAATGTTTGAGAACAGTAAATTATATAAGAGACATAATGTTGATTAAAATATAAAATAAACACAAAATATCAATGTTAGATTGGCATAGATTTTGTTCACTTTTTGCCTAGTTTTTATAAACTATTTAAGAATTCCTAGGAAAATAATAATAAAAAGTTTTGTCAATGAAATACTTTTAAAGGTACTTACGTATTATCGCAACCACCTTAGAAGTAATCGGCAAAGTTTGAGAATATGCCAAACTGTGGTAACCAGGGGCATAATTTTAGGCAATCGTGTGCGTGATAAATGTTCAGTTTCTGAAGCGGCCATTTTCGTATGCGTTTTTTTTTTGTTGTATTCCAAGTTTTTATGGCTTTTTTAGAAAAATTTTGATCATTTTTTGTATTAAAATTCGATTTTAAAATTTGTGCTTGTGGTAGTTTTTTATGACAGATGAAACAGAGGTGAAACTTAACAGCAATATAGTATTTTTCCGAAAAATCGCTAAACAAGCAATGTTTAGAATCTTTTTTTCAAAGCAATCGGTACGAAATTTCCATCACAACAAAAAGAAAAGCCCTTTTATAAGTAGGTTCACTAATTGGTTTTTGGAATAAATATGTAGCTGAAAAGCAAAATACATATGCGTGTAATATGTGTTTCTTTACAATAAAAATAATTGCTATTTTTTATCCGCAAAATTCACCAAACTCTGCGAAGGTGGTTGCGATAATAAGTAAGTACTCTTTTAAATAGGAACACTTGAATTAATTGATCTCTAAATGCTTAAAAACTATCCAAATACAATAACCTCTCGATTTACTGGAATCATATCGGAGATGACCCGGTTAATTAGAAGATACTTAAAGGAATACAAGAAAGGCAAATAATACATATCATAATTAACAGAAAATGCTATTTATAATTTGCTTGTACATTTAAAATAGTTAATCTGGGCAATAAATTCATTTGGTTATGTATTCTAAACAAAAAGAATAGATTGCCATTAACGGAAGGGTCAACATTATTAGAAATAGAAAAAAGAAATTTATGAATACCGTTAAAGTACAATATTTATAAGAAAATTTAAATAATTACATTTAGCTCAAATTCACGTAAAATATTCTGTTAGATGTTATATTTTTACACTGTACAGAGTTTATACATTCTGGCTTACACGGAATTAAGTTACGTACTGTTGTGGATGAAAATTACTGCAAAAATATCGTGATATCATGATTATCTTTGCTATTATCCCACCCATGTCCTTTTCCATTTCATACTTTCCGTTAACAGTTTCGTTTTATGATGATGGTTTGTGAAAGAATTCCCCCATCGCTCGATAAAATTCCCATGATTTCATTCTGCCATTACCCAATTTTCATGCAATTCCGCTGCACAGTTTTTGCTACAGATTGCTCGCAAATTTCAAGTTTAATTATGGACACCCTGTATATTCATTGCTTTTTGTTGTGAATATGACTTTAACAATTTTTTATTTACCAAGTAATGAGGCCACATCATTTTTTCAAGAAAGAGGTCTTTCAACGGACCAAATGTATGCGTCAGTTGCCACAACATGAAACTTTATGTTTACGACGAAACCAATTAGAGGTTCAATGTTAAAAATTGCAAAAAGATGGGCCTCCGTGTATGAAATTGGGGGTTTAATCCTAGCATACAGTACACAAGAAATGTGGCAACGTTATGATGAGCAGTAAACGCGTCATTTTGGTGTTGGCGCCAATTTTCAAACCGTATACTAGGATTTAACCGAAATTGATTCAGCGTTTCCAGAACATCGTTCGCCACTGCTGTTAGATTTATGCATTCTTGGGCAGAGGAGATGACGGGTCTTGGATGGTGTAACAAACAGCTTAATATGTGTGAAAGTGTTGCAGTTGACATAATAAATAATAATAATAAAGATAAGGATTCTGAAAAATATTCTTAGGAAACGACATGTGAGTATTATTATTATTATTATATATGGTATTGCTTATTTTTACATTCGCGGTTGGTTCACGAGGATGGCGAAATTATAGCTGAGATCTTGACGCAAATCTAAAATCGCCAAATATGGTTTGGGGCTGCTATAACAAAGAAGCACCTTTTATTTGTATAGTTTCGTGAGCAGTTTTGCTTTATGCTGGTGATTTGCTTTAGTAATATTTCCATCCTTCCGTAATAACTAAATTTAATTTTGTTAGAAAGTACCTGTCAATTTTCAACACATTTGATAGAAAATTCATTCTAGTTTGCTGTATGGTGAATGTAATTGTAAGTTGCTGCTAGTGAGCGTGTTTCATTATTTATGCCAAGGTCTATATATGGTAAAGTCCTGATGTTCATAAAGTTTATTTTTCTGCTGTCCTGTGTCATTATTTAGGACTTTTGTGGCTCAGAAATTTTTAGCAAAAGGAATTACTATTGCAAGAGGAATGATATTTGTGTTTCGAATTTTCACGAAACTTTGTTTTCTTTCAGAACAGCAAGAGTTGGCAGCATATTGTATGCGGCTTGACGCTCCAACTAGGGTAAGTTTTCTTTTCCTTTTTTTTCCAGTTACGTTCTACACATAGAATCGCATATAAATTCGAAAGTTTTATTTCGTAACCTAGCTTTGAAGTTATGAGGAATATCGGATAATAGAGTTAAAATGAAAAAAAGCTGATGTGTTCACCATATGACTTCCTTGTACGGAGTATTAAATTGCACGTACTTTTTCCACCATTTCATTTAAACTTTTGAATTGAATTAAATCTTCTTCGTCGATAACACGTAAAAAACAACAGAATAAATGCACTTTTAAAATTCACTACATTTGTTTACCATAGAGAAAATCTGCCGCTAGGTTCACTTAACAGCTTTACATCTCATTAATTTTATAACTTAGAATTCAGAAAAATTATATCATCTAAAGAAGTATCTAATCGTTGCCACATATTCTATTCAAATCCTATAATAAATCTAAAGCGACGTATTAAAGAAATTAAACGAATAGAAAAGAAACAGTTTTTCGCAGACTATTCAGCGCTGCTTACTAATGCGCATTCGCTACACGTAAACATTATCCTCCGTCTGAGAAAGACTGGCGACAATATGTGCTGCTATACGAAACACTTACTTCCTCGAATTTCATTAGAGATAACATTTCTCATTCAATTAATTCAGTTCTCACTTCGCAGCAAGGCGAAAATGCATAAAAACTCAAAATATTTTCATTCAAATTTGAAAGATATAGAAAAACATAAAACAGCGCGTGCAGTTAAAATAATTAAAAAAAAGCAATTTTTACAATAAAAATTACAGTTTCCACGCAAAAACAAACAATTCGGCCAGAAGACAAGAGGACAGAATTTTCGATGCACAAAAATGAGTTTAATTTTGCTCCCACTCGGCAAAAAGACACTGAAGGTGCAAAAAATTCAGTTTCAGTTTCAGAACTCACTATTCTGCTGAGTTTCAAATGTAAACAAATATGAATGCTATGGTAAACAAAAATTAGGCTTAGACGCACTGTAAGGTTTTAGTTAAACTAACGAAGCTTCATTTTAATTTAAATCTTTCTATCCCTTCTCATTTTCAACTTCCAGTTAGAAGAAGCGCGCATTTTCAGCTTATGCTAATTTGAAGTGGAACCAACGCCTATTTAAGGAAGAGGTAGAAACCTCTCAGTGTGAGAGAGCTTTTAGTCTCAGATCACGGTCACTCTATTCGACGTTCGTTTGACTAGCTAGCAGTTAAATTCTAAGCCATAGCGCTTTACGTGATTGCTTATTGAAATAAATCCAAGTGCGTCAGTATTAGTAAATCTTGTTACGCACCATTTAGTTTAGAGGCCAACCTCGCGTAATAGCTCTGCGAGCAACGACTAATTTAATTTCTATTTAGTTTTAGTTTAAATTTGATTGTTCATTTTAGACCCAAGTGTGGTCTTTACTTTCTGTATCCCTCCCAAGTTGGGAAGTGGTTGTAAATAATTGTGATCTAATAAAAGAGGATTTTAAATCCCTTTCAAGTGCAGTTCTCCTATCACTTAATCACAGTATCTACCACCAGAACATAGCTGCATTCAGCTCCCTGTTCCAGATCAGGTCTTAAGGAGTTCACGAAGATGTTTGCCAAGAATATGCACCGAACACTCAGTCCTGACAGCCCATAAACAACTACTAAATTGTTGATAATTCTACAACTATTGCATGCAGGTTAACTAAGTCATAAACCCTTAAGATAAGAACACCATAATTGAATCATTTGTAAAGCAAAAAATGCACAATTTACCAACATGGAAGAATAAAAAACTGAGCTCACTGAGGCGAGTAACAGAGTAGGTATATATATATATATATATATATATACTTTTGGTGCAGTCGCTTGCAACCAAAAAGGGAGGTGCACAACTAAATGTTATAGCAGTCCTATATACACAGTCCAGTCACATTAATGTGACCACCACGTACTTTCCATGTCAGAGTTAAATAACCAATCACAGAAGGCAGGTGGCAGCACAGTGCAGTTGAGCGTATATAAAGGGTGTGTGAGGGCTTCGGAAAACATTTCAATCGTTGGCGTAATGCAGAAACGAAGCGATTTATCCGACTTCCAAAAGGGCATGATCATTGGCTTTCGGGCCAAGGGTGGAAGCATTTCCGAAACGGCTGAGTTTGTGAACTGTTCGCGTGCCGCCGTGGTAAAAGTGTACCGTGCATGGCAAAATGGGACTGTCCAAAATCAGCGACGTGGCAAATGTGGTGCACCACGGGCCATAGATGACAGAGGCGAACGACGGTTGCGGAGATGCGTTCGGGCAGATAGACGGGCTACCGTTGAGCAACTGACCACCAAAATGAACCAAGGGGCTACCAAAAGTGTCTCCCAAAGTACTATTCAGCGAACATTGCTGCGTCTGGGCCTCCGAAGCAGACGCCTGGTTCGTGCACCTATGCTGACTGCTGTTCATCGACGGCGAAGGCTAGAATTTGCACGCCAGTACAGCAGCTGGACGTCCACTGAGTGGCGACAGGTTGCGTTTTCGGATGAATCGCGTTTTATGCTCCATCGGACAGATGGACGTTGGCGTATAAGGCGTGAAACCTCTGAAAGGAACCACCCTGCAACCATTGCCGGAACGGTCCAAGCTGGAGGCGGGAGCATTATGGTCTGGGGAATGTTTTCCTGGCATTCTCTAGGTTCACTGATCATTGTGGAAGGCACAATGGATCAATACAAGTACGCATCTGTCCTTGCGGACCATGTTCACCCCTACATGCGCATTGTTTTCCTCAGGATGATGGCATCTTCCAGGAGGACAATGCGAGGTGCCATACAGCTGCCAGTGTACGTGCGTGGTTCGAAGAGCACCAGGATGAGTTTACCGTCCTCCCCTGGCCAGCAAACTCACCTGACTTAAACCCAATCGAGCATCTGTGGGACCATCTCGATCGAGTTGTTCGCGCCATGGATCCTCAACCGCGTAATCTAGCGCAGCTGGCCACGGCATTAGAGTCGGCATGGCTCAACATCCCAGAGAACACCTTCAGGGACCTATGTGACTCTCTTCCTGCACGTCTCGCAGCAGTCCGCTCTGCGAAAGGTGGTTATTCTGGCTTTTGACAGATGGTCACATTAATGTGACTGGACTGTGTACAAAATTTCAACTTTCTGAGGCTATTCGCTTTTCAGTTATGAGTCGAAAAATGCAAAAATTGTAATTTTTGTTCACGAATGTTGATCTTCAGTTGTTATTACAGTTTCGTGGACAATGTCCAGGAGAAGTCATTTGCCTGATTCGTTGAAATGGCGGGCGATCGGATGGATGGAAATGGAGATTTCACAAGCTGATGCTGCTAGACGTCTCAATGTTTCTCGTAATGTGGTCCACGGACTATGGAATCAGTTTAAATCCGAAGATTCTGTGTCTAGAAGACATGTTCCAGGCGGACCTAGAGTTAGAACACCTGCAGGAGACCGTTATTTATCACTTTCGGCCCGAAGGAGGAGTAATAATACCAACACAGTACTGTTACTCCTCCTTCGGTAATCATCATGGCAGATCATTTAGTGGAAAGAGGAACAACAATCTCAGCTGCTACAGTGCGCAGACGCCTGCACAGTGCAGGTCTGTATGCAAGACGACCAGTTGTTTGTATCCCCTTGACCCGAGGACAAAGTGCCCGTTTATGTTGGGCAAGAGAATACGTCTCTTGGACCAATCGACAATGGGCGTCTGTTCTCTTCACAGACGAGTCTAGGTTCACATTGGAAAGTGATTCAGGTCATCAGCTGATCTGAAGGGAACAAAGCACAAGATAATCCCAATCCCACATTGTGGAAAGACAAAGCTATAGAGCTGGGGGAATAATGGTTTGGGCTGGAATCTCTCTCGGTGGTCACACTGATCTGTATATGCTCCATGGAGATACTTTGACCGCTGTGAGATATGGAGACAAGACCCTTGATCAATATGTCCACTCATATGCCGCTGCTATTGACCCTCGATATCTTCTGATGGATGACAATGCGCAACAGCACCGAGCTCGGGTTGCTGAAGAACATCTTGCCGGTCACGCTATGGAGCGTATGGAATTGCCAGCTCAAAACCCTGACCTGAATCCGATAGAGTATCTTTGGGATTACCTTGGGAGACAAGTCGCTGCTTTAGGTCCTCCTACAAGGTCGTTAGATGAGCTTGAACAAGGATTATTCTGCGTCTGTTTTTGCTTCCCATTGCACTGACCGACAACTTAATTGACAGCATGGAACGTCGCTGCCGCGAATGTATTGCAGCTAGGGCTGGACAAATTCCTTATTAGAACCCATTTTTGCAATGTCACCACTCCATTTTGCCTCAAAAAACTGTGATATATTGTTTCTCCAAGACTGGATTTCTCTGCCAAGAGTGCAATGTTTTTGTGGTAATTCATGTCTGTGTTGAACTTAAGAAATATTCTATGTCGCATTCATTAAAGGAGAACATGTCCATGTAACATGTTTAGTTACAGAACATGTTTAGGGAACATGTTCTATAAATTGTTTGTTTCTATGTTGCTTTATTCTCAAATTAGACACAAAAAATATGTTGTTCCTTAACTTTTGGAGAGCAATGTATATACATATGAAACAAGTTTGTAGACGATAGATGCCAACTATTTCCTAGTCACGGTCAAATTGTTGCGGATGCACATAACTCGCACATACATTGCATAGTAGATGGATGGAAACAAAGCCTGGGTAATCATCCAATAGCTTTTATGTCTTGATTAATAATTTCTTCTGATAATTTACATCATTATGGGTGAGAAAAAATCCCACAAATTTATGTGCACTTATTATATGTCGAAACAATGGACAGCATAGAGCAGCCATGAGGCACGAAGCAAGCGATAGTAGGAAAGTAAATGCGCATTTCAGCAAGCTTTATATAAATCCTTTATTTAAGTTTTGAAAGCTGATCGGCTAAGAGCTCTACGGAAAGCAGATGACATTGTAGGTTAGATTTTCAGCGACGCTGTTAGAAAAGGTTTTTATTATTTTTAAAATAGAGGGAGGAAAGTGCCCAAATTAAAAACAGGAATTTCGGTGCTTTTGATAATTTAAATTATAATTTATTTTTTACATATTCCTTTTTACTTACATACATATGAAAATAAAAAGTTGAAGAATATTTAATTAATAAATACTATTAATGCCGTGCATGATACGAAATTAATTAATTAATTGAGAAAGAACTCACATATATGGAATTAGTATTAACCAAAAGTGCTAAACTAGCTATCCTGAAGGTTCAAATCAAAAACAATCTGGGGCAAAAACTTAGAAAACAAAATTACTTTTACCGCAATTTTATTTTCCAAGATTTTTGAAGAAATTGTGCGATAAAAATAGTGTGTAATGACTGAGTTCATAAAGTCAATAAAATGTTATCAAATATTCATAAAATCAGCCATCGTATTGATAAAAAAAGTTCATAAAATCTTAGTATTAAAGACATTACATACGGTATACAGTGTCACATCAAAGCCGCCCAAACTCTGCCCAGCCAGACTGCTCTCTTGGAATACGTGGAAGTGCTGCAAAGTGTACAGTCAGCTATTCTACGGCTCGCATGCATACCCCGACATGTACGGTGGACATTTTGAGCATTTTTCTGTATAAACATATACAAATATAGATGTTCACATTTCCTATAAAGTTTTTTTCCTTGCCTACGATATGACACTATGCTTTTCTTTTGCATTTATCTCAAAAACTATGGGTCGTACAGGTACACCTCTTTTGCCATTTCTAATGTATTACAAGCGAAGAAGCTGTGAAGAGTTTGGGCGGTTTTGATGGAACACCGTGTATAATCGACAACGAATAGGATTGACATCAAAATTGGGTCGACATAGGATAGACAAAATCGTTTATTACATACATTATACAAATATTATGTACTTATTGATTAGCCACGGTGTGTTATTAAGAAGGAACTATCAAACCCAAATTATTATTTTTTCATGATAACTACACAGACTTATAGGATCGGAAGTCGCTTTTGAGCTGCCATGCCGACTGTGTGCAGCAGTCCCCGAAAGACTATTTCATTTTCTGAACAGATTAAGCACTTGTAATTGCGACGTGTATAACAGCTTACATAAATAAAAGCAGAAACATCACTCTGCCATTTTATATTGAATACAGAGGCTGTTCGCACATTTTTTAGACGATTTTGGTAAGCGGTAATAAAAAATCGTTTGCTGAAAAAGAGGTAGTTGCAATTGTACTATGTTTCTAAAAGTCAAAATTATCGTCTGTGGCTTGAAAGTTCTGTTTTTATTCAAAATGGCGAATTAACAAAGCAGAGGTTCGCAGGCTACATTGACGCTCTTTCCGAAGAGAAATATGCATACTCCGTTATCCAAAAATGATGTGAGAGTCATGGTTTTGTGATATCTAAAGCGTCGATAGGTAATACCATCAACAAGAGAGGACAAAAACGTCAAATTGGAGCCTCGAGTGGGACAAAAATTCCAAACAAGTATCCAAGATAAAAACGGACATCTTCGACTATTGCGAAGGTACGTTGTTTAATGTTAAAAGAAAATCCTCCTAGTCAAAGGAAAGTTGCAAAATCATTAAAATGCTCGGTGTCCACTGTAAACAAAATGATAAACGTTGATTTAAATCTTAAGAAAGCGAAAAAACGCGATGTGCATCGTCTTCTTCCAAAGCATATCGCTCGACGCGGGACACGCTGCAGAATTCTATATGAGAAACACTTATCCAAAGAAAAATGGAAAACAATTGTCACAATAGATGAAGCATGGGTGTATTTAAATGATTGCAACAAAAAAAGAGCCATTTATTATCATAAAAGGTGAGAAAAAAATTTAAGTACATGGTTCGAAGAATCGAAAGAAAGCTTTTCTAAGGGATTCATGATTGTTGCTGGTTTTTTCTTATAATGGCCAGTTAAAAATAAAGAGAGTGCAAAAAAATGTCAAGATTAACTCCAAATACTATCAGGAATATATTTTATCACCAATTTTTCTGAATGAAATACCACCCACAGTGCATCAATCTGTGAGACTCCATCAGGACAAAGCTAGCAGTCACACATCAAAATCCACTGTAAATTTCCTAAACGAAATGGAACAAAAACTGGTATCAAGGCCATACCCTTCACTGATATCCCTACTAAATCTCCCGATGTGTCACCTATGGATTTTTGTGCTTTTGGACTTTTAAAAACTGCATTATCCAAACCCTTGTTCCCAAACCCTAACAGGACTCTGGAAAGCTGTTCGGGAGGAATGGGATAGAGTACCTCTTCTGACACTTCAAAAGGCATTATTATCCTGGAAATTGTTGTGCCGAAAGATAGTTCAGAATAAGGGATGTCAAATAGAACATTTAAAACACAAGAATTTTATGTAATTTAGTTTTGTGAATACAATATACATCGTCTAAAAAATGTGCGAACAGCCTCTGTACATAGGGGCAATAAAATATATTAAATTTTGTAAATGAAACTCAGTAATTTCCTTCGGAATATGACATTTGACCTTTACTTATGCAAGCACGAATTCATGAATCTATTAAACCAATTACTATCTAAGCGAGTTTAAAAAAAAGTCTGTTCTTATATACTGGCAATTATTCTGTATTTACCGAGAAATAAAAATCTTTTCCTATTAAGAAACTTCTTTCACGATGAAACAATGAGGGTTTCAAATTATTGCAAAACAAAAAATGTTGCATTATGTTCAGCACACATTAGGCCCTTTTTTTCATGATGAAAATGCCATACATCTGCCCTCTCGTATCAATTAAATTAAGAAGCTTTCAGTTTAAACTTCTGCATTTTTGAATTATTTCCGTCCTTCTGTACAGTTTGGGATTTATTTTAATTGCGTTTCAAAGTCCCTGTGATTGAATTATCTGCTTCGACGACTTCCAATTCAAGTAATTCCACTTTCTGCATCGAAAATGGGGTGGACGGCGGGAATGGACGGTAGAACGCTAATATTCTTATTCAGTTTTCTCAAACATTATAAGCTTGGATTCAAACAGTGCATTATATTCCAGTAAATGATTAACAAACACAGAGATGTGAAGCGAGTGTAAATAGTTATCGTTGCGTAATCTCCTCGTGAAATGACAGAAGAGAATGTCACACTAATTAATTGGCGATTAATTGTATTTGCTAATTCTGTCAACTCTGATATTATGAGCGTATAAACGAGTAACCAAAAATAACCAAACTTATTTTCAATCAGCTTTATTAAACTTTTCATTTGCATAATGTTTAGTCGAAGCGTTCTTCATCAGCATCGATATGCTTATGTCAAAGTTTTGTTTACTGCTGGGAAATGGAAATAGTTCTGGAACTCTTAACGTGAAGTATTTTTAAGCCAGTTGCATGCTTTCTTGCACCTCATCCAGATCCAGAGTTACGTCATTTTGATACATTTCTCTGTCCGCGAAAAAAGAAAAATGTTGCACTACACAAAACCTGGTGAGTAATGTGGGTGAAACAACTCAAGAACTGTCGGAATGGACGGAGTTTTAACAGAAATAGAATAAATTGGTTTTCGACTATATAGAAAGAACCATTACATTATGACCATCCTGTTAATAACATGTAAAAATATCTTTAGCCCTCAATTGGCATTGGCGTGGCATTGACTCCCAAGGAACTTCACC
>KK122468.1:605862-618499 GCA_000611955.2 Stegodyphus mimosarum | reverse complement strand
GGAAGGATTTGTATGAAAGGCACGAAATTGTGTATGCTCATACCTTACGATAGAATATGCAAATGATTCATTTTGGTGGCCAATAACTGATTAGCTGGGTATCAACGCGTTGTAGGAGCATCCGAAAGCTATATGCAACAGAGAAAATTCTGATGCTAAGGCATAACTTCCATACGAATGTGATTCCGTCGAGTAACGTGGACTGTACCAATGCGTCGCAAATGAGTTCGTGAATAATATGAATACATGCCACCATTCGAGAGAGGACATGCAGTTGGACAAAGGGGAACAGGGTGGTCAAATCAAAGATCGTTTGGTATTTGTGTCCGAATGACGCTGCCGTTTGACGATGCTGGCAGGAATGGTTGAACCATGGCCACACAGAGCCTCGAGATGGTAGCGATCGACTGAAAGCGACGAAGGAACTTGATAACAAATTGTCCAGTCGGCGCTCAAAGCTTCTGATGTGTTCTTATCAACGATCTGATGTGTGACCAGGATACTAGTGATGGCAATGACCACTGATAAGCGACTCAGCGAGCGGGGACTGAGGTCACGGAGGTCATTGCACCGACTGCCCGTCAGTGTTGCACACAGGCATGCACGTTCACAGTGGTGCGAGACGTATCTGATCTGATCTCCCAAGGACTAGAGAAAAACCGTGGTCACTAATGAGTACAGCTTCAAACTGAGATTCGATGACCAGAGAAGACATGTCTGAAGATGTTTAATATATCTGTGGAATACTCACCTGACCATTGTCCGCCACACAGTCCGAAAACCAGGAGTAATGGTATGGTGTGCCATTTTATTTGATAGCTGGGCGGACCTCTCCATGCGGTACGTCCCCGTAGTGCTGCTTTTCTTTCATGGAGTACTGGGCTTACATTTCAACAGAATAATGTCTGGCAGCACACGGGATGCAAATCTACTGCTTGTCTTCGTGCTTATCCAACACTTCTCTGAACTGAATCGACAGATACCTCCCTAAAGCACCTTTTGTTTCTGATGAACATATGTCTCCGACCGTCCTGGATAGCGTCGATCTAATTGTCAATTACAGTATAGATGGCAAGCAATCTCACTAAAGGACATTCGCCAAAACTAAGAACAATGCCCAGCCACATAACAACTCGCAGAAGGACCAGAGTCGGACCCGCGGAAATATTTTAGAAAGCTGTTACGTACCCCTTAAAAAATGCATTGCTTCTATTTCATTTTTTGGCAAATCTTGTAAATGCATGATGCAAAACGCAGTATCTTTTCGCTGGAAAAGGATTACCAAACTGATGATGGATGCAATGTAGCTTTGCATTTGCTTTAGCTATTCTGAAAATGATATTTAAAAAAACGCCATTCCCACCGTCAATTAGAGGGCGGAAAAAACATTAATAATTTTTAAAAAAAAGAGGAAAGGGAAACTTCTCACCTTTAAAAAGAATCTAGAATAGTTACACTTCTCGTACCAGAGCAAGGTCATGGGCTGGTGGTGTATCGGCTCGTGCCGGCTAATAAACAAGCACTTCTGCTTCTGATGTTATGTTTTATTGCGTTAGTAAACGAAATAGGGAGATAAAACATAGAAAGGTATTTACAAAGTTCGTTAATCACATTATTAACTACATACTTTGAAGACGTCGCACAAATAAATTAAAGGTATTGGTCTCAATTATCTTGTGAAAACAGTCAATAGAAGCAAACACTTATATTTAAACTAATATTTTTGAGAAATTAGGATATTAGGATCAACAACAACTATAAGTTGCTATAAATATAAGCACTTGTGGGGTTTTACTTACTTAATTCCAATGTTCAATCTTTGAACCCCACAAACACTAACAAGCGAATAATAGCTTAAATGTGTGAATAAACACGTAAGACTTAAGAAGAGTTAAGTATCCTTTATTTCTCAGAAAAAACACAATCAACTCCTAACTCGGAGTATACACAAAGCCTCCACTTGAGCTTGAACTTGAATAATTATGAAATTAAACTAAACTAAGCTTAATTATGACATTAAAGCTATCTGAAAGATATAGAAGCTATCAGAATTCTAAGTAGTGGACCCCTAAATATTAATTAAATCGGCGAAGCCAAGCAAGGGCCTAAAGCATGGCCGAGCGTGGTAGCTAAGAGAGAACGTAGCCAAAAGGCAAACGCGCTCTAGTCAGAAAAATCAGACTCTTTCTCTCGAAGTTGGCGAAACATCGACTTAAATAGTTCTCTTACTCATTTGCATTAACTGAGTTTCTGAAATTACATTCTGGCAGGAAACTTAAGCTGAAATTAGAATAAATAGGAAAGAAGCATAACTTAAAATAACTGTTAATAAACTTAGGGTAAACCTTACACACTTTCAACTAAGATTCTACAACTATAAGCATTTCACTTATATTATAGAGAAATTAGGTTAAACAAAAACTATAAATTCATCTATCCATTATATTCTTTTCATGTATTCAAAAACAGAATGAAAAGATAAAATTAGAATAAGTTTTCACGAATACCGACTTTAGGAAAAGAAGGAGGGAAAAACGTTGAACAGAAGTCTACAAAAATAAAAAAAAATAGAATTTGAATACAATAATTCATTTTTCTGGAAGTTCTCTCAATCTTTTTATCTCCGAATTTCTTACTTTCAAGGAAAAAACATTCTGTTCATTATACACATAAGACGTACAAATAGAAATTTGGAACAAAAATAGGATGAAGATGCAAATATCTCAGCTCCTTCCAAATGTACAAATATGAAATATACAACAAAGAGAGAGAACTTTAGGCTTTAAGAAAAGAGGTAAATAAAATAATCAACTGACACTGAAGTGCAAACGCACAGTGCGAAGATCTAGTGCAAACGCACAGTGCGAAGATCTAGTACAATTAATCTAAATTTTCGTATGATGTTCCTTATCTGCAAATTTTCAATGAATTTTGAACCAGTTTGACGACTAACAACCGCGACACTATTACTAAACAAGACAGTGTTTCGTGTGCACTTTGGATTAGAATATGACTGAAATCGAAAGCTTTTTTGGAGGAAGTTTAACTTTGAAAACTTGTAGGTGCTAATCAGATGGGCTTATCAGTGGCCGAGCGGTTTAGGCGCTGTACACAGGTAGTGCCATCTGGGTTCGAATTTCGGAAAATGAGTTGCTGCATGGGCATTTTCGTCAATTTAAAATGTGTAACGTGGATAAAAGCCAGTTTATCTTAGAAAGCCCTCCGCGAAGGCATCTCTTTCCTTAAGAAGATAACCCTCCTGTTCTTTGCCACAATCAAATAAACCAAACTAAACGTAACGTCAGTTGATATTTTTCTTGTGAGTGACATAGAAGAAAACATGTTTGCTTCGCCTTCCTTTGCAGAATGGAGACCAACATTCCACGCCAAACTACTGCGATCACGACAGATGTCTAGAAGCATTTGCAAATAGGAAGCATCAAATTCTACTGCATCGGAACAGGCCTAGGAATTTCTGCCTTCGCCGTTTTGCTGCCGCGATTTTACCGTCAAATAGAACTGAAATACGTAATAGAGGTTGCTTATAATATATTGTTACAAAATGCCGAGGTGCGGTAAGAGAGCTTCCCCACAAAACAGTGTTGGGGTTACCAGAAAGTGGAAAGGAAAGACAGTTTTGCCAGATTTTGCGTGAAATCGCCCATTTGGCGACAAAACTGGCGATATGCCATAGACGAAGCGAGAACATTCTAAAAGGAATTATTACCGGTCTTCCCTAGAATGTTCTCAAAGGCAGGTCAAAAGCTATAAATATCCTGCCTGTACGCGGAGTAGCAGTTTTGTCGTGAAGAATATGTTGAGTGAATTGAGTTCAATAGTAGTGCTTTGTGTTCAGAGAGCAATCGACCCAGTTGTGAGCTGTACTTTAATCTTTTGCCGTGAAACTGTCTTCACCGTTATGGCCTAATAGCCTGAAGGCTGTGTTGCTGATTGTTTCAGCGTATTTATACGACGACTGTAAGACGTCTTTAGAACCTGTCCTGTGTAATACTGACTAATAAATTATATGTTTTGATTCTTCGTCAAGTGTTGTCATCAATCACTCCAAACCCACGAACCTGTAGAGCGCAACAATATGCAATTACTTGTTTCGAATATGGAACATAAAAAATTACACATAGTTAGAAAAGTATGCCAGTTTCAAATAGAACAAAACTATCACATTTCATAGTTATGGGCTAAAGGTCTGAGATGTTCTGCTATATTATGATTTATAAAATTATGTAGATATATGTTTACATGATTCATCAACATTTCTTGAAATTTTAATCAGCTAATTCGGAGAAATCACTCATGGAAACAGGAACTTCACAGTTTTATAAAATCTTAGCTAAGAACAGAATTATTTTGGAACCTTATTCGCACGCTGTTCTCTTAAAATTCAGAAATATAAAGATATATACTAATAAGCTAACTTTTATGTTCATTAGTTCTAGATAATATTTTAGTAATTTTAAGATTATTAATAAAAATTTAATTTTCTTAAATATATATAATAGGTATATATTATTAAAACATATATCCGTAACAATTATATATTTTCTTAATAAAATATAGTAGATAATATTTTAGTAATTCGGGAAGAAGAGTTTAACAGCAAAATCTTCTTTTTTTTATTTTAAGGTAGCTTAAGGTATACATTACAAAAACAAAATTATTAAACAAAATAAACTTAAAAAAAAAACCGCTTTCAGATTTTACATTACAACCCAAAGGACTTTTTTTTTAAAGTTTTTTGGGTTACCTTTATTTATTAAATATCATGTTCTTCGCACTTAACCCATAAAATTCAGTTCAACAGCAATATCGCAAAATAATTTAAAAATGAGCATATCTTTAAATTTCCGATACATAGTCTCGTGCGCTTGAGATAAAAATGTGTCCTTTTACAGTGTTGCTATTGCTCGCTTTGAAATAGTTGAGTTTTTTCTTCAAAAATTCGTTAAAGTTTTACAAAATATGAAATAGATAATAAAAGAAATTCCTAATTCCAAAGTTGGGCTTCCAGGTACTGTAACGTTTCCGAGCTTTTATGGAAAAATAGCAAGACAGGATTGTCTTTTTAAAATTTATTTAAAACTCAACAACAAATTCATTCGTGATTAAATAATGGATGAATAGCGTAAACCGTTACATTGCTATATCTTACAGAAGGGAAAAAGCGAGTTTCCCACAGAGTTCTCTGACTACATGTCTATTCAACTCCACTGCTTCGTCTCTTCTCACAAAAGAACAGCGAACAGCCGTGAACAAGTCGGCATCATAAAAGCATTAGGGGATAAAGACCCATTAGCCTTCAGGACATTCTTCCTGGCCGAATCGCTTACACCCTGGCTCTAAAAATGAGTTTCTTTAAGTTAGTCCGAAACAGGAAGTCTCTAATAATAACCAGGTGGTTGTTTTCTTAATGATTCATTTGCTGTTACAGTTTGTCACAGTACCCATATTCGGGTGGAAATCTACGTTATTCAAAATTGGAGGCTCTTGCTTTATCACAATGTGAGAAACATGCATACATATTTATGCAGATTCTTCATTATTTACTTTCTTGAAATATAATACAGGGTTTTAATGTTTGGTGGCAACAATTTGAAAAGTGAACCGACATTTATAGTGAACCAACTGAAAATGCCAAAACGAAATTCATAGTCTTTCAGGACAAATGTGGCCCAAAGGCAAAATGGCATGACGGCTAAACGGCGCCGTGAATAGTCCCATTCGCACTTGGATAGTAGAGTTGGATATTTTCAACATTTTCTGTAGTATGGACATATTAACCATGAATCAAGGTTGAATTTATGTATTTATGTGTATAATACGCAGTTCTAAATAATTAATACATCTGTATTTCCCAGAGTTTTGTATTGAAGGAATAGTCCTGTATTTTAGCCTCATGAATTCCATTGTTGATGTCATGTTCCCAGTGGTCGCTATGTATAATAAGTACAGCCACGAGGTAAAGTGAATCACTGTATTCTTTACTGTATTCTTCCAAGCCCATTGAGAGGTGCGGGAATACTTAGGTGAGATTAACTGTTATAAACTGAGTTGATAATAAACTGTTTGAAATTAAGGGGGGACTATAAGGAGGAGTGCAGCTTGGATAACGAAAGATTAGCGTCAAGGCTGTAGCTCTAGGGAAGTCTGTATTAACTTCTGAAAATAAAAGATAGTCTTAGCAACACATTTATCTTTTATTAGAAAATACAAGTTAGACAGGCAAGAAAATGTTTTACTCAAAGACAAAAATCCTGCCATGTCCTGGAAGACAAAAAACAAGACCCAACAAGATTAGTTATGCATATAATTTTCCAAAGACTTAAAGTTCTGACTTTTAAGGCACTGATACTATTTTCAGTTGATAATCTTCACATTAAAATTTTATTTCCTCCTCATTTAAATGTATTATTAGGATCACATAGTATCGCAGCTACTGCCTTTGCATTATACGTACTTCTGAGCTATGAAGGATATGCATAACTTTTGAAAAAATGTTTACATATCTACTTGAAATCAAATGTCTTACGTACCCTGAGATTTTGCAAGCAATACACGTACAAGAACTTTATTAATGTGTCATAATTTATAGCTTCATAATACTACATCTGCAAATTATCTGATAAAGAATTCAATTAAATTTATTTACATGATTGCTTAAAATTTTCAGATTACGAGATCTCTTGACAAGTGTTACAAAGATCTTCAGTTAGATCCTATAGATACCAGGAACACAGTCACTCAACTTTGCTTGTCTGAAGAACTGCAAGAGAAAGTAAGTATTTTAAGATACATTTCATAAATTTAAAATAATAAGTTAGTCTGAAAGCAGAAAATACTTTCGTGATGTTTAATACTTAACAAAAGGGAAAGTAATAAGCGTTGGCACAGCAAGCATATAATATCCTCCAACTTGAAGTACAACGTTCAGCTTTTAACATGACTCATTTCCAA
The DNA here is from genome assembly GCA_000611955.2 of Stegodyphus mimosarum. NCBI lineage: Eukaryota > Metazoa > Arthropoda > Arachnida > Araneae > Eresidae > Stegodyphus > Stegodyphus mimosarum. The sequence continues at coordinate 611,527 of KK122468.1, read as the reverse complement.
AGTAGAACAACTCATTTATTTTACCCAGCAATAAATATAACGAACTTCAGTAGATAATTCAAAGTTTTCAATTTAAAATCAGATCTGATCTCTTCAGCGCAGCATTTTTGAGGTGTTTTCCATAATAATTAAAGTACTGTTGTAATCTCTCATGTATATTTACCACTATGCGGTATAAATTGTCTCGCGATATGTTCTCAATTTCCTGATGGGTTGTATTTTTAAAGCTGTTAATCTCCATTAGGGTATGGATAAAAACTTAAGCTTTTAAATGTTCTCATTAAAAAGTAAAAAATGCTGATCAGAAGTCCGGGGAGATGACTGAAAGCCGCTGAACATCACTAAATCGAGGGAGATGTTTCCCGAGAATATAACCCGCTTTCGCGCTGCAGGTGTTTAAAAACTCACAGGTGTTTGAAAGTAACAGCCCTAAAAATGCGATTCTTCGGGAGATTGTGAATGTTAAGCCGGGCATTCTCCATTGCGTCACATCTGGATGAGAAGATAGCAACAATAACTTGATGTATTGGAAATCATCTCTAAGGCGTTGTATTAAAGAAGTGAGGCATGTTTTTGTGAATGCAAGGTATTGAATTATCTAATCGTGTCTAACTGTGTTTATTGCTACGTATAGCAGATATGCCATCCTAATTTGAACAAAATGTGTACACCACATCACTTCCTTGTACGGAATATTAAATTATACGCATTTTTTTCTGCATTTCATTTAAGCTTATTTCCTCGAATTTCATTAGACATAAATTTCTCATTCAATGAAATCAGTTCTCACTTCGCGGCAAGGCAAAAATACATAAAAACTCAAAATATCTTCTTCATTAAAAATTGAAAGATGTATGAAAACATCAAACACCAAATGCAGTTAAAACAATTAAAAGAATAAATTTACATTTAAAATTAGAGTTTCTACGCAAAAACAATCAAATCGGCAAGCAAGCAAGAAGGCAGATTTTTCGGTGCACAAAACTAAGTCTCCTTTTGATCTCACTCGGCAAAAAGTCACTGAATATGCAAAAAAGACTTAATTCACCGTTTTCCTACTCTTCAAATGTAAACAAATATGGCTGCAATGGTAAGAGAAATTAGGCTTAGTCGCACTTGAAAGGCTTTTAAATTGTCGATAATTCTACAACTATTGCATGCAGATTAACTAAAGGCACAAAAACCTTAACCGGAGGATAAGAACAACATAACTCAATCATTATTAAAGCAAAAAATGCACAATCTTCTGATTACATTTGAAATCAGTTTTGTAATTCGTTTAAGGAAAAACATTTCTTTACTTTGCCCTTACGTACAGATGTCACATAAAAACATCGTTAAATTGTATTTGATAGCCGTCAAAATGGACATTTTCATTGAAATATGTTACCCGGAATTCTAGTTACAATACTTCCTTTACTTCATACAATGAAGGTAAAGTTAGATTATGCATGTTACGTTAGAAAGCCCATGGTGTTCTACCTGACGGGAAATATAACGTCAGCAATGCTTAGCTTTGATGGCCTTATCCATGTAGAACTATGCACCAAGAGAAGAAATGCTTTTCAAGTTTGAAGTTGTGAAATTTCCAGATGTCCATCGTAGGTTAAGTCGCAGCGTGAGATAGCATGCCTATCATTTCAACAATTTATCAATAGACTTCTTTACATATCAAATAGACAATGACATAAAGAGGCCATACATTAGTGACTAAATAAGCACGCAGGTAGCTGGCAGAAACCTTTCATTGTCCGTTGGTTTAGTATCATAAAATAATGCTTACACTTCTGAAATTTAGATGACGGAGAAATTAAACTTGGACAGACATTTTTTATTTGAAGCAGCAATGCCAACTTTGAGCATATGCGAGCGCATGTAGACATTCTGTATGAGTTTTGTTACAGCCCAGCAAGAGGCAGGCATAAGGGAATACTAAACAGAGGTGAGCATGTGTTTCCTTTCAAGCAACGTGAGTGATATTTAAAATGTTATCAGAACACTTTGCATGTGCGCGGGATGTGAAGAGGAAAGAGGAAAGAGTTTGATACTTCACCTCAATCAAGTGTATCAATTATCAAGAATGCATGGCAAGGTTGAAGAAGAAGGAAGTGAGTGATCTGAAGAAAGGATAATAAAACAGCAACAGAACAAGAACTGATGAAGTGCAGGGATAATATTACAGACTTCCGACGTGTGTGGCAGTGGACACTGGAAGTCAAGAGGCGTATGACTGAGATAAGTTCATTTCTTTCCTCTAAAATCATACCCGCTTCTGCTGATCAGCTCTTCTAAGGTGCAGTCGATGGTTATTATCTTGAAAGGCTGCCCTTTTGAACACCTGTAATTTTGAGATATGTGACACGAAAAACGTTTATACTCGTTTTAATTACTGTTCTGGCTATTAACATTCAAAAAGAGTAAACATTGATTCGGGTCTCGGGGTATTTGATCTCTGATGTATTTTTATTAAACATTGATAAGAATATGAGGAAACATTCCGTGAGTGAATGAGAAGCAAGTATCTTCAATCATATTTATGCATATTATTTTAGTAAAAGAAATACTAAGCTTGTTGCCTTCCCTGTTTTCTTGATTATTGTGATTCTGTCCAGAAACATGTAGATTAGCTTAATATGAAATATGAAAAGCTGATGATTAAGGTATAGCAGGTTTCCATTCTGAAAGATACTTCGCTGAGTGGCAAAGCAAAAAATGATAAATGTGCATTCAGCTGACATAAAAGACACGTAGTAACAGAAAATAATATTCTTGCCGTGCCGCCCAGAGGGTATAGTGGTTAGCGGAGCCTGACTGCGATGCCAAAGACCCCAGGTTCGAATTCCGGAGAAGGCATAGATGTAAAAATTGTCTATTACTTCATAGGAGGTAGCGGTGGCTGTCTCGTAGATGCCTCCCCAATAGTGGCCAATGCCGTTATAGGCAAGTGCCCGCTATTGAAAAAAAATATTCTTGTCAGTTGCTTTTAGATGTAGATCGGAAGTCTACGTATTAGATTTGTTGGCGATATTTATAGTAAATCTTTGTTTAAGCATTAATGAATATTTATTGAAACTGATTTATAGTTTGATGCATAATTAGACGATATAAGTCTTAGACGATATAGTCTTTTGTACAGATATTGCAGAGTAGGCTATGAATCAGTAGTTTGTCTTCAGTACCAGACACATGCTGCTTGAAAGATGCCATATCCGTCTGCCTCCGACTATCAGTCATTCTGCTGATTTGGTGTCTCCAAATAAATCAGTGTTCCAGCACTCTTTTGTTTTCCAATTTAGCCTTTCTTTCACTTCGCATCAGAAGGACTGGAAAAGAGAATAGTAATTTTGGAAGGTTATGGACGAAGCTGATCAATTAAGAAAACTTAAGAAACCTTTGGTGACAAGTACCTAAGCGTAAAACCCCCAGCTATGCATTGTATTGAGAATAGGGTTTAGAAATGAAGTCGAACCTATTCAGTCTCATATGTGAATACATCCAGGCCTTCATCAGTCCGGATGCCCTAAATCATCTGTCTCATTAAGTAACAGATTGCAAGCAGAGCCCGAAGATTAGCTCAAAGATCGGCTCATTATTTCGGTGTATCACAAGCAAGGTGACAGGTGAATGCTGAAATCTTTGAACCTCAAACCATGACCAGTAAAATGTGTGTAGGATATGAACGAGCCTGAAAAAGCTAAGTGCATAAATTTCCGTATGTGGTTCTGAATATGATCACTGGTAGATATTTGGACCCATTTAGTGTTCATAGAGCTTTGACTTATTTATGAAGTCACGTAAATTCCCAAAATATGAGGTATAGGTTCATTGAAGTTATTACGATATTGACGAAATTATTATTAGCCACACTTATTGACGAAATATTTCTTCAGGACAAAATGGCCTGGTGCGCTATGTCAGGAACAATAGTGAGCTAGCTGAATGTTATTCGAATTACATATAAATACAGCGGAGCAAATACTGCAAAAATGGAATCTTTGAAAAATTTTACAACCGGTTATCGTCAGAAAAAGATCGCTTTGCTTCCCAAAAAAATGAGTTGATGTACCACATTTCATGCGACTCACAGCTAAGGCTTTATGAATTATTTATGGAATAGTAAACCGTGAGGAAGAGTTCTTGCCTCAACGATCCCAGTTTTTAACGCTTCTACACGCAATTTGTATTTCTGTTATAATTTAAAGCAGAGCCTGTAAACCAATAATCCACATATTGCAGAGGAATTCAAGAGAAACAACAGCCGCAACCAGTATATTCGAGAGCCAACATGCTTCGACGTACCCAAATGTGTACAAATATGAATAGAGAACACTTTCAGCATCTGTACTAACTTGTAGGTCAGTGTGTGAAAGCAATCCCCTTACTAGTAATATTATCTCTGGAGATGGGCTATTTTTTCGTGGTCCAACCTGTATAAGTTGCATTAATAAAAGATATTAGTAATAAAAATATATATTCAGATTCTGAATAGAATCCAAGAACAACAATATATAATATTAGTAGAAAGAAAGGGAAACCTTAGTTAATGGTACAATTTTGTAATTAATAGAAGAGAATTTTGGATATTAAATGCAGTTTTGTAACAAATAGAAGGAAAGGAAAATAACAAGAAGATTATAATAATTGCTTTTAACTGAGGAATATCCTTTTTTGTATAGCAACATTTCTTAAATAACCGAATACCTGAAAAATATGATCAGTCGATAAACACAGTGCATTTAACGTTTTCAGACGACGTTTGAGAAAAATGGAAGGTTAAAGAACTTTTATTTTGCAATTATTTTAAATATACGAGGGTAAGTTGAAAAATAAGTTTCCCCTGTCGACTGTGGTCAGAGTTGTGTATGAAAGTCAAAAAATAGAATGAGACATTAAAGCTATGACATACCTTTATTTTATTATTCTTGTACGAGTACGTTGAGACATTTGTCATATCGCTTGATAAGCTTCAAAAAGTCCTCCAAGAAAAATTCAGGGCTTTCATAAAGCCTTAGCTGTGCATATGGAAGAAGCGTTGAACGGTTATGGGCGAAAGGCGACACAGCAGGAAAACGCGTAAGTCACCGATACACCAATGGGTAGAGGTCGCTGCAAATCAAGTAGATGGCGCTGTTGCAGTGCCTGCGCAAAGCGGAGACCAGCCTCTCATTTGAGCCCCGGTAGGTATGGAGAGAAAGTGCGTTTTGAATTCGTGGTCAAAGGAGGAAGTGAGTGCGGTTATCCGCCATGAATGGGCACGTGGAGTATCTGGAACAGAAATTCATAACCGCCTCGTGGAAGTCTATGGGCCAGGTGTGATGTCGAAGCAAATGGTGCGTAGATGGTGTTGCACATTCAGTGATGGACGTCAGCAAGTGGAGGACATACCGAGATCTGGACGGATGCGCACGGCCACTACAGATGCAAATGTCAGGAAGGTGGATGACATGATTAGAGCGAACCGGCGTACCACCATCGATGAAGTAGCGGAAGAACTTGGAATCTCACATGAGCGAGCTCAAAACATCATCCACGACATTCTTCGATACAGAAAAGTGTCAGCACGATGGGTGCCCCGACAATTGACCTCGACACACAAGGAACAACGCATGGGAAAGGCGCTTTGGAAGCAATACTGAAGTGAAACAAGCCGTTCAATTCTTCCATA
>KK122468.1:543618-605747 GCA_000611955.2 Stegodyphus mimosarum | reverse complement strand
ATCGATGAAGTAGCGGAAGAACTTGGAATCTCACATGAGCGAGCTCAAAACATCATCCACGACATTCTTCGATACAGAAAAGTGTCAGCACGATGGGTGCCCCGACAATTGACCTCGACACACAAGGAACAACGCATGGGAAAGGCGCTTTGGAAGCAATACTGAAGTGAAACAAGCCGTTCAACGCTTCTTCCATATGCAAAGCCCTGATTTTTTCCTGGAGGGCTTTTTGAAGTTTATCAAGCGATATGACAAATGTCTCAATGTACTTGGTACCTATGTGGAAAAATAAAGGTATATCATATCTTTAATGTCTCATTCTATTTTTTGACTTTCATACACAACTCTGACCACAGTCGACAGGGGAAACTTATTTTTCAACTTACCCTCGTATATATCGCTTGCACATTCACACAGCTGCTTGATTTCTTCGTAGAGCTCATTTCTTGGAATGATCTTTAAATTTCTGGCTAGAGGTTTTTGAATCGATTCAGTGCTGATAAAATAATGACTTATGTCGCAAAACGTCACTTAAGAAAAGAAGCTGGTATTCAGTGTGGCGGTGGTTGAAAACACTGACATATTTCTTTGCTAGAAAAGTGCTTGACGAGAACGCTGTTACATAATAAGCATTGTCGCATAGCATAAACCGTTTATATGATTAAGCCTTTTTAGGCCTAACGCGTTGAATTCTTATCAGGAATGTTTCTTAGGAAAAAACGCAGGGTGAATTATTCCCTTTCCAATCAAAAACGTTCATAAACATGAGTTTGCTTAAAATTTCTAAAGCAGTCTTCTGTGACAATCATAAACCTTCTCGAACCCAGGTAGATGATTCTCTTTCTTTCTTAGGACCATAAGAAAAGAGTCAAATTTCATATGAAATCACAATTTATTAGAAAAGATTGCTGTTTTCTTTGCTTTACATCAAAACGTGCACTGGGTCAAAGGAAACAATTAACTGTATTTAACCAATTTGAGATTGTCATGGTATTAAATGCTGCTAGTTATCTTTCGTGAGTTTATCGGTATTTGTTAAAAATTTAGTCCTAAAACTTCAAAGACACATTGCATATTAACAACTAGTAACATTAATTACATTTGGAAAGAGATATTATTTGGAGGAAAAAAGAGAAGTTTGTTTTAAAATAGTTAAATAATGCGAAGTCTTATGCAGCATTCAAAATGAGATAGAAAATTTATTATGGTATAAGAATACATGGTAGTTTAGGTTAATTGATTAAGGCAAATCAATTCGAAGTCTATTTGCCTATGGTAAAGAATGCCTTCATAGAGGAATAGGTTAGAAAAATGACCCACATGAGGGAATATGCGAAACCTCCCATGCAGCCAGCCTAAAGACAGGATTTTTCCGCCGAATTAAATTGCCAGGATCTAATGACTTTAAGGTTCGACGGGCTGGATGAAAGGTTAAACATTATTAAGCAGTATAATTCGTTCTGGAAATTGTAAAGATCGTTCTCATTTTCTAACTAAAAAAAAATATTTTTTTTTAATTTCAGGCGTCTGATTGTGTTTGCCAATGTTTAGTGAAATTAATGGTGAGTCCTAAAATTCCTTGTTTAATCTTGTTCGAATTTCAATAACCTAATTAAACTAGAATTAACGTATTTCGTATTTCAAACAGTAATACCAAATCTGAAATTTCCATCGAATAATTGTTTATATGAAAATGATTAATTTATTTTTCTTTTTTTTATAGTATGAGGATTATTCGTATGAAGTAAGTGAACGACGTTTATTTACTTTTATCTTGCATGTTACAATAAATTGCATTAGTATGCAAAACTTAAGCACCTTTCCTGATTTTGGTCGTAATTCCGCAAACAAGCAACTGGAAGACATACTACAATGACATTCATATTAAAGAGGCACAATGTAATATTTAAGGACGAAAACGGTCTAGTAGCATAAAGTCGAATAAGAGGCTTGCATTACGGAACCAATAGGAAAAGTCTTTATTGATAGAATTGCTTTGTTTAAAGAAAAAAAAACTATCTGGCCGAACGGAAGAACAACAAACCAAAGAGCTTTAGTAAGTGATATGACCTCCTCTAACTGCAATGGAAAAGTTATACCGTCTGAAGATAATCAACACAAGATTATCTGGCAGTTCTTTGGGGTAAGAGTTTTCATTCTTCAAGAAGCATCTGTTCCATTTGTCTGGTGTTCTATGGAGGGTAAGATCGTGCCGTCAGGTGTCTCTCTAAAGTATCCCCCTATTTTCGATAAGATGTAAATCAGAGGAGCACGCTGGCCAACCCATTCTATGGATATCTTCATTTCCTAAGCAGCATGAGTCCTGTTCGACCGTGCAATGTCATCCATAAAAATAAAGTCGGAAGCAATCAATAGCACACCGCAAAAGACGCACATTCAGAAGATAACTTCACAGTAACGATGTCATGTGAACCTCTGTCGAAAGTGTTGAGTTTCGTCCGTCTATTTATCATAATGCATTCCCATACAAGCCCGCCAGGACAACCCCAACGGTCTCTTTCTCTGGTATTAGTGAGATGAAAGCTGTCCCTACCTCTCTCCATATCAACTGGCTCCGAGAATCGTTTGCAAGACTGATATGATTCTCATCCGTAAAGAAGATGTGACTCTATTGATGAGGTTTTCTGTTTTTTACACTACTACAAAAGATGGCGTTGACAGGCTGCTGTCAGTGGTATGCAGCGTTCAGAACAGTGGCCGAATACGCCATCTCTCTGAAGTCGTCTGGCCACAGTAAACCGGAGCACCTGTCATCCCGTTGCTGTGCGCAAATGCTTAGAAATGTACCCCGCTGTCTGGATTCGATCTATTTTCGCCTGCAGGGTATTATACCGGTCATCCATCACCGTTATTTTCCTTTTCTGACCACCACCTACCTTTCTTACAGCTGTACCTATTGTTTGACATTGAAGTCTTTCAAGCTCATGAATTAACTCTTGTCAATTTCAAACTCTTGGGCAACAGACATCAAACTACGCCCTTTCTCAAGCTTGCCAGTCTTTCTCCTACGCGTAAAAGCACCTGATGTTTTCTTGTAGTCATATTGCACATACAATCTTACTTTCCCTTGCAGAAGAATACTTGTAAATACGCCTTCCTTTTCTCTTTTTAAGTTCCTTTCACTAAGCGAGCGGACTCTTTGCGTTTTGCTTGCCCTGCCATATCGCCTGACGTCACGGTGTTGATATCTGCGTATGCATCACCTGTCTACTAAACTGGCGTTTTATTGTACTGATCAGAAAAAGCTTTGTTCGACAACTTGAAGGTTATGTGTTGAAAAATTAATTTGTTGCTTAAGATTTGCACACTAATGTACATCGTAAACCTTTTTCAATTACATGGTTTTCATTCAACGCGTTAAAAAGTAAAAAATAATGTTTTAAATATCATAATATTCTTTGTCATATATGATTAAAGTATAAATGGTGGGTGCGAACAAAAGCCGATTTTTAATTATAATTATCAAATAGAAATTAAGCGAATTGAATTTAGCAAGTTTTATGATGTCATTTATATAGTATCACTTGTGTTATTCCTCGAAATTTTATAAATGTCCGAATGCATTTTGTATACGGAAATTACCGTATTGCGATGTGCATATTATAATGGTGTGAACAGCTGGTATGGTAAACTAGGTAAAAATAGGTGTAATAAAAGGTCTGAATCTCAGCAAGCTTGCAGTTTATTTCTTATGTTTTTCGTCTTCAGAAACATAATGGTCTTAAAAAAAATAGCGAGAAAAACCTCCAACTTGCATCCGATAAGTAACTGTTACCTTTTCATAGGTAAAAAAGCGTCATATTGCGCCAAGATAGTTGGGTTAATTATAAGTATCAGAATCCCTAAATATTTCTTTAGTGCATGTGAATATTTCCAGAAGTTCCCAAATATTCGCTCCTCGGAAAAATGCGCTTTCCAGAAACTTGAAGGTAATATAAAGTTGGCTAGAAATCACCAAGTGTTGCTCTCGTGGAGACAAAAATTTGCCCTAAAGCCCAACAGAGATTTCTGACAGTATATGGTTCTACTTGAGATACTTTTATAATTCAAATATCAGTAGACTTCAGACTGCTGGACTGTAAGCACTGGAGCAAAGGAGCCTGTTGCCATAGCCTTGAACCCAGGTTCGAATCCTGGACAAGACATGAGTGGGTATTTGTAAGTGTGTAAACTGTAGTGTCTTTGTTGCGTGAGTGAGCTTAAATATTTTCGAACCGAAAGTCCTCTCGAAAGGCTGATGGTAAGGCAAGAGGAATAAGAGACTTACAGATCTGTTCCCCGGGGAAGGGGATCATCAAGAGGATCGAAACCGAGTAAATAAGGGTGAGGCTCAACACGGTCGACATGCTGAAAGCCCAGTTGACCGGCCTCTTCTTGCCTCCACTTATGGGAAATTCGACTCAGAATTTATTAACTCCAACATAATACTTGAAATAAACACACACGAGCATATTTAAAAAAGGCCACAAATTCAAAATTATGTAAACGCACAATAAATAAAATTGTTACACAAAATACATTAACTAATAAAGAAGTAAAAATAATATTAAAGTACTTGAAAATCACATAGAAATAACAAAAAAATATGTAAATAATTTGCAACAGTATATAAGAATAGCTGAAATTTATTTATTTGCTTCTAAGTACTTATTTTTTAGTTATTGTTTTATAAATATATAATTTAATTCCCAGAACTTATTAAGGCTATATTAGACGACTCTTAATATTACCTTTACTTCAAACGTAAGCAGTTCTTTGTTGTCAATGATTAAAAATACAGAATCTTTATTTTAATTAACTAATAACAGAATTCTCCAAATGAAGCGCGTTTGTTTGTTAGTTAAAACATTCGTATCTGCTCTTTCGCCTGCAAATATATTTTTGCAGCTCTGTGACTATATTCTTTCTCTCCAGAATTCTTTGATGATTAACACCCAGGGATAAATTTCTCTTGTTTTAAGGTCAGAGAAGTCATCATGAACTTTAACATTATTAAATCTGAAGTGTAAGAGTTAATGCATTAAAATATTAACTTTATTACTTAAAACATTTCTCTTGGAACAAATGGCTTGATGCGTCTCTGCCTCAATGTTACATTAGGGATGAAAATTTTATGAAGGGAGTTGATTAACTCCTGATTAAATTTTAAGCCACTGAGATCTTTCAGATAACACTAACTGATATATTCGGCGAAACAGGGAAACAGCCAAACTTTCTTCTGTTTATACTGAATAAATCATATTTAATTATTTAGGTTGTTAATGCAAATTACATATTTACCATATTTTTAGGAAGAAACTGGAAGCCTCTCAAATGAATACGATCCGTCGAAGGTAAGTTTTCTTCTCGATATTTCTTGAGGAAACATTTGATTTAGAATTAAATTAATAAACTGAGGTATTCTTTTTCGTTTTGAGTCTGTACTATCTTCTCGGTCGGACTTTTATGTACACTTCCACTCTACGCAATTTGGATCCATCTATTTACCTAATAAGCTGTAAGGATGTCAGTGTAGTTTTAGGATTTTACTAATGTTTTACTATTCACTTACTAAAAATCAATTATTTCAACAATAATATTTCTTTTTAGAGCATAATGTTCGTCGGGAATGCGTACGGAGATCAGTTCGTAGCGACTGTTTAATGATTTTAAAATTTAGAAAAATGCGTTAAAATCTGTAGCTCAAAATACTAAAATACTAAATTGTACACTAAAGAACACTATTGCTGAAACATGGTGTAATTGACTTCTTTAGGTTAAAGCACGTGATGCCCGTGTGCATCATGATTGGTTAACTGTGATTATTTAAGTACAAGATAGTTACATGGCCAAAAGGAGAAAGCTTTCGTGCAGTTATTTTAAGAAAAATTGTCTCATTATACGTACTTTAAACGTATAAAAGCTGAAAGCCTCTTATAGCCAGCCGGTTCGCTTGGGATCTGAATCCTTTTTCAAGTTCAAGGTTCAAGGATTGTATCAACTCTGCCACTACTGAGACTCAATAATTTCATTCTTACATGGATGTGAATTTGTGAATTATATGCTGCTTATTTGGGAAGCTTTATTAGATCTTATTCTCTAGAAATCTACGCTTCCAGAAAGAAGTTAGGTTTTACGCTTTTAGAAAATTTGGACAATGGACAAGTCGAACGAACATTTTCGATACCCTGTCGAAATTACCTGGAAATCTACGGGATATGATAAAATTATAAGCAATATTCTCCTCATTTACTAATTAGAAAATTCTAATTATGTAACGCTAAAGGAAAAATTTAACCTTACTTTGTCAAACGAATAATGAAGATTAAGGGACATTTGAGAAAAGCCTATAAAGACAAAAATGATAAAGATTTAACTTTTTTCAAAGCAGTTAAAGAACAATATTTGAAAACATTGTCACTGCAACAACATCTGAGCGAGATGAGGATGGACTGTGAGCTTCTTATAATACGTTTTTACTGGTTGCAAAGTCTCAAAGCCGCACATCCTTGCTGAAGAACTTAATCTACAAGCTGTGAATGAGGTAATACGAACCGTGAGGCCTAATTCAGCTTCCAATATTATAAAAAATTCCACCGAGTAATGGTAAAGTAAAAAGGAGGATTGACGGAATGGTTTAGCGCAGGGGTCGCCAAAGTGGTCTATATAGACCCCTAGGGGTCTATTTAACAACAGTAGGGGTCTATCTGACTCAAAGGGTCGAATGGGGGTCTATTGGGACTCGAAGGAAAAACAGTTCTTAATACGCAAATCACACATATCTAACTGCGTACGTAAAAATTAAAAATATTTTTATAATTGACTTAATATTATATTCTTTATAGAAAATAATAAATCAGAAAACATTCTGCCCCTTTTTTCCTTTTCGGTTTTCGTATGTATACTGTGACGACAGAATTTCTGAACGAAATAAATCCTGTTCTAAGCAATGAACTCCAAAACAATAAGAACCATATTTTTTATTTAGCAGACTTATTTGGAAAATTTAATGACGTTCAAACAAAACTGCAAGGAAAAGATGTAACAATTATCCAAGCTCGGACAATACTGTTAGGCTTCCAAGTAAAATTAAATTTATTTAGATCTTCATTGCTACGTAAGGATTATAAGTATTTTTCAAATCTGCAACAATTAAAAATAAAAGAAGAAGACTTGGAAATATATACAAATCATCTTCAAAAATTAAGCGACGATTTTAAACTGCGCTTTGTTGATTTGGAAAACATCGACATCCCTGATTGGATTATTGCGCCATTTTCGGCGCAAATTGATAACGTCGACATCAACATACAAGATGAGCTTGCTGAACTATTGTCCGATCTTGAAGCAAAAACGCTTATTAAAAATTTGACAATACATAAATTTTGGACTAATATAAATATAAAGCAAAAATATGTGAAACTTTACGAAATGGCTCAGCCATTTATGCTGGCGTTTCCAAGTTCGTATATGGTTGAAGCCGGTTTCAGTCACGTTAATTCAATTTTAACTAAAAACAGAAATAAATTAAATGTGGAGCTTCGAGGGGATTTACGGTTAAAATTGACTAATTTCGAACCCAATATAGCGAACCTTGCCAAGAAACACCAGGCACACTCATCTCATTAAGAAGTAAAAAATCTGTAGCTTACTGTTTCTGATTTATTAAATATTTAGACTAATATATAGTTTTAATATAATTACCTGAAAATTACCTTTATGGGGGTCTATGGAGATTTCGAAAAATTATATAGGGGGCGATGATCAAAAAAGTTTGGCGACCCCTGGTTTAGTGCATCAAAAATTCTTTATGCGAGTTCTTAAAAAGATCTGAATTCTCTATTCAGCATGACGAGCCAACGTTTCAAGAAAAAGACGCTTTACGTTTAGCTTATGTGTTGGTACATGTCAAATGTTTGGAAACTGATACCAGAGATGAAATAATACTTAATGAATTAGAAAGAATTTTGGATATAAAAGCCATAACCTTCAGTAATATCCCCTCCGTTGTTACTGACGGAGCTCTGGCAGTGGAAGGATGACACAGAGTCTGTATGGTATACTTAAAAGGAGCTATACCGAATGTATTATCTATACACTGTGTCATGAATCGAAAACATTTAATCACCAAACATTTTAGAGAACGCTTCCATCAATCACTAGATTATGTCATTAGAGCAGGCAATATAATAAAAAGGAATGCCTTAAGTGAGAGATTATTTGTTCAACAATGTCTGGAAAATGAAGAGAATTATAATCGTTTACTACTCAGTGCAAAAGTTCGTTGGTTATCTAAAAATGCTTGTTTGAGTCGATTTTATGCTCCTTTTTATTCAGAGTTGGAATTAGTGGAAATTCAAATTAGTGTTCAAGTTAGTGCTTGCCAAATTTAGCTAAATCAATTTGAAGCGAAATGGTGATCAATTAAATTTAATGTAGATTAATATCTGCGTTTAATGTCAAAACTTTTCTATACAAAGAAAACTTGGGAAGAAGAGAATTTTCTTCTGAAATCTTGCAAAATCTCAAAACCAAGTGAAATTTGCTTGCTTGTCAACACTTAATTTCTCTTCATTCTGACTTCAGCCAAAGATTTGAAGATATTCTTTATATAGTTCTCCTCGATAAGGTATCTGACCTTTTTGCAAATAGACTCACAGACTCAGATGAACAAATACTAATACAGGAACAATTTATGTAATTATCCATAAATGAGGAACCAGTGTTTGAGTAACTATACCACAATTTCTGGTTATAAAAACAGATGCGAATTTTATATCCTAAATTGTGGGTCACTAGCTAAGGCGTGCGTAACTTCCTATCGAGTGGAACGTCGATTTAATGCACTTATGAGCCTCATCACGAAAACAAAAACGAAATCAACTAAAAATTAGTGCTCATGGAGACTTACGAATATTGTTTAAAAACATAGAATCTAACATAAATAATCTCATGCTATGCCATCAGGTTCATTCATTTCATTTCAAAAATTACTATGTTTCGTACTTTGAATAAAAGTTGTAATTTCGGTAAATACGACTATAAATAAAATATTTTATTTACATTTTATTTTTACATCAACATTTACCATTCAAACCACCAAAGTAAATTTGTACTTCTTCTTTAGTGGAGTTATGTAGAGTTTTCACTTGGGAGTTCATGGTCAACTTTATACTATAAGAAGAGGTCTCGCAGGCATAGTAATTTTGGGAACCTTTGGGGTAGATAAATGATATTTAGGAGGACATCTGAAAGATAATATCTGTTCAGACTTTGACCTAGACAAATAACTATGGTAGCGTCACTATGAAGATGCAAATTACATTTGCTTTAAATATGCGATGCCTTATTTATTTTCCGGACAGGGCCGTGTGAGCGAGGTTCGAGTCAAGAATGCCTTTAAAAAGACAAAGAAAGTATTATCAGCAGCTTTCTGAGTCTGAACGAGGGCGTTTGATAGGGCTATGGGAAAGCGGAGTTTCTTTCTTGATATGGCAGAAAGATTTGGTGGGTATGTATCCACTCTACATATCTGCTGGCAGTGGTGGCGCCGGAAGGTACTGCCTCAAGAATGCTGGGATGCGTACACACGTACACCACTCAAAGGTAAGACCACAGTATTCGTATCATGTCTGTGGCAAATTATACTGCATCTGCAGCAGATATTCGATCTTTTGTTGGAAGGCTGAACTGTAACAAATCGATTACTTGAAGGACAGCTGCGAGTCAGACGCCACGTGACGGTCATACCACTAATTCCAAATTACCTCCAAAACTCACTGGAGGGCGAAGTGATGATCTGTCTGTTCTCAAATGAGAACCATTTCTGTCTTGGTACCAGTGATGAAAGTATGTTGGTTGAAAGGAAGCCACGTTGAGCGTTTGGGATCAAGTTGGCTGCGATTTAGACACATTTGGACGTACACCAGAAGCTTTTTCATATGATAGCAAGAATACTCTTGTCGTTATCCCACACATTTTGACAGCAAATGTGTACGTCAGACTGGGGATTGTACCGGTTACGCTGCGATTCTTGAACAATGTTTTAGGGGTATTTTCCAAAAGGATAAAGCTCGTCTCTATACCCCTGCTATGACCCAACGTGCTTTACAGATTGCTGACATACTAGCTTGGCCTGCGAGATCAGCCGATTTTTTTCCCATCGAACACATGTGGGACATGAGTGGACGACAAATCCAGCGTAGTCCACTATCAGCATTGTGCCTTGCCGATTTGACCGACCAAGTGTAAAAGGCATGGAGTTCCGTCCTACAAAATGACATACGGCACCTCTATGACACAGGGAATGCGCGTTTACATGTTTACATTTAACATCGTGTCAACTACAGAGGCTAATAATGTCCCACCATTTAACATTTGAAATGGTTCTTCTCTTACATGTGACATTTAATCTGCGACTTGAGACATTAATTAAATAAATTTATTACCTAGACCAGAGCTTTGCCTATATTTCATTCCTCAAAACTGGTTTCGTCTTGGTGATGAGATTTCATTTTCTATGTGCATATCAGTAGCCAGTCGAGGCAAAAGTTTCATAAATACTTGCGTTGTGCAACAAAGTGGTAATACTTAACTGAATGTAGCGAAAAGCTTACAAGTACATTTAGTACTTTAAATACTTATTTATAAGCAATATTTAAAAGTATTTTAGGTTTCTGTGACTTCATTGTTTTCCCCCCTAAATGTTTCATTCTTCCGTCTCTCTTTACCGCCCTAAAAGTTTCATTTACTCTCTGAAATATTCCTAAATGCATTTTTAACTAATAAAATCATTGCTCATTATATGTTTTAAATAATGTAAACGAATGCCTGGAATAATTTTGTTGCTTAAGAGCTAATTTGATTTTTCAGAATGAAAATATTGAACCCGAACCATTTAATACAACGATTATGGTAAGTAAAATTCTCTTTATCTTTCAATGACTTATGCTTTCAATTTGAAAAATCTACATCTCATCTTGACAGTATTTTAATGCTGAAAATATCGGCAAAGTAACTTGAGAGTACTTAAGAATATTCCAGTCATTGCTGCGAATGATTCTTTTTCACTTAAAATGTACACTTATTTAAGATTATATATTGAAAGCTGTTTGTGAGTTTGCTATGTTTTCTTGAACAGTCTGAATTGAAGGTTTTGCCCACCTTTAGAGCTTTTTGCCCGCTAACTTATCACATGATCATCTCATTTATTGGAGCGTTTAATGCTGCTGTAATTTTAATAATGCTTAAAATTAAATGCATGGCAAATCTGTTATTTAAAGTATTATTTATCTGCAATTTGCAATATTTATTTTATTTGATTTCTTTGTCTCTAAAATGCACACTTTTCCCGCTTTAAGGAAAAGAAACGTTTTTATGAAACATTTAGCAGGAGAAATGATGTAAAGAGCATAATCAACTATTTCTATAATTTATAAAAGGAAATTTTTGTTGATTAATAACTCATTAAAAATTTGTAGTTAATCCATCAAACGTTTTCTTAGATTGAGCATACAGACAGAGTTTCACCTTTATACTTATGTTAGTAGGAATGTGAATTTAAATCCAAAATATTTTTTATTTAAAACATACACTGTAAATTTATTGTTTTAAATCAGATAGTAGTTTGAACATTTTAAAGACTTGATATTATTCCTGAGTACAGATGAAGAGGAAGATTCTATTTAACTTTGAAATTATACTTCTGAAAATTTACTCACATTGCGCCAATTTCTGTTCTTGTTATTAGTTTGGTTAGTAATTAATTAAAACCTTTAAGTACCCATTATTTATTTCCCTTGAGTAACAATTATTTAATCGTGTGACGTATGCATAAATCGGTAGCTTTTACGAGTTTAGTTTACTCATTGTGATTTACGAATGTAGTTTATTTTCTTTGAAACACATTTAAATTATTCACTTTATATTTCCTTTTAGATATCAGCACATTATATAACTGAAAAAAGATTTAATTTATTCTTTGAATATATATTTCTGAAATTGAAGCTATCATTTTCTCCCTTCATTTCTGGAGTAAGTTACTTCGTAATATGTCGCACTCTAGAAGTTAAAGACCTAAAAATATTTTTGCTATAGCAGTACAAGTTAAAATTACAGATAATAGAAGAGATTGATAAAGCACGGAAACAATACTGGTACGATAATAAAGAAGAAAATTAAGATTGGGCAATGGTTGTCAAATGTTCGATATATTGTAAAAGAAATATTCAGGGGAAGCTTTTGCCTGATTTTTAAGATAATAAGCGCTAAGGAGACTGAAATATCTGTTAGAAACTAAAATGGTATGAGTTACAGTGCATTAGGTACAGTTACATTAGTTACAGTGCTTTTCCCTAGCTATAAAATTAAATTCTTTTGGGGACTATATTTTCAAGAAGGCTAGGAACAAGCATTTTAGGTAAACATTGTTTGAGCTAGAAAAAGAGAAGCATAGCTTTGCTACAGCTTTTTGCTGAGCACTATGTAGCGTCAGCAAGTAGCCGAAGTAATATTATGGTTCTTCGATGTTACGGAAAATAAGGCTATATTATACAGAATGTTATGCAAAAATATCAGAAGCTTATGGAAGATTAAGCTATATTATACAAATGTTGTAAGGTTTTAGTTAAACTAACAAAGTTTTATTTTAATTTTTTTCTTTTCTATCTGTTCTTATTTCAACTTCCCGTTAGAATAAGCGCGCGTTTCAGCTTTATGCTAATTTGAAGTGGAGCCAAGTTGCTATTTAAACGGTAGGTAGGAACCTCTTAGTCTGAGAGAGCTTTTAGTCTACTCTGAACACGTCGTAGAACGTCGAACAGAGCTGCTACTCTGTTCGACGTTCGCCGGACCAGCTAGTATTTAAATTCTAAGCCATAGCGCTGTTACGCTATTTCTTATTGAAGTAATTCTAAGTGCGTTAGTATTAGTTAAATCTTGCTACGTACCATTTAGCATAGAGGCCAACCTCGAGTTTATAGCTCTGTGAGCAACGAGGATTTAATTTCTACTTTAGTTTAAATTATTTGATTGTTCAGTTTAGACCCAAGTGCGGTCATTAGTTTCTGTATCCCTCCCGAGTTGGGAAGTGGCTGTATATAATTGTGGTTTAATAAAAGAGGATTTTAAATCCTTCTTAAGTGCAGTTCTTCTACCACTTAACCACAGTTTTCTACCACAGAACATAGCTTCATTCAGCTCCCTGTTCAAGATCAGGACTTGAAGTATTTCACGAATATGTTCGCCAAGAATATGCACCGAACACTCAGTCCTGACAATGTTATGTAGAATATTTTGGCAGATGAAATTCATCTGCTTGTGCTCAAACTATAAATTTTTGGAACATAAAAAATATATTGTCAAAACGGCTCTGTTTGAAAACGCCCTGTTTTTACATGAGAGTTGACATTGCTGTGTATTTATCATTGAAGAATGTTCCTACGAAGGCGAACTATGCGACAAAAATCATCTTCGGTTACCAGTATGATGAAAAACTCAAGAATTATTCAATGAATCACAAGATTTCAATTTATTGGTCTAATCTTTACCACCTACTAGTGAAAGCAGTTCGTTCTTTTTGCAATGCAATAATGTTAATGTTTTCTCCTAACACTGAATAAAGATAAGTACGTGTATTTATTTAAATTTGATTTCACAGGAAGCTTATATATGCTGATCTTATTTTTCTTGCGAATGCTTGCATCGAAATAGGAAATCTCTAGTATAATCTGCAATTCTTGTTTTTCGTTTTGCTGTCAAATCATACCAAAATTTACTCTCATCTAGTACAGAATCTGTACAACACCTGCTACAACTGATTAATTAATATTCTTCAAAAAACAGTTCTTACAAAATTAGTCTATTTTTCCGTTTCAATAATACGGGGCAACTTAAAAATCAAATGCAGCTCGCTTGTCTGCAGTTGACAAATAATACTGAAAGAGGAGCTTTCTGCAACTAATCTAGAATCTAAGTTTTATACATGCATTCTTGACTACAAAAAGGAATTCTGTAATTATCCTGTGCATATTTAAAACTTAAAATATTATGATATATTTTATTAGCTTATTTTTTTATTTTTCAGCACTGTTTTAGTTATATGGAAGAAATACAGGCCAAGAAAGACTGAAGAGCGTTGACTTTCAGGCAGTAAATTAAAAAATGTATGGCTATGTGGTAATTAGTAAATTGTATTAGCGAATAACCACACATCAGCATATTTGAAACTTTATGAGAAAAGGTAGTATGTAAGCCTAAGACGATATGCACTGGCTCTGGTTTTGATAGTTTTAATATAATTGGCAGATTATTAAACACGAAAAAATTTCGATGATTGCCTTGTTCATTTCATCTATATTTGCAAACGAATTTTGAAACAGACATTTAATCTTCGACGCTAAATTTTATTTCGTCAATATTTATTTTTCAGTCAAACTTTGCATGATTGTTAGCTAATATGAATTGAAATAACTTTACATGATAGTTTAATTTATGTTTAATGACCCATGAATTAATATTTTATCTGAGAACACAGTGTATGGTAGACTTTCAGTGTAATAAGGGAAAATATGCAAACGATTTTTAAGGTAAGAAGGATAGGTAACTCTAATAACATGAAGTATTTAAAACATCCGTGAATATTAAAAAATAATAATTACAATAAATGTGAAAATAGAAGCATAAGGTTTACGACTACATTTAATTTTGGTTTTACATGAACCTTTTTTTTACCCGAATTTGATTTGACATGAATTCAAAATGAATATTTCTTTTTGTTTTTACGTATGCCATTTTGAACAAAATACGTGCATCATTCTGAATGAAAACGACTACTTCATTCTTCTTTTACGCGTGTCATTTAAAACTAGAGCTTCAAACCAGTTTCTAAGAATTTTGGTTTGTCTAAATTCAAATGAAAAAATTTCTATTTTTGGCCTAGTACTAGCTCACGCAATTAATTGGCCTATTAACAAGGCGAAAAGGAAAACGAATTTTTTGTAACTTAAGGGGGCATACGACTCTAAATTTTCAAAAAATCGACTTTTAGATTTTGTACATTTGTGAACATATAAACATTTCTGAACGAAACGAAAAAAAAATGTAAAATTTCCATTATTTTTTGAGTTATGAAATTTATATCGGTAAGGATACCGCCTACGCTCGTTCAAAAGGACAAAGATAGTTGTTTATATTTTAGTTACCTCGCGTACGAGCTCAAATTTTCATTACTATACACCGAAATATTTAACGCTGGCTTATTTATTTATTTTTTTTTAT
This sequence comes from Stegodyphus mimosarum, assembly GCA_000611955.2. NCBI lineage: Eukaryota > Metazoa > Arthropoda > Arachnida > Araneae > Eresidae > Stegodyphus > Stegodyphus mimosarum. The sequence goes on along the minus strand of KK122468.1, from coordinate 590,471 downwards.
TTAAATTTCTTACACGGGAGGAAGGATGATAACTACTCAGCTTCACTGCTGGTAGTTTGTTTACTTGATATTTCTCATTCTCACCCTGAATCGAACGTTGTTCGAGAGTTTCTATTTCGGTCTTTCTTAACAAGTTTGTTTTACTGAGTAAAAGTTTATGTAAAGAATTTTGTTCTGAAATTAAAACACTGAATAATAATACCAGAAGAGCTTCAGGTCAAAGACCGAAGAAAAGGAAAGGAAATAATTCTTTTAAAAATCAGTACACAAGAAGTAATGATAAAGATGGAAATGTCTCTACATCAGCAAAATTATTTCTAGATCAGAGGTTCTTAACCTTTTACCTAACGCGTACCATCTAAAGAAAAATTGAAAAACTTTAGTATTACCACCACTACATCATTTTACAATGGTTATTTTTCAATTTCTCAATAGAAATATTAGATATATATTGCCATTTTGGACAACCTATTTGTATTATATATTTGTATTCTATATGCAAACATAACAAATATTAGATAAAAATTTGATTACCATTTTAATTATCAAAATTTAAGTTATAATACTATACTTCTCCTTTAGTGCTAAATTTGCGCCTGTTTTAAGAGAGATCAATTTCTTTATGCCTGGTCTTATTTCATTTCACCGTAAATTAGAATCATTTTAACACCTTAACTGCCACGGAAAAAGCACAAGACTCACTCCCCAGTGCCACCGTTTTTTACACAGGCGAGCATAGTTATACGATAAATTAGGGGGAAAATAAGTGCAAGTTTTGTTGTCTAAAACCTATTTACTTACTTCAGAAAAAAATGAAAATACAAAATTTAATGTTTAGAGTAACAGTATAATGAAAAAGATGTATAATAAAATAAAGTATAATAAAAATGATGTTTATGTAATAAAAAAAATGGAGTTTCGATCAAGTTATTTTTAAGCCAAGTATCAGGTTTCAGTGTTATACCTTGCAAAATCAGTATACCTAAATAGAAGGCGTGGAGGCGGCATAGGCAAGTTTTTCATATCAAGTCGTACCTAACGTCGAGCATCTTTCGAAAAATAGTCACAGTCCTCTTCAGCTGACGTAATATCATATTCTGAGGTGTCCGATCCTGAAGATGAAGGAAAGTAATCATCTATTTCACTGTCGTACATATTCGTAAAAAAGCACCTATTACAAACAGTAAACGAAAACGGAAGACACGCAATAAAAAATACGTTTTACTCAAACAGAAACATGACTAATAACTGGGCAGTCATTACTTGCGCCGTTCCAGAAACATCCCCTTCTCCAGGTCTTCCCCCTTTCTCTGAAATAGTATCCTCCTTTGCATACTCTGTCAAGTTCATTGTGATGTTGCATTCCAAAACTTTGCGATTAATTTTACTGGTAGCAGCGCAAAGCAAATGATAGCATTTCGGAGGGGCGTATATATACGCCCGGGGCAGTTAACGCATCGGCTGAGCAAGGCGTATATATACGCCCGCGGCAGTTAAAGGGTTAATTTGGTTCTGTATTTATTTTTCAAATATAAAATGGAAGGAAATCCTTGTTCACACAAATAAATTTGCGAAAAGGGCAATAAAAATTTAATAGCTTTGTTTGAAATACCTTTAAATTCTTTTTTCCGATTCAGCCAAAAGATAACAAGTGTGTTATTTTTAAAATCTTCAGTTAGAGTTCGATTGCAAGAAATTTCTATCAATTGCTTTTTTTCGTCACGAGATAAAATTTCAGGTACATTTGAAGAAAATGGATTTCTAATCCAATTTTCTTTTTCACAGTTCTCGGGAAAATACACTTTGAAATTATTTATCAAGAAAAAATAATGATTTTAAATATAGGATGCTATTCTTATCTTAATTTTCAATAACCAATTCTTTGATTATCAGCTCGATTTTTTTAATTGCACTTAATTTAGCTTTAATGGTGAACAAATTAACAATTTGTCCTCGTAACATTAAAATTTAATTCATTTAACTTTCCAAAAATATCAGCTAAATATACTAAATGTGCCAAACATAATTAATTCACTAAATAAGCATTTTGCAAATCTAATTTTGAATCACAGAGGAAAATTTGAATATCTCATCGAAGTTCAAAGAGACGATTTAAAACGTTTCCTCTGGATAACCACCTTACTTCGGAATGTAGCAAAATCGTTTCGTGTTCGCTGCCCATCGCTTGGCATAACATCGTAAATATTCGTGAATTTAAAGCTCGGCTTTTAATAAAATTAGCAATTTTCACAGCTTGATTCAAAACGATTTTCAGGTTTTCGGTGACTGTTTTGGCTACTAAAACTTCACGATGAATGGAACAGTGAGTAAATTTAATGTCAGATGCGAATTCTTCATTTGAGAAGTAATACAGGAATGTTTTTCTGTTAAAGCCGAGCTCCGTCACTGCATACGGCAATGCACTTATTCCAAGGAATATTGTTCTTAGACATAAATTGTCAATTACTTTGAAAATGTCATTTGCAGTTGCTCCATCATGAAAAGATTCACAAAATAAATATTCTTCGGCAATTCGTTTATCTTCTTCGAAAAGTATGTAAACTAATAATAAATAAATGTACTAATAAACTAATAATTTAACTAACGTATGTTAACTAATAAAGTTCGTTTTATGAGTACTTTCATCCAATCGCAATGCGAAATAGTCACTGTGTTTTAATTTTGGAATAAGTGTCCTTTTATAAAATTTTCCATTTCATGAATTACTATATCATAGTTACCCTATCATTTGATAACGGAATATTATTAAATTCATTAGCCGCTTTTTAATGTTAAAACTTTGAATGTTTTTAATGCTTTTAATATTAGTTTTTTTATCTCATTAGCCGCTTTTTAGTGTTTTTATATTAAAACATAATCTTTAGCTGCTGGTAATAAAAGGTTTTTCTCCAATAGCATGAGCCTGGTCAGTCTTGGCAATTCTTAGGCTTACTAGGTAACTAGCTTCCAAAGCATTTTTCGCTTAAAGTAACAACACTTTCATTATTTGTCTATTATTTTCGAACTCCGACAATTTCCTCTGAAAATATTCTTCAGATTTATCCTTTAAATTGGCATGTTTCGATTCAAGATGTCTTATTTAAGAAGTGATGGTTTCATACTTTGATTGAATAATACACTCACGTTTGTGAAAATTGCAACACCAAGAAGGAATCGTCATAATTGAATGCAATTTAATACACAGTTGAGTGGTAGCGGTACAAATAAATGATTAAATGTTCAAAGCAAACAAACAAGAACAAGAGATCAGAATCAGTATTTTGTGTGGCCACCACGCGCCGCAATAAGTGCTGCTACACGACGTGGCATGGAGTCAAACAAAGTTTGAATGTCTGACTGAGGAAGAGCATTCCATATCGTTTGTACGCGTACCCAAAGTTCGTCTGCAGACGCAACAGGACGAGGATCACGAGCAAGACGCCGACCAATGATATCCCACACATGTTCAATTGGCGACATATCCGGGGAACACGCAGGCCAAGGAAGAAGCTGTACCTGCTGCGCTGCAAAGAAGGATTTAACAATCCGAGCAGTATGAGGGCGGGCATTGTCCTGTTGAAATACAGCGCCTGGCAAGCTTTGAAGGAAGGGAACAGCTTCGGGCTGTAGAACTTCACGGATATACCGGTTGCTGTTCAGATTGCCCACAATTCGTAGCAATTGAGATCGTCTATGATATGCTATGGCGCCCCAGACCATAACTCCGGGTGTTCGTCCACTGTGGCGTTCGATAATGCACTCCGGAAGGTGGCGTTCACCGGCATAGCGTCTGACACGAATGCGGCCATCATGGTACCACAAATTAAAGCGGGATTCGTCAGAAAACACGACATGCTGCCAATCAGCACGCCAGTCTCTATGCTGATTGGCCCATTGTAGCCGCAGGCGGCGATGGTCGTGCGTTAGGGGGATCCTGTATAAAGGAGTCCGTGCGCGCAGTCCACACTGCAGCAGACGTCTACGAATTGATGAAGCACACAATGAAACACCTGTAGCTATTGACCACAGTGCTGCCAATTGTCTAGAGGAAGCTGTACGGTCCGTCCGCGCCATGCGGACCAGGTGTCTATCATCGCGAGCTGACGTCACATTTCGGGGTCCACTCCCGGATTTCCGAGTTGTCCGACACTCGTCCGTCCACTGCTTCCAAACGCGCATCACTGTGCTGCTGTTACGCTGCACACGAGAGGCTACTGCACGATACGACAATCCAGCTTCACGAAGGCCGATGATTCTCCCTCGTTCAAACTCTGTAAGTTGTTCAAATCTCGCTCTCTTCCGCCGGGGAGGCATAAGTACAGATTGAGTTAACGTTTACCACTAGCAGATAACCACCGATAACCATACACGTCTCGCTACAGCCGTCTATTTATTCGGATCCATCAGCCGTTCAGAGGGCGCTGCTCAGCATACGCATGCGCTACGGATTTGCAATTCTAATCATTTGCATATCATGCGCTACTTTGCATTTCCTGAAAATTTCAGCTCACTCGCGTAAGTCCTTCATGGTGTTGCAATTTTCACAAACGTGAGTGTAGTTCACTGCAAACAACACATTGAGGTTGAGGGTCTATTCTCCATTCCAAGTAAACCCAAACGATAAATAACTTTCATTATATTTTCTATAAACAATTTTTCCTTTCTTTTCAGTATCCTTAGTGCTAGTAGATTGTCCTGGATTCACTGTATTGTGAATCATCGCTTTATCGTTTATTCAATCTTAGCCATTTTTCCATTTTAAAAATCTAGGTTCGTTTTATTATTTTTTAACAAATGCTTAAATGCACAATATATTTTGAGTTCTTCAAAAAAACAAACAAAAATATCAGAAGTTAGAGACAGCAAATCGATCTAAAAAATTATCATAATTGAAAATAGAGCATAATACTCCGGAAATGGTGGCGAAAAAGTGTAGACATGCTAATAAATCGATCAACTCTGAAAGAATTAATGGAACACTATTATCATTGTATAGGAAATGATTTTTATTTTCTGTTAAATACAACATCCATTTCTATTACTCCTTTTAAAAACATCTTTTACGACAAATTTTGTTATGCATATGGCTAAAAGAATATTTGGGAAAATAACGGATTATTTTGCTAAAGTCTATGAGCGGCTATTGATCTTGAACAAAGTTCAGATCGCATAAATTTCTAAGTATTAGAGGAAAGACATAAACAGGATGCTGGGGTATTTCATTTTTGAATTTAATAGTTAAAAAAAATTCGAAAGCTTTCAGATTTTACATAACGCCCAAAGGGGCGTTTTTTTAACGTTTTCTGTTATCTTTATTTATTAAATATCATGTTCTTCGCATTGAAACCATAAAATTCAATTCACCAGCAATATTACAAAATAATTTTAAAATGAGCATATCTTTAGAATCTGCGATACAGTCTCGCGCGCTGGAGATAAAAAAAATGTTTTTCTTTCGTACAGTGCTGCCATTGCTCGCTTTGAAATCGTTGAGTTTGTTAATAAAAATTCGTTAAAGTTTTGCAAAATATGAAATCGATAATAAAACAAATTCCAAACTTGGGCTTCCAGTTGCCCATATACGGAGGGGGATTACATTACTCAAAATCTGATATAACAAGAAGCTCTGGTAATATGAATCACAGGACGATAATATTTGGCGGCAACAATTTGAAAAGTGATACGGACGTTTTCAGTGAATCGACGCAAAATGCCAAAACGAAATTAATAGCCCTTCTGAGCTAACGCTCCTATGGGCTAAAAATACTTTGTTTCTTTGCGTACCACCTATTTTTGTCTTGCGTATCACTGGTTGAAAATCGCTGTTCTAGATCATCTAGTAGTGACAGAGAATTTGAAGGGTTTGAATTCATTGATAAAACTTTATTATTTTCAGTATTAGAAGAATACTTACGCTGTCATAGTTGCCATAACAAAATTAGTATTACTTCTGAAGTAGTGTACGGTTTAACTATAAAAATGAATATTTCTTGCTGCTCTTGGGGAACACTTACATCTATAAGAAATTTAAATTGTAGATCGTCTTACAACTGGATGGGGTACTACATCTATAGGAAAGCATTTTGTCGTCAATGAAGCTACCGTAAGATCTATTAGGAAAAATGAAGCTTCAGTTGCAAATTTGTTATGTTCTGGAGCAAAAGTAAGTGCTGATGCATAATCACATGCAAAAGATATTCTGAAGGGAAAATAAGAAGAAGCTCTGGTAATATGAATAGAAGTCACAAAAAAGAGCACCAGTAGATGGAAGTATCATCAAGCAAACATCACCAAGAATTTACAGACAGCTTAAAGAAAAATAGCCAAGCATTTCATCTTAGTTAAACTAAAAGCATGGATTTTCTGTAAGTAATATGTTGAATGACCAGGCTTCTTAAATGACATGCCTTTCGTCATATAAAAATTTAAGGTAAAACTGCATCTGCAGATGAATCGACTGCCAAAGTATTCAAGAAAGAATTTGCTAAAGTTATTGCAAATCACTCTTGATCAAGTGTGGAATACAAATGAAAGTGGTCTCTTCTGAAAACGAATGCCGAATAGAACGTATATTACCAAATCGTATAAAATTGTTGGTGATTTTGAGGTAGATAAAGACCACGTGACCTTATTATTTTGCCCCAGAGCTTCAGGATACCATATGTTGAAACCATTGCTAGTAAATCGAGTCTAAAACTCCCGTTCAATGAGAGTTGTAGGTATCAATTAAATAACTGCTCGATAGATGGCAAATAAAAAGGCTTGGGTGACGACCACTACTTTTACAACATGGTTCAACATATGTTCCTTCCCAGAAGCCGGACCTTATATGAATGAGAAATGTCTCGAATTTTAAGTATTTCTGATTCTTCTTGGTGCACCTGGCCATCCTGTTTTCGAACACCCTGTAAGGTATTTTCTCCTTCCAGTATGCCTTCGTGGTGGTAACGGTAGCATACTCGGCGCGTAATCGAGAGGTCCAGGTTCGAGACCCTGCGAAGCATTGCACATTTTTCATGTCTCCTGCTTCAAGAAAACATAACGACTCTAAAGTGGTGTCCGAACTAAAATGGTGGTAGACGATAATTCATCACAGCCAGGATTTGACAACTGGGTCCCCTAATACCCGTAATAATAATAATAATAAGAGAGGGAATATATAAAGCCCCTTCTTCCACCATGCCTTTGTGGTATAACGGTAACACGGCGCGTACTTGAGAGGTCCATGTTCAAGTCACGCGAAGGCATTGCACATTTTTCACGTCTCTTGCTTCAAAATAACCTTATGATTCTACAACCCAAATACACAAATTTTATTTCTGCTACCTAATACTACATCTTTTACAACCACTAGACCAAGATACGTAATTGAGAAGTTTTAAATGTCACCTTCAAACACCTTGTGTACAAACTGAGTAATGAAACACGAATAGGTACTGATGTGTGGAAGAGATTCTCAGTTATGAATTGTTAAATCAAATTAGTCGCCTTACCGGGATAGCGATTAGTGACTTTGACTATTGTACCGAAGGACATGGCTTCGAATCCTGGGGAAGGCATGGATGTTTGTAAAAGAATAGGATCTGTGTGGCAAGCGGCACTCTATATATGGGGTGAACTGAAAGTCCTCTTGATATGTTCGTAGTAAGGGAAGAGGGGTGGGAGCCTCTCGGACCCGTCCCACCGAGATGCTCCCTGGCGGAACTGAACAAGGTTGTACTGTCACCTTATGGTGTCCAAGGCTCTTGCCAACGAAATGCACAATCTAGATTCCTTGCCACGATGAATTTCGTGCGTTTCCTTTGATTTCAGATAAGCGAGATATTCACAACAACACTTTAATAAGGCCCAAAATATTTAATTGCCGCCGAAACGGGATCGTGGTTAGCGACTCTGACTTCTATAGGCCTATATTCGAATCCCGAAGAAGAGATGGATGTTTGCAAATATAAAGTGTCTTTGCAGCATTTGGCATTATAACTAACCTAAATTCTTCTCCTGTGGACTGGTGGTAGAAAAAGAGTGGTAGGAGACACTCGGACCCATTCTCTGGGGTGCTGTTTCTCAACACTGGGGGGGGGAACTGGGAAAAATCGTACTGTCATGTATATGGATCACACAAGGCTCTTGCCAATAACAGGCTTTACTTTTTACTCTTTGCCACGATGAATTTCATGGGCTTGTTCTGGTGAGGTCTGAAGTGAGATAAGTTACAACACATAACAACATCAATCAAATTGAATTAACGTTATCTGAATTAAAACCACTAATTCTGAATGCATGTTGAACGGCAGTTTGACCATAATCTGTAAAATGCAAAGATATTGTCATTCCTAAAGCGACCGAATTTCCCATCACCATTACACCACGGCCAGCAAAATGATGGATGATCACTCGGGGCAAGGTTCTAATGAATTCTTACTTGATAAATTCCTGAGGGAAGATGAAATATTAGAGTTCGTGCTTGAGACTTCTGATCTAACAGAACGTAGTGATAATGAAGAAAATAATCCGGTTTTAAATGCAGATTTAAAAAAAATAATCTGGAGCTGAGAATCTGGAGAAAACTGAAAAATAATTTCATCAAACGTTATCTTAATGAGAAATACTCTGCGAAGTTTCAATTGTAAACCGAAGCTATTGACAGCCTCTTGCAGGAAATTAAATCATGGCTTTACCAAAACACAAGAACAAGGATTAATAACTGAATTAATGGGTAAAACCTGGGAAATATTAGCACTAGAGGAGATTTGTGTCGATTTGCTGAAGAAAACGCAGAAAGAATTTCATTAATAGGGCAAGAAGACTAGTATGTCCACATCATTTTTGGTGACTTTCCCATAGTATACAAACGTACGCATCTCTTATTGTCAGAAAATAAACATGAATTAAATTTTGTTATGCGTTAAACAAAAGTTTTTTTGTTTAGGAAAAATTTTTCACTTCAAATAAAAATTTATTTTTAAATATTTTCATCATATATTATTTATTACATATGTGTTTTGTTGAAATTAAATAATTTGCTCAAAACGAATATTTGCAGATGGGTCTTTTTTAAGTATGTTTGCTGATTTTTTAGATCCGGAATCAGTCTTCCTTTCTTCCAGGGATAAAATACCTTTTTTTAATGCATGAATGCATTGCATGCGGTTTTCAAGCGCGCATCGATCGTGAAGAAACAGAATTGGATGCATTGTTAATTGCAAAAATATTTTAAAAATAGTTATAAAACTTTCAGTGGCTGAAACTTAGCTGCCGATGGGAAATTTGTCATCAATCCCTACAAGATACAGCAACATATCTTTCGAAACTTCAAACTTTGCTGAGTTGGAGAACCCGAAAAACCCCTCTAATTTTTTTTTCTGCTCGACTGCTATCCTCTCAAAAATAAATGTTAGAAAAATAGTGAAAATGTATCATATTGCATACATTTTATATAAAAAATGAAAAGAAAATCATGGTTTCATTACAATTTCATTCACGAAAATTGTTCTGCATCGTATTATTTTAGGCAACAATAACAGGAGGAATTAAAAAGTATCCACTTAGTCATTTTAGGTGTTTAAGTTTTGTGATCCATATGGCATTCGAAATATTTTTGCAAATTTTCATTTTGACTTCCAGAGCCCTATAGGAGTTGCAAAGGAGAAAACGTATTTTCTCAACCTTCGGTTAAATATGAACTCGTCTAACTTGAACTAAAAGTTGTAACACCAGTAAATCAATTTTTAATTTTCCCGGTAAATCGACATTATTTATATAGCAAGAATGTCTATTTGCTGTCATATTGTGCAATATATTTTTGATTCTGATTTCAAAGCTGGAATAGGGTGAAGATTAAGGGATTTTTTAAAAACGTTCACTAAAATTACAACTGCAAAGAAATTCGCGAAGTTAATTGAAATCAAAAAGAAAAGGTATACTACGAAATTGAGAGAAATAATACGTGCTATAGATTCCGAAAATTTTTGAAGATCAACCCCATCGACACCTGCTGCTACGATATCAAGGTAGTAAAAATTTGAGTTCCTAATAAAGATCAAAACTGTTGCATCTTATAATGACTGAACTCTAATAAGTAAATAAATAAGCAACAAATAGATAAATAAACAATTTATTTAAGTTTGAAAAAAGTAACTGAAGTAGTATTATCAGAAGGAAAATGTGATAGGAAGAATGTATTAAAATTGCATATAATTTCTTAATGATTTCCAATCCAACAAGTGAACTTTAGAAAATTTTCTCAGCTGAGTTAATTTTGTACAAATATTATTATTACTAAACAAATGCTAAGCCTTTGATCATCAAGTCATTAGGTGAGGAGCTCTCCAATACATTTTAACAATACAATCCAAATCATTTAGTGTAGAACAGTCGTTCAGACAGGCAGCAAAGTCTCGTCCAGAGTCACACAGAAGACATTCAGGGGAATAAGTCAGTTTAAAATCAAACAAACAGCCACTAAGAAAATCGTGTATGATGAAAAGTCTAAAGTGGCCACAATGGCAGCACTGGAGGAGTCCGGGATACTGTGAGTACCACAAATCACACTCCAAGGCTTAACACCAGCAACATGGGAAGCCACACGGCGAAGCAATTTCTTGAAAATTATCTTTATTTCTAGTTTTGCTGAGTAAAGCGGAAGGTCTCTATAAAACTTTCGGAGAACATCAGTTCCGTGTTTTGCCAGAAGGTCTGCCATCTCGTTTCCTGGAGGAATACAATATAATGGTAACTATTGGAAAGCCCATTGAAACCTAATCTTCCCCTCACTCCATTTCAGGAGCTCCTTGCAAACTCTGTCCCCAATCTCCTTGTTGTTCATCAAAATCTGGAGTGCAGAGATAGAATCTGAAAAAAATTTCAGCCTTATCAAGATGGGAAAGACGAACAGAAAATTGTCGCAGAGCTATAGCTTCGAATTCTCCATCAAAGTAAACTGTAAATGATGCGGCAACCGCTGTAGCAGATTTAGCGTTACCCAGGGTGCACCACGAGGAGGCCTGACACTTTACAGCCCCGTACAATGCTAGTTGCATAATCAGTTAGGAGAATACATATTGGATAAATTGTTTTTTTGGGGGGGAAGGAGCATAATCCAACTCTAAATACAATAATTTACAAAACAGTAAATAAATACATAAATGTAATTGTGCATATAAATGAAGAATTTTCTCAAAAGTTTTGTGTTAAAGACCTATGCTCGTTTAACATCTGACAAATTACTTTGATTCAATTTGTAAGGTTTTAGTTAAACTAACAAAGTTTTATTCTAATATTTCATTTTCTATCTCTTCTCATTTCAACTTCCCATTAGAATAAGCGGGCGTTTCAGCTTTATACTAATTTGAAGTTGAGCCAAGTTATATTTAAGCGAGAGGTAGGAACGTCTGAGTGTGAGAGAGCTTTTAGTCTCAGACCACGGTCACTCTATTCGACGTTCTCCTGACTAGCTAGCATCTAAATTCTAAGCCGTAGCGCTTTTACGTGATTGCTTATTGAAGTAATTCCAAAAGCGTCAGTATTAGTTAAATCTTGCTATACACCATTTAGTTTAGAGGTCAACCTCGCGTTACAGCTCTGTGAGCAACGACTAATTTAATTTCTATTTAGCTTTAGTTTAAATTTGATTGTTCATTTTAGACCCAAGTGCGGTCTCTACTTTCCGTATCCCTCCCGAGTTGGGAAGTGGTTGTAAATAATTGTGATTTAATAAAAGAGGATTTTAAATCCCTTTCAAGTGCAGTTATTCTCCAACTTAATCACAGGATTCTACCACAGAACATAGCTGCATTCAGCTCCCTGTTCAAGATCAGGACTTCAACTAACTCACAAATATGTTCGCCAAGAGTATGCATCGAATTTCAGTCCTGACAAATTTATATTAAGAATAAAATGTATTTTTATGCATTTTTGTATAGCCTACTAAGTATTGAATAAAAATACGTATAATTTTGGTATCGCTTACTTTTCCATTTTAGACACATATTTTGGATAACAAAATATCAGTAAATTACCGTAAATGGATTTTAATTAGCGATTTTACCGAATGACAGATGAAATTAATTTTGAAGTCAAACAAAATTAATTTTGTTGGTAGCCACGGATGATGGTTCGGTAAAACCATCGAAACTAGTCCTGTGAAAATTTGCAAATACAATACTGATTTTTGTTGTTTGACTTCAAAATTAATACTTGTTCGGCGTGTTGTTCTATCTTACTTACCGATGAAATGTTTATTAAATATGATATCTCTACTCGTTAGTGAGCGAAGAATGGTCTGGTGATTTTGAGCCGCCAAAAGATAGATTAGTTCCTGGAAATGATGATTATGGCTTTTTTCATGTGGCATTTTTATTCACAGGACGGTAACTTTTCATTATTAATGGTAAAGTCTGAAAAATTTGATTATAGAAAGGCAAGGGATGCCGTATAAACATTTTCCTTACATAATGTTTGGAGATATAGCTAGGTTTATTTTGACATAACGCAAATATCATGAACAAAATTTCAAATATAACATTTCGCCAGACCTATTTTGAGCTATATATGTCCTAACCTGGGCATTATTTATCCAGTTTTAAACGAATAAACAGCATAAATTGGGTTCACTGCCCATGAAGAGCAAAGTATGGGGTAAGAAGAGGTACATTTTTTCGCTAACTTACTAAAAGAAGATTTTGGCTTCCGAAGAAAAGATATTCTAGAGCCATGGCGAAAGAGTCGAAGACCTCAAAATGTGCAAAGATTTCATAACGGAATTCTTGGCTATATTTCTGGAATGCATTTGATTTTAGAAAGACGATCGTATTTCTTTCCTTGTAACGCATTTTATCTTACTTTGAATATCGCTTCGAACCATTCATCGCTCTCGAATCATTCGCGAATTGAGAGAGACGAGTCGTCACGCTTCTGTGTTGCGATTAATAGCATAAGAAAATAACTTTCTTTTTATCAATCAAGTACTTTATTTATATACCCCAGAACTTTTAAAATACCTCTGAGTTCATAACAGGCAGTTATATTTTGCCATCCGGAGATAAGGTGCCAAGAGCAGAGCTGAGAATTTTTGGCACGTAAAGTGAAGGTTTTTTCCCCGCAACGGTAAGCGAGCCCTGAGGCCAAGCAGTTTTCTTGGGGAAGTTTATAATTAACTGTGCCACTTGGAATGAACGGATTATGATTCATTTGCAATTATCTTAGTTTCTATATTATACATCTATGAATTATTATTTCAATCTGTTAACACATTACTTTCCGGCGATTTTAGGATGATCGCTCTTGACAGATATTACAGTTTTACTTTTTTGAGATAGATATCATTGGGTATAAAAGCTAATGAAGTAAATAATGATTCATAATACTGCTTCATGAAAAAAGAATGCTCACTGATTTAAGATTCATACTAAGTGAAAGCTCTACCATGTTATACGCGATGTGTTTACAGATTTCTTTATTTATTATGTCCTCCGCCACTAGAAACTACTCGGAAAGAGAAGAAAGCCCTGTGGAGGACTTTTCAGGGTAACGGTCTCGTATCCACGTTACACATGGGCAAAACCACGAAAACGCCCATGAACCCAGCACTTTCTCTAAAAACTCAAACACCAGACCGAAATTTTATTGATCGGCCGCTAGTGAACCTTGCGTTTACCAGTGAACGCAGGACTAGTTTTTTAACATATTCCAAGTTTAAGTAAGGCTAGTTTTTTAATCTATTCCAAGTTTAATTACGACTAGTTTTTTAATATACTCCAAAAAACCTAGCAAATAATAAATGACAACCGAACTTATTTCTATAGCATGCCAGTTTCCTTTTCTTATAAAATCTGATGTATATGTTACGGTGAAACACCGAAATCTGGAGAATGTCGACTTTCACCGGTGAATGTCAACATTCACATAGTCGCTTGGTGTATGTCCGAAATATTTTCCAAATACTCTTATTTCTGACTTAAACCGGTGAATGTCGACATTCACCATGTACTAATGGTGAATGTTGAATATATGAGAATATTATATTTTCTTCTCCGTAATTCGGTCGCGAAAAAACACACAGGTACTTAAAACACACAATACATTCGAAATGAAAAAAGAAAATAATAGAAGTTAAAAAACCTACTTAATTATACAGTACGTAGTAAATGAGAAAATAAAATAATAGTAATAAAAAACTTACTAAATTATGTGATTCAAATCTGATTGATTGCAACAACTTAAACTATTATGAGACTTTGAATTGCTCAATAGGCCCTTGCTTTGACAACTGCATTTATGGGAAACAGCCAGTCGCCTCTCTTTTCGACCTACACCGGAGCATATCTGTGATTGTCGACATACACCGGTGAGGATCCGAATATACAAGAATGCAATGTTATATTCGATCTTTCAGCGATTCGGTGAATGTTGACATTCTCCGGTAAAAGTCGACATTCTCCAATTTCGGTCTTTCACAGTAACATATACACCGCATGATTTCTTTGTACGGAATATTAAATTATACACATTTTTTTCCTGCATTTCATTTAAATTTATTTCCTCGAATTTCATTAGAGATAGATTTCTCCTTCAATTAATTCAGTTCTCACTTCGCGGTCAGGCAAAAATACATAAAACCTCAAAATATCTTTATTAAAAACTGAAAAGTGTAGAAAATTATAAAACACCAAATACAGGTAAAATATTTTTCACACTTAAAATTAGAGTTTCTACTCAAAAACAAGCAATTCGGCCAGCGAGTGAGAACGCAAATTGTTTTCGGTGCACAAAATTGAAAGTTGATCTTTGGTCCCACTCGACAAAAAGACGCTGAAGTTGCAGAAACTGACTTAATTCACTGTTCTGCTAAGTTTCAAATGTTAGCCAATATGGCTGCTATGTTAAACAAAAATTAGGTTTAACCACACTTGGATTTAAATTGTTGATAATTCTGCAACTATGGCATGCAGATTAATTAAAGGGATAAAAATTTTAACCGGAATATAAGAACAACACAATTCAATCATTTTTAAAGCAAAAAAAGGCGCAATTTACAACATATAAGAATAAAAAAAAGTGCTGAGCACACGGATATTCATCATTAAATAATTTTAGCCATTTTAGCCATAAATCGTTAATTAATTAGAATGAAATCATAACTGGACACTATCACACAGTTCTATCCTCGTCAAGCAACTTCTAGCACAGAAGTGTCGAATTTTCAACCTTTCTCTTTATTCACCAGATTTGAAATCTCTTTTGCACAAATTGAAGTTTCGTATGAAACGCCATTATTTTAATAATACGATGAAATTAGGAACGCTATAACCACAAAGTTTATCAATATTTTAAAAGAGGAGTACTGCGAAGAAATCAATGAAATGTTATGAAAGAGTTAAGTATTGCACAAATATATACAGATTATATATTGAAAGCCAAGAATTGAAAACATTGTTTTCTTTAACTTTCGGTTTTGTACGCTTATAAAATTTTTAGACACACTATGTAAAAGATGCTTTTATTAGTATATAAAATCTGTTACACGTTATTTGCTGATAATGTTTTAGACAAATTGTTGTTGAGAAGTAATACGAATTTCAATTTATGAAGTAGATATGCCTACATGCAGATGTTAAAATCAATATATATATATATATATATGTGGAGTAATACCTTTTTTAAAAAGACATCTAAGAAACTTCTTGAAAGGACAGCACATTTAATTACATTTAAAGTATTTACATTTCTTACAAATAAGTTTATGTAAATTTAGTTCGCTTCTATGATACACTTTTGTTTACGTCTTTAAATCTAGCGTCGTTATTCATTCAATACGTCTCGAGGCCAACTGCCACATTAGATGGAATTCCGTTCCCTCATCCAAGTCAGCGCCATCTGTCGTTCAACATAGGCACCACATACTTTCGGCCATCCTGGATTCGTCTGGTCCTCCAGGCGACACTGCAAATATAAAAAAAATACAAAAGCAAAACAGAATAGACAATAGCACGTCTAAAATTATAGGTTAGACTATTTAGAGTCCTTGATCGTCTTTCAGCTTCAAGAATGACAAAATGAGTAGAGTCGTCTTCAAACTTAATTTGCCATAGAAACAGTAGTTAACGTCTTTAACCGCAGTTTCTTCGTCTTTATGCACCTTTTCATGCGTCTTTAGGCGTCTTTCAATTCGTCTTTAAGCCTCTTTCCTTTCGTCATTAAGAGTCTCTATTTTCGTCTTAAACGTCATGATATATTTTTTAAGTTTTCGTCTTCTTACAGAAAATATGTGCAATATATTTCTTTTTCTTCTTTAATTTACTTCAGTCTTCTTTTCTCGTATTCTTCTTAACAGTTACTCCATGGTTTTAGAAATTCAGAGCAAGTTGTCGTATAATTAGGACCTTCATGACTTCCTTCTTTAACTACATCGTATGTATTGCCACCTTTAACTTTAGTTATTTTGTATGGTCCAAGATACTTTGGTTTTAATTTCAAATGCGGTCCAAACTGAGTTCTTTTTATAGCGACCAAATCTTCGACTTTGTAATCTCTTGGTTCTCTTCTTCTTAAATTATATGTTTTCCTGTTCTCTTCTTGAATTTTAAATATCTGTTGCTTCGCATGCTTCCTAAGTTCATTTCTTTTAGCTTCAAAATTCGCTTGAAATTCAGCTTCGATCATTTCAATCAACTTATCAGTACCTTTAGCATTCATCTTTGTACCAAAGAGCAGTTCAAAGGGTGTGGTATCTATACTTCGCTGGTATGTCGAGTTAATAGCCTGCTGCAGCTCATTTGTATGTTTGTACCACTGAGTCGGATTTTCTAAAGACAATTTTGAAAGAATTGATATGATAGTCTGATTGATACGTTCAACTTGACCGTTAGCTCTAGGCAGGCCGGTAGTAATCAAATGATGTTTAATGTTCTCTTTAGAACAATAATCGGCGAATTCGCTGGAGGTGAAAGCTGTACCTCTATCCGAGATTATTTGAGAAGGACTGCCAAATACAGCCTTTTGTATCTCCAACTTCGCTATAACTTCAGCAGATGTTGTGGACTTCGTAGGATAAATCCATACAAATTTAGTAAATGCATCAATAACTACTAAGATGTACTTATAATTCTTATGTGTACCCTCCAAAGGACCAAGGTGATCTAAATGATACGTTTTTAACGGCACATCTTCTTTATGTATTGGGTGTAAGAAACCTTCTTTCTTTCCTTTCTTATGATTCACAAGAATACAATGAACGCAGTTTGCTATGATATTTTCTACTTTCTGTCTGAGTTTAGGGATAAAATAATACTCTTGGATGCTTTTCTCAGTATATTTGACTCCTGAATGTGCTTTCTCATGGAAACTTCGTATAATTTCTGTTTCCATAATTTCAGGCACAACCATTAATTCTTTACCATCAACAAATTTAAACAAAATTCCATTTCTGTCACAATAGTCTTCATAACTAGAACTTTTAAGTAATTCTTTTATCATTTTTATTTCATTATCCTTATCTTGGGCTAATTTCAACTTTGGTAAAATATCAACTGAAACACAAAAAATACTAATGGGAGATCTACTTAGGGCGTCGACATGAGCCATCCTGGTACCGGAACGATGCTCAATCACATAATTAAATTCTTGTAGGAATAAAGCCCAACGAGCAACACGAGTTGATAAGTCCCGTTTTGACATGGTCTTTTCAAATGCGGCACAGTCAGTCACAATTTTAAAAGGAATTCCCAGTAAGTACACGCGGAATTTCTTTAGTGCTTCTATGATTGCTAGAGTTTCGAGTTCATAACTAGAATACTTCTTCTCAGCGTCAGTGGTCTTCTTACTCATGAAGTAGGTAGGGTGGAAACTATTATCATATGGAGACCTCTGCAATAAAATTGCTCCATATCCCTCTAAGCTAGCGTCAGTATGCAATTCAGTCTCATAACTGGGATTATAGATTCCTAAGACAGGCTTTTCAGCTAATAATGTCTTTAATCGATTGAAAGAATTTCTTTCTTCTTCTTCAAATTTAAACTTACGATCTTTTTTCAAGAGATCACTCAAAGGTTTAGCAATAATGGAATATTTTGGAATAAACTTCCTGAAATATCCGGTGAGGCCAAGAAAACTATGAATTTGTTTCAAAGTAGTCGGTTCTGGAAAATTTAGGACTGCTTTCGTTTTTAAAGTAGATGGAAAAATTTTACCTTCTTTGATAACATGACCCAGGAATTCTATCCTCTTCTTCAAAAAATGAGATTTCTTAAAATTAATCTCGAGTCCGTACTCACTAGCAAGCTTTAAGACCCGTTCAAGTCGTTCGATTCCTTCTTCAAGGGAGGAAGACAAGATTATTACGTCATCCATGTAGGGCAAAACAATACCATCATTAATTAAAGGTCGAAAAATAGTGTTAATGTACCTCTGAAAAACAGCCGGAGAATTGCATAATCCAAAAGGAACCTTAAGAAATTGATATTGCCCTTCGTGTGTTACAAATGAAGTATATTTCCTACTATCCCTATTTACGTCAACATGGAAAAACCCATTTTTAAGATCAATTGTACTAAAGACATGTGATCCCTGTAACTGATCTAGAATGTCTTCAATTAATGGAAGTGGAAATCTGTCCTTTACAACTATTTTATTCAATCTCCTATAATCTATGCATACACGAGGTGTTCCATTTTTCTTCTTAACGATTACAACGGGGCTACAATATTCTGAAGAACTAGGTTCTACTATTCCTTGTGCTAACCATTCAGCTACTTGAGCTTCGACAATTCTTTTTTCTGAAAATGGCAACCTGCGAGGCTGATGAAATATGGGTTCATTATTTTTTACCAGAATATTCATCTCTATATTCGTTGTTTTAGTTTTACGCGGTACATAACTCGAAACCAATTGTTGCACCTTATCTCTGAAAATATTTGGAACATCAGGTTCAATATTTACTTCAGTTTCATCGTAAGATAAATCAATTGGAAGAACAGACAAAGTGTTTATTTCTTTTGTGCACAGTGATTTATTTTTAATCGTAACTCCATTTTCATTTATTAGGGTTTCGCCCTGCATTAACACATTGAGTCCTATAATAACGTCACAAGACATAGCATCATTGTTTACTACACAAATGTCAGCACTACACTTAAAATCATCAATCTGAATACTTTCTTTAAAACAGCCTAATGGTTCTACTCGGCATTTCCCAAATCCCATCAAAGTAGAATTCGAAGGACTTAATTCTTTAACATTTAATTTATCAAAAACAGATTTTCTAAGCAATGTTGCCTGACTTCCAGTATCTATTAAAGATTTTACCTTTAAATTACCGATCATTACCAATTTGTTCAATTTTGATTCAACATTAACATTCACACTAGCTACTTCTTGTTTAGAATTTGTTTTAGAGCATTCTGAAGCTTTATGACCGAAAGCTTTGCATTTAAAACATTTAATTCCCTTATCTTTATGAATACAATTTTTAGAGATATGATTTTTTAAACCACAATTAAAACAAAATTTATTGTTACGACTTTCGAAACTATTATATTTAATATCAGATTTACCATCATTCTTTACTTTACTTTTACTCACATTTTCGTTTTTTAAATTAGCTCTATCATTAAAATCATGTTTCGTTTTCGTTCTATCGAAAGCACCTTCACTTTTTGCAAAATCGTCTTTCATTACTTCGTACACTTTCAGTTTTTCTTTAAATTCGAGTAAGTTTTTACATCCATATAGTACCATTTTGTTTTCGTGTCTGTCATTTATTCCTTTTATAACATAATGCATTAAGGCAGCGTCATCTATTTTCCCAAAATTACATAATTCTTTCATCTTTAAGAAATATTCTTGAGCCGATTCGCCATTTTTCATTTTCGTTTGATTTAACAATTCATGTAAATTAGCAGAATTTATTTCAAAAGAGAATTCGTCAATCAAAGCTTTTCTCAATTTTGACCATGAATTAATTTCCGGTTCTGTTCGAATAAATAATGCAGCTTTCCCGCCAAGCGATCGTTTGGCAAAAATAAATTTGTGCAAATCAGACAAATTAAATAGTTTAGAAGTATTTTCAAAATGCTCGATCCAACGAAAAACATTTTCATGCGATTCTGCACTAAACTTCGTAATTGTGCTTTCGATATCAGAATAATTAATATTAACATTCTGAATTATAGAATTTCCATTAATAACATTTTTACAAGCATAATCACACTGTATAGAAGAATTTTTCTTATCGAAAATATTGCGCTGCATTGAAAAATCGTTTGGTATTCTTTCTACTTCTGTTTCCGATTCATCCGAGCTAGACGTAACGGCGCCATTTATATTTTCAGCTAATGTTTCAATATTGCATAATAAAGATAGAATTCTTTTTGCTAGCTCTGATTTATCGCCTTCGAATGAAATGCTTAGGATATTAGAAATTGTAACTAGCTCATTAAATGAAAAACTTTCTTCTACATGTTTTAATTTCTTTTGAAATTCGTCACTATCTAAAGCAAAATCAAATCCAGAAAAGTTCCTAATTCTCTTTCGGTTTGACCGATCTCCATCAGAATCAAAAATAAATCTATGTAAAGTTCTAATCTTATCTGCTTTACAATTCTTCAATGCAACGTAGATTTTTTTAATGTCACTTAAAATCATTTTAAAATATGAAAACAAAATTACATACCTTCAAGCTTCGAATAGTCATTCAATTGGTAATCCAGCTAGTTAATTATGGCGTTCTATATCAGCATCAAAGTAGATTTTCAATAATTGCTTGAAGCATTCCTTAATCCCACTTCTGATAAATTGTGGGGTAATACCTTTTTTAAAAAGACATCTAAGAAACTTCTTGAAAGGACAGCACATTTAATTACATTTAAAGTATTTACATTTCTTACAAATAAGTTTATGTAAATTTAGTTCGCTTCTATGATACACTTTTGTTTACGTCTTTAAATCTAGCGTCGTTATTCATTCAATACGTCTCGAGGCCAACTGCCACATTAGATGGAATTCCGTTCCCTCATCCAAGTCAGCGCCATCTGTCGTTCAACATAGGCACCACATATATATATATATATATATTGATATGAATTTTGTATATATGAAAGTAATTTTAGTGGAAACTATGTTTAAAATTGTAGTATCTCTTGAAAAATGTAACATAAAAGACCTCAAGAGAGTAAAACGTTGCCAAACAAATAAGGTTAGAGGGGTAAGTTCATTTAATATTGTGGTAAATTGTTATCTTGCTAAATTTGCGAGATAGAAACGAAGCTGACGATAGTTTTGGCGACTGATTTTTTGTTCCAAATTCGACGAGGAATTGGAAAATGTCGCCGAAACTAGGCCGAAACATTTGACAACATTTTGGTCCGGTCCCTATATTACGGTAATAAGTATTGTAACTGAATAAATGTAATGGATCACTTAATTAGCTGTAACCATAATACGACACTAATATTGCCTTCCAGTAATTTTGTAAAGCAGAAAGTATTAGAAAGATCTCGGTGGCGGGTGAAAACTATATACGGTCGGAGCTCTCAGTAGTAATTAGTTATTGTTGTTGCGAGTTGTCAGTTGAGCGTGAACTGAGATATCTCCGGGCTAAATGTTCATAGAATTTAATTTATGCGTACAGATGTTAATGTAAGTTAGAAAAAATATTTAAAAAATATATGTCCTTATATCAAATCAGAAAAAGAATTTCCACGTATGTTTAAAACTACTCCAATCGAAGACTGCTTTTCTTGCGTAACTTTGAAAAGCTGTTATTATAGTTATCACGGAGAGAATAATAGAATTCTACCATTTAGATTGCAGAGGAAGAAAAGAAGATGAATGCCAGAGGTTTTCTTCAAGTACCGGGAGGATGAAACAATAACTTTTAAGAAAACGAAACGGTGACGTATTTTATCTATTATTTTGAGGTAAACAGATACTGTTTGCAAGAATGATTTGTAACGTGGGAACATCATGCTTGTATCTACTGCAGTACGTAATGCCCTAAAACATGATGCCTGTACCGACAGCATGAAACACGCTCCTGTACAACTATGTATATCACGTAATGTAATGCATTTTCTTGAGCTAATTTAACGCCGAAAGGTAAAAGTATCGCTGATGCCGCCGGTGGTGGCAGAACTTTGTAGTGTTGGCTGAAGTCACAATCTCTTCACGATTCGAGGACGCTGAAATGTTGTTGGTTTAGTGTACCGAACTCATACCTACTTACTTACGGTAAATATAAGGTACCCTCTTCACTTCTACGTACATAACATATCTATTATTTTAAAATTTATAAATAAGTGTTATTAAATTTTTAAACGTTATAAATGCATAGAACAATAAAATAGCTTTTAAATTATAGCTATTTTTTGACACAGAATTTATTTTAAGGCTGGCTTTTCCCATTTAAAACGCTAACGTCTTTCCTACCAGTGGCCGAGCGGTTAAGTCGCTGAACGCTGATAATTCCCATCTGGGTTCGATTCCAGGCAAAAGTTCTGGCTGCATGGGTGCTTTCGTGGTTTTCTCTATGCGTAAGATGCATACGAGTCAGTTTTCCTTAGAAAGTCCTCCACGTAGGTACCCTTAGATAGATACCCTAGTGTACACCAAAATGTTGTAATGGTATATTTTGAGTTACTTTGTTTTAAATCAAATTCGCTGAAACAACCTTGTATTTGGCGTACATTTACAAAAACACTCAATCGATTTCGAGGGCAGCTACAGGTTCCTCCTCATCAGGAGAACAAAATATCTAGAAAGGCAAAGAAAACTGAGTAACGGCTTTATATACTCTCGGGTAGAACCACGCGCGAGGAGGCATCCGAGAGTATATAAAGCCGTTACTCAGCTTTCTTTCCCTTTCTAGATATTTTGTTCTCGTCTTGAGGAGGGACCTGTAGCTGCCCTCGAAATCGATTGAGTGTTTTTGTAAATGTACGCCAAATACAAGGTTTTTTCAGCGAATTTGATTGTCACATTGGCGTGTTTCTCTTCTATTGTACTTTGTTTTACTTTATTGCTAGTTTATTTTTGCCCGGAGCTCTTGCTACGGTGACCCGGCTTCAGGTGATAAAATTTATGTTTGTCATCTGCCGTAACTACCATGATTTAAGGAGGAACCGCGGGTCGCTGGCAGCCGTCGGGTTGGTTTGAGAGAGGGAGACCCTTTTAAGATCATTTGGTCTTTTAAAGACTAGGCGGATCGGGCCTCCGCGCATTTCACATTTCCCATTTCACCCTAGTGCGCTTTGCTGTAATCGAATAAACCAAACCAAACCGTTAATTTCTTTGATATGAATTGCGTCTTCACTGTCAGTGTCCGCATAAGCACGTCATCACTCCTCACTTTCTATTTCGCAAGTCCTAATCAAACCTAGATACTACGAAATGAACACAAAGCTTTGTTCAAACTGACATCATTTACAATTAAGCCAGGAATATGACCGTTCGCCAGACCTGAAGAAATGCTAATCCAGGAGCATAGGCTTGAATTATATTACTTGCATTTTATAAAATGCCGTAATGTTATTTGTTACGAAGTACGTATTTCTTAATAACATTCTGAAAATTTCCGTTTTGCGCTCCATTCCTTAAATATTATGAATCAATCAATAGCATGGCATAGCACAGCTTCAGATTCTGCAGAGCAGGGTAACAACCGTTAAGCAAGAATTTCCTGACTTAGCAGGAACTAAAAATGGGTCAACTTAGATAAATCTGACGTTAAATCACAATAGCAAAACATTCGACCCTTTTCTAAAGCCGTCCCTTGCATTCAAGAACGAATTCAACTTCCAAGGCGAAACTCAAAGGAACATTTTTATTCTGACCTCGCTACCGCTGAATATATCTCTCATATTCTGTTAGAATCCAAATGTTGGAATTACCTGCAAATAGGAAGTGTTGCTGCCCGTATCGAACTTAAAAAGAGGAAGAAAGATAGATCGTTCCTTTGAAGGATGCCAGTAGGGATTTATAAACGACCGCCAAAGAATATATATAGGGGACGATATCATCTATTATTCCGAAACGTGATTTTTCTTTTCTTTCTTTTAAACAGAATATTTTTTGTAGTATACCAAAATGGTTTATCTACTTTTGTTTTAACAAATTCTCATGTCCAAAATTATGTTTACATGCATAAATTCACGGATTTCTCAGAGACTAATAATTTAATGAATTTTCGTGGAATCATACATAACATGATGACACATAAATGCAAAAGAAAAAAATTGAAGATCACCTCATATGATATAAAATTGTAGCATGAAACAATAAAAATGGTAATAAAGTATGACAAAGAGAGTTAAGAAAAAAAGGAATGATTCAGAAAAAGAATTAAGTCTTACGAATTTAATATGGAATAGGATCTCCCCTGACTTGTACACACATATCACAACGTGTTTTAAGGCTGGAAATAACGTTGTTAACAACAGTTTGGGGAATTAATCTCCACTCTTCCAGCAATGCCGTCTTCAGAGCATTTACATCTCTGGGAGGAGGATGTATACGTGCAATTGCTCTTCCAAGGTAGTCCCATAAGTTCTCTATCGGGTTAAGGTCAGGAGAGTTTGGTGGCCAAGGTATTCGCTTAATGTCTTCACTTTCAAGGAAATCATCAACGAGGTCTGCTCGATGTGGACGGGCATTATCATCCATAAATAAAAAGTCAGGTCCATATGCACCCCTGAAAAGTCTTACATAAGGATCTAAGACCTCATCCCGATATATCTGGCCTGTCACAGATCCGCTGCTGAACACGTGTAGGGGCGTACGTCCATCGATCATTATTCCACCCCATACCATCACACCTCCACTACCGAAACGGTCACGTTCCACAATGTTCGAGGGATCATTTCGTGTTCCTGACTCCCTCCAGATGTAAACACGTTTAGAATCACCAGTTAAACTAAACCGCGACTCATCAGTAAAGAGAACATGGGACCATTGATGTTCAGTCCAGTTTTGATGTTCTTTACACCAATTAAAGCGATCCCTCTTTTTCTGTGAAGACAGTAAAACACATACCCTTGGCTTTCTGGCATAAAGGCCTTTTTCATTAAGCCTTCTGTATATTGTTTGCCGTGATGCAACAGTTCCAGTGGCGGCTGCAAGCTCTGAACTTAACTGGCGAGCAGTAGCCTTTCTGTTACGACGGGCAGTTAATGCCAGATACCGATCTTCAGAAGCAGTTGTCATTCGTTTCCGACCTTGTCCAGGCCTCCTTACAACACTTCCATCATTTTGAAACTGTTTCCATAGCTTAGAGACTGTCTGTCTTGAAATATTCAGACATGTGGCTGTTTCCATGATTGACTGCCCTGCTTCTAAACGGCCGATAATTCGCCACTTTACAGATTCTTCCAAATGATACTTCGAAGCCATAATAAACCGCTTTGAGTCCCTACACCCTGAAATCAAACGCTATGTTGCAGAAATTCACTCAAATATTCAGTTTGCGCAAAGCGCTTGATTCACCCTTGGATGACGTAACGCCTAGATTTTCATATCACAAACCGTTTGATTACTTTTGATTGGATAATGCTAATTAGGCTTTGTTTTCACACATTCCCTGCAAATACGGATCACATTGATTCGATAATTCATTGAATATCATCAGTTTTGGGTATGTAAAGATAATTTTGGACATGAGTGTATATATATTATACATAAAGAATGGTTTTGCGATCATCGGACAGAAAAACGAATTGAAATTAATGCAATTCAGTATTTCTATACAATAAAAATTATAAGGACTTCCACAAAATTCTGTCCTTTTCAGAAGCAATAATAATAATAATAATAATAATAATTTTTCACACATTTCATAATAATTACTGTACAATGTAATTTTTATATTCTTTATGACCTCTTGCCAGCACGATCATCATGCGTAAGTACTAATTTAAAAAAATATCTTGCCCTTACAGGCGAAGAACTGAAGTAGTGCTTGGCTGACATCTGCTTTAATTCTGAACGTTTTCGCTAGAATTTCAAAAGTTTTTGCAAAGTGATAAACAAGTGATAATCGGTGGGTTCGAAGTCTGGAGAGTATGGTGTGTGAGGCAAAATTTCTCGGCCTAACCCTACGATTTTCTGATAAGTCGCCAGAGCAGCATGTCGTCTGTCGTTATCATAACGCGTTACGTTGTGTTTTCTATTGAACAACGTCAACCTATTTTCCTTCACAGCTTTGTTTAAATCAACCATTTTTTTAGAGTAGTTTTCCAAATTGTACTTTTCATTAAGTTTCAGAAGCTCGTAATAATTCTTGGACGTTCCATCATACACACGTCATTCTCTTATTCAGGCTCATGATCATTTTAGACATCGAGGAGGCAGGTTGCACGAATTTACTGTATCCTCTTTTCCTAACGATATTATCGCAGGTAATCCTTTTTTATCATCAGTCATCAATCGGCTCAAGATGGGTTTTTTTTTTCGAGCAAGCAAAAATGTCCATCTGACGACTCGATCATGCATTTTGTTTCGTTTTACTCATGAGGTACCCATTTGGATTATTTATAACCAATCGTAGTTTACGAATATGTTCCGAAATGTTGTGTTGAGGCTGAGATAAGCTTTACAGCAATATCTGCTGTTGTCATTAAAAAAAAGATCTTCCTTTATCATGGTTTTGACAATATTGTTATCGATTAAAGATGGCCGCTCAGAGCTGAACTCATAAACAATTTTCGAAATGTCTCTTTGGCGTTCTTTTCGAAATTGCATGTTCACCAAAACCTCTCACTAAATTTTGACAGGCATTTATTCCTTGTTGCAATTCGTGCGAAATACAGTGTTGTAAATAAACTTTATTGGTAGCCATATTTACACGACGGGTCTCATTTAATAATGATATGAGACACATTTGTTTGAGTTAAATTAGAAGATTAGATGTGCATAAATGCAATGATTTATCATTACAGACATATAATTTAAATGAACACGTGCATGAGCGTTGAAACTTGAAATAACGTTATTAAACATAACTTTCTGGTAGACTTTATAAATATATTTTTATATCTTTGAAATCGGTAAAGTTGAGTAAGATGTACAATCAGTAAACTTTTATAAACCGTTGAAATCTTTTTCTCCTTTATTGAGAAATTGAAAAAGACTGTTATAAAAGTTTCAAAGTCGAAAAATGTGACCTGTGATTTGGATTTGAATCACCTCAAAATTTGCAGTAGTTGGTTTTTGCTTCAGAATGAAATTCAGTACTTCGACCTTGAAGATGTGATCCATGACTGATAGGCACATGTGATTCTTTCAATACTATACCAAGAAAATGCCAAAATTTAGCAACTTGTCAAGTGTACACGTATGAACTTTTCACGAAAGGAATGTGATCCTTCTCACCCGGAGTGCAGATGGGAAAGTCCTGACCTTGAAAAGTGAAATTTTGTTTTATAGTGGACTGGACAAATTGCCCCTTTGGGCTAAAAATGGCGCATATTAATATAAAGTTGTAATTAAAGTAATTTACAATGTCTTTACAAGGAGAAATATTGAAGTAAAGCCTTTATTATGACATATTTATTAAAAAATTCATAAAAAATCGGTTTTATTCAACTAGAATCTCGTATTTAATATCTCATAAATGTACGACTTTCAAATTTTGTATGTTTTGAAAGAGGTGTAAGTCCATTTGAGGTTATCCATATTAAATGAGTATAAATTTCTTTTAACTAATACTTTAAAAACGATCACGTTATAAATTTGAATCAATGTAATAGCTAAAAAAAACATCAAATGAGTGGATTAACATATACCAGTTGTTTTCAAACCATTCAGGTACAAATCCCTAAATATCTCCATATAATATAAAATGGATTTACACTTTCAAAGAAAACACTCATATGTAAGAAAGTACTAATAAAATTCCTACCGTGTATGCAAGATTTAGGAAAGTGCAAAGCAAGGTACAATGCATAACATATGAGTGTTAAACAAACATACGAGTGAAAAATTAAATATTATTTTAAAAGTTAACAAAAAAATCGCTTTACAAAATGCAAAGATCAGAAAAAGCTTTTGAGTAAAACCTTCCATCAGATGTTATTTTAAAACAATGTTTAAATATTATTTACTGTATACAAAGCGATCAAAATGTTTAGTTTATACCATAAAGATCCTTGAACGCTTTTCATTCAGAATGTGCCCTGATGTAATCTTTACTCTGTTTTCTCATAAGTCATTTATTGAAATGCCTCATTTTCTAGTCGAATTCTTGCACGAGCTTTCTTTTAAAGGATTATTGCTCTCACGGTGTAAAGCCTTATTAAGTATTAAAATAAATGAATAACATATTCCTATTTAACATTCTGTGCTTCCGAAGAATTGTACGCTTAAGTATAAGTCGAAAATTCGAAAAGTACAAAGAAGATTTCTATTTAGACAAGCATCCATTAAAATTGCGTTTTGTGCCTACAATCAACATTTAATAAAACTTATCCATCCCTACTTTCCCTATCTTAATATACAGGCTTATTATGTGCAACACAACAAATAACTTAAATGCGACATCAGCACAGCTACAGCTATGATGTCTTCCAACCGTACGCTAACGAATTCGAAAATGCTTATCGAATTCAAATCTGCACAAATGTGGAAGACTAAAAATATAAACAGGATTCTGTTTAGCTCTCGCTCACCGAAAGTATAAATTCATCGTCTATTTAAATCCAGACGAATTCCGGTGATGATTGCTATAAAAAATAAAATAGAAATAAAAAAGCTTGAGGGTGAGAAATAACATAAAAGTAACCTGTTAACTAAATACACCTTATAGCATTAAACATGTATTTAGGGCTGTACACCTTGGCATGAAGAGTTCGAACTTCTAGATTTAGAAACGTTTTTAGAAGTCGGCACTAATGGTCCTAAACTGCTGAGACAAATAAAACATAATGGCCATTCTTTGTCACTTCTTCGATGCAGAATATCATTCTCTTAAATCTTTTGTCTCATACATTCTAAGTTGCTTGCTTTTCCAAATTCTCTTGTGCCGATTATCAGAATAGCGTATATTATAGGCAACGTATATTACTCTAGAGATGCTGAATTATATTATTTGCAGTAAAATCTATGCATTGAACAAAAGCTTGTGAAGCTTGATGTGAGGTCAGTTCTCTAAGGGATCCCAATTATCCAAGGGTGGATTAATGGAACTGTGGATTGAAGAAACCCTGTCAACAAAAAGTTCGTTTATTGCAGAACGACGAAAACTTGTCTCAAACAAAGCTATCTAAGAAAAGTACACAAGACAGGACAGGAACAAGTACAGGGGGCACCATATCATCGCTATGAGCAAAAATGGTATTGCCCAATTCCGTATTTATTGAGAATTAAAGGTGATATGCAATCATACAGATGTTATACATTTGGATATACAGAGTTGCATATTGTTACAGTTGGTGATGGTAACGTTTATAGGTAGGTAAGTTACAATAAAGTTTGATAATAAATAGATACAATATTATGATATGGAGGTAAGGCACAGATATGAATGAAGATTGAAGGCACTTTGGTGGAGATAACAATGGCACTCTGAAATTATTGCAGAATGAGAGGATTATAAGATTAAGGGTGGCACATATTGAGTCCTTGTCTGTGGAGGTAGTCGATGATCTTCTTTATCTGACTAAATGTTTTTCGGTGCTTGATTAGAAATCGCCTGAATTCTAGACCTGGGTTGCCGGGACGACGGATATGGTGAACAGACGTCATTGGACTGCACATTTTTCACGTCTCCAGCATCAAAACCTTAATGATTTTACAAGTGGCACCCCCCACTACAAGGTGGTGAAAAATAATTCGTCATCACCAAGATTTGGCTATTGGGTCCCGTGATTCTCAGTCGCCTTTTAAAAGGGGGGTATATAAGGTACTTTCTCTCTCCTTCCACAATGAATTCATAGTATAAAGATTGCACATTCGGCGCGTATTCGAGAGGTCAAGATACGAGTTCCGGAGAGGGCATTGCCCATTTATCATGCCTCCAACTTAAAAAAAATTATGATGATAAAAATATCTAAACTCTTTCAGATTTTATATTACGCCTAAAGGGGCGTTTTTTTAACGTTTTGTGTGTTATCTTCATTTATTAAATATCATGTTCTTCGCACGTAAACCACACGATTCAATTCAACAGCAATATCTTACACACACACACAAGGGAAAAAGAAACTTAGAGCATAAAATATCAGCGCTTGAAGATGCACGCGAATGTTAATTTTAATGGAGCGCTTTGAAATGGTTGAGTTTGTTAATCAAAAATTCTTTAAAGTTTTACGAAACAGGTAATAAAACATATTCCAAATTCCAAATTCGGGCTTCCAGATTCTCATATTTGAGTAGAGGACTAAGTTATTCACAATTTGATGTCTCTAGGTACAGTTGGCTATTTACAGTTCGAGAAACATACGTGCTTTCGTGCAGATTCTTCATTATTTAATTTTTTTAAATATTTATAATGCGGGAACTAAAGCAAAATGCCAAAAAAGAAATTAATAGCCTTTCTGAAAAAATTGCCTCTTTGGACTAAAAAAAAGACTTAATGACTCTACAAGTTGATTATGAGAATTGTACCCAGAATTACTCCTTTCAAAATAGAGAACTGACTGTGTAAAAAAGATGCATTGAACCAACCTTGTAATGTATGAAAAATTCATTCTGTGAATTGTTTCAGAAATAACCTTTTTGATTAGACTGCTTGATATGATAAAGAAAAAAAAATCATGTTCAACTTTTAATTCCTAAAATCCTGTTAAGTAAGTTGAGCCTTGGAAGAATAATGTTATTAAATCACGAAATGGAATTCTGATAAGGCAAAACCGTAATCTAACGTTTTTTCTAACTGAAATTAGTTTAAAGTTACTGTGCATTAACCCTCTCCAGAAGAAAAGAAATTGTTTTTCAGGCCGCACGAGTTTCTTCTATTTTCTGTCGTTTCCACACTCCGGCTGCTTTCATTTTTAGCGCTCTCTGCTTTTTTGATTACAGAATGTAGTCCAAGGGCGCTTGGAAACGTGTTGAATAGCACGTGAATATCTGTAGAAAAGAGCGACTCAGGATGTTTACGACATTCCTGTTGACAGAAGGCTACATTCTCTGGAAAGTGAATACTTTTCCATTTCTCTTTACAGATTACTTGTAATAACATACGAGTTTCCTCTTTTAGTGAAAGACAGCGGAAATTTTTTATCTAATTTTTCTTCATATTTTTTTGAGTTCCAAATGTGTTTTCAGATAAAAACGTTGCATTGAGTAAACCTGCAGTCAAAATACATAAATAAACTGATATTTTTTAAGACACTGTTTTGGCAGGCTTATGTTACATACGAATATGCCTCAGATAACGCACTCAGAAGCCGAAGACAACCACACGGGTGATTCTAATAGTGAATTAGGGAATTTTTTAATATTACGTAATAATTGCGATTCAGAAGATAAAAATAACTTATGCTTCTACAAAGACTTGGAATAATAATTTAGCAAAATCCAGTTAAGTTACTAAATTATAATTAATAGCCTTTTTATACTAACTTTTCAATTTTTTCTTTCTAAAATGTTGTATGCTTATGAATAGAATATCCTTTTAATCGTTTGCTTTGATCCAGTCAAAATTCTATAAATTTGAAAGCTCAGTAAAGAATAAAAGTAAAATTTTTCCGCAAAGAAAGAATTAATCCAAAATTTTCAAATAAATTGTGGCTGGATATTAAACTTGCTGCTTTGAATAGTCCTAAGACAAAATAATAGTCAGCTAGTTGGGTTAGAGAATTATCAGAATTATCAGAGAATCCACACAACTATCAGTACCAGAAAATATAATCAGAAAGAGGTAATTCACAAAGAAGTTGTTCTTGTAGGACAGAAGAGGAGCTTCTTATTTTCTAGTCATGATGGACAAATTCCTGAAGAGGATTCAGCTCGTTAGACATAGAAAATCTTGGCCGATAAATGCGTTTTCCTGAGCGAAAATACACCATCGCTCAGTTTCATTTTTCTCAAACAGTTTCTGGAAAGAAAAGTATTGCAGTTCGTACCAATCCTTTTACTCGCTTTAGAATTTGCGCCTTATGGTTACGTTTTCTTTAAACTTAAGTAGCATACTTCCAAAAATATACGTATAATTTTGGTGAAATAAGGGTATGGTAATTTTCCGACGTTGTTTTTATAAAAGCTGAAGATTATCCACGCTTTATAGTATTTTAAGCATTTTTACGAAACTGATACGAAGCGAAGATGTGCTGATAAAAACTACTAACATCACAGTAGTTTTCATTTGTTACTTTTACGAATATTATACGAATTCTAAAAACTTTAAAAATGTACGATTCATAGTATCTATTGATTTTTTAACTATCATTCTATAGTTGTTTCTTCCCTTAGAAAAAAAAGGAAGATTATGCGCAAAGAAATTAAAAACAAAGGATTTTAATAAGGCTGTTCGCACATTTTTTAGACGATTTTGATATATTTACAGAACTATTTTACCTAAACATTTTGTGTTTTAAATGTCCTTTTGATAACCCTTATTCTTCGCTATCTTCCTACACTGTAATTGCCAAGATAATAAAGCTTCTAGTAACAGAAAAGGTGTTTTATCCCATTCCTTTTGACCAGCTTTTTCTAATGCCCAAGGAGGGTTGTAAGTAGACGTCTGGACAATCCGCTTTTTAAAAGTCCAAAAGCGAAAAAATTCCATGGATGATACATCAGGAGATTTAGTAGAAAAATGAGTGAAGGGTATGGCGTAGATATACGGTTCTTGTTCCCTTTTTTCCCAGGAAATTAACAACAGATTTTGACGTACAACTGCTTGCATTTTTTTGATGCAGTTATACTGCTTGATGGCACTGTGGGTAAAGAGAATTTATTTCATATTTGAAAATTGGGTATAAAATATGTTCACGATAATACGTGGAGTTGGTCTTAAGAGTTTTTTTAAATTTTTATTTGTTGTTATATCGAAAACCAGCAATAATCACAAATCCCTTTGAAAAACTTTCTTTAGATTTTTCAACCATGTTCTAAGAATGTTTCCCTCTCTTTGAGGATAATAAACGAATCTCTTTCCATTGTGGTCGTCTAAATTTACCCAAAGCTCATCCATTATGACATTTTTCCATTTTTGTCCGAATAACTGCTTCTCATAGAGAATTGTACTGTGCGTTCTGCGTTCGGCGATATTTCGTGGAGAAAGACGATGTATATTACATTTTTTTTTCACCTTTGTAAGATTCAAATTAGAATTAATCACTTTATTTACAGTTGACACTAAGCATTTTAATGTTTTGCAACTGTCCTTAGAAGATTTTCTTCCTATATTAAAGTTCTTGCCTTTGCAATATTCGAAGCATTCTGTTTTTTTTAATTGAATATGTATTCTAATCATATTTTCGAAGCCAAACTTTGATGTCTTTTTCCTTTCTTAATGGCAGTATTTTTACTTCCTTGTACGAAGAAAAAAGGAAGTATTGTAATCGCAAAAAATTTCCGGTCTCATATTTCAACGAAAATAACCATTTTGACCGCTATCGAATGCAATTTAACGATGTTTTTGAGTGATATCTAAACGTAAGGACAGAATAAAGGACTCTTTTTCCAAAAAGAAATTAGAAAACTGATTTAAAATGGATTCTGAAGAGATTTTTTCGTGGCGCCTGAGCGTACAAACGTAAGTATGTATGTATGTATCTCGCATAACTCAAAAACGACTAGCCTCAGAACGCTGAAATTTTGTATACAGGACTGCTATAACATGTGGATTCGCATTTTGGTTGCAATCGGCTGCACCAAAAGTATATAAATATATGTATATATATATATATATATATATCCAATCTGTTACTCGACTCAGTGAGCTCAGTTTCTTTATTCTTATATGTTTGTAAATTGTGCATGTTTTGCTTTAAAAATGATTGAATTATGTTGTGTTTATCTTTCGGTTAAGATATGCCTTTATGCCTTTAGTTAACCTGTATGGAATAATTGTGGAATTATTAACAATTTAAAAGTTTTTTAAGAGCAGCTAAGCCTAATTTTTGGTTATGATAGCTCCCATATTTGTTTACATTTGAAGCTTAGCAGAATGTTGGATTTGTTGCCAATCTAGAAAAACTTAGCTTCGCAACAACAAAGAAACGTCTTCTATTATTATTGAGAATTAAATTATGCTTGATTCATTCTAGAATTATCATTTAAGTTGTTAGCTTGTTTTTGCTTACAAATTGTAATTTTAATTGTAAAAATCGCTTTTTTAATTGTTTTAACTATACTTGGTGTTTTATGGTTTTCTGTATTTTTCATTTTTTAATGATATTATTTTGAATTTTTATGTATTTTTGCCTTACCGCGAAGTGAGAAGGCTCAGGTGCGAAGCACATGAAAACAGGCGCCTGGGCTGGTAGCCACATCCTGTGTAGAATGCGTGGAGGACTACACATAACGTTCCTACCATAACATTGGTGTTTTGTTGATTGAGAATTTAAATAAATTCTCTATGGAGAAAAATGAGTCCTTCGTACCTATATTCGAAGATGTCAGTCGACGAGAAAAAGATAGAAAACTATGAAATACAGGCTATTACGGGTGGGGGTGGAGTTAAGAATTTCATCTGTATGCCCTTAGCATTATGATTGGTCAGTGGGAGTCAGGTGTCTACGGCATAAGCTTTAGTTTTCCTCTTCTGCAAACTTGATTAATGCCATCGCTGCTTCAAAACCACTCTGTAATTTTTCTGCTGGGGTTTTTACCTTCTTAATTTTTCCAATCAAGGATATGATAGTATTCAGGAATGAGTTGATCTTCTCATCAGTTATCCATGTTAATGCTTCGTGTATGTTTCCGGGAGGCGGGTTGACGTTATTTTTTAAAATATCACTATAGAGGGCTTGCTGTTTAGAGGCTTGAGTTGTAGTTGTCTTATAACTGGGGAAATTAACTTCATTAAGAACTGGTGTTTGCTGTTGCGGTTGAGAGATTTTCTTCTCAAATTTTTTCTGGTAAACTTTACAGCCTCTACAGCTGCTAACGTGATTTTCACCTCAGAAAATACAAGTCGGTTTTTCATCAGGCTTCATAGGGCAGGTATTGCTTCTGTGGGAGCTTCCGCATTTCACACAACGAATTTGGTTATTGCAGCACAATTGTGAATGTCCATATTGCTGACATCGATAACATTGAATCGGTCTCTTTTTTGGGGTAAATTTTTCAATTGTTGCCGGAAAACTGAATAAATTATTAAGTTGAAATATTTGATTACCTTCTTTACTTCTTCGGAGTTCCAGTAGATAAATAGGCAGCTTGAAATTTTGTTCGTTCTGGTTCCGGGAGAATTGCTTAACTTTTAGAATAGGAAATTTTCTGCGGCTCAGTTCTTGTTGTACTGCTTCTTCAGTGAAAGATGCCGGGATGTTTTTCAGAATGGCCTTTATAGGTTTTTCGCATTCATAACGATATGCATGGTGCGGGATGCTTTGCTCAATCATGGTTTGGCTTACCTTGCTATAATCCTTAAGATTTTTTATGTAAACGAAGATAGATTTGCCTTTCAGTATGCATTCGTGAGGTTCCGTACAGACTTTTGTGAGTATTCCGTCTATTCACATCCAATCGCAGTCTTCGCTTGGAAATACAATCGGTGGGGGCGGGGTTTCTTCTTTTTCTCCTCCTTCGTCTTTAGTCTGTTCTAAAAGTTCCTGCAGTAATTGAAATCGGTTATCCTGAGATATTTCCATCGGTGCTGGGTTTTCTGGTACTTTTGCTACTTTTTTGGGAGAGATCCAGGGTCCTTCGTGTGTAGTGTCGGTCTTTTCTTGCGTTTCAACTCGTTGTCGTTTTGGGAGGTTCATTCTACCTCGAATAAAATCCCTAACAATTTTCTGTTGTTCCTCTTCGTTGGGAGCTGCTGCTTCTAGTCTTCTCATGAAGTCAAGGTGTGCTTCGTCGTCTGACGTGATGATTAAATCGTTGATGGTGTCACCCTTCTTAATATTCTTTAAGTTGTTATCAGTCATTTTAGTTTTTCTATCCGTTTCGTCCGTTTTGCCTTTTCTTTTACTTTTTCTTTTAGGTCGTGGATCTTTTAGAAATTCCTCTCTTCTAGAAGTACTTGGTAGTGAGAGCGTAGATTTTTCAGAGTCCGATATTTCACTTCTGTAATCATCATCCGTTACAGGTGTCCTAAAAAGGACATGATTGAAAAAGCGACTCCAGATGAGTCTAATTACTAATCGGTAAGGATTAAGCTAAGCAAAATCACTGACCGCCTACGGGACTGGGTCAGGTTAAGTACCTATAGCACCGCGAAGTGAGAACTGAATTAATTAGTAGCGCTTGCGCATTATGTAAACGACGCGCATATTCACAAAGCCTACAGACTTTTTATTCTACGGTCTGCTTTCATTGGATGAAGTGCCTTCTTGGCGGTCAGTTACGGAATGACGAGTTATCGCCTTGTAGGCTTTGTAACGAACGCCAAACAAATACCGTGTGCTTTCAGTAAAGCGAGGTGAAACAACAGTTGTGTCATTAGATAAATTTTTATTTTATGAACTAAAGTTAATGAATAAACAAAGAATGAATTTAAGCTGTTAAAAGTACGGTAATAGCTTGTAAGTCTTTACATGCAAATGACATATGTACCTTTTCGTCATTTCTGTGAGAAAGAGTCTGTTGCGTAAATTTGCACAGCGCATTACTTTATACCAGTAAAGGAGTATTAAAAAAATTGAAATTAAATTTAAAGTCTGCACCAGCGTATGTTGGGTAGCTTTCAGTGCAATTATGTATTCTGAGATGTACGTATGTAGAGATACGTTAATAAATACTTTTATTTTTGGCACAGATTTTAAATAAACTCATAGTGTATAGAATTTGTAGCTGTATGTCCTGGAAATCCATCCATCCAAGTAAATTACATCTGATATATATTCAAGTAATAGAGTATTTGGTGACAGTAATACTTGTCACCAGTTTTTAAACCATTAAGGAGAGACACTGTTGCTTTATATAAAGAATTCAGAATTTAAATGTATGTTCTTTTAGAAATTATATTAACTTCCCTTAGCGATTTATAATGCATTTTGCCTTGAATGAATTGCGAACAATATAAACTTGCTAAAAGAAACTCAATGTTACAAATTCTGTAAAATAAACAGTAAGTCTACACAAGTCCTAAAATTGATGCTAATCTTATTAAATGATTTCTGTGTTAAGAGTCAATAAAAACACATGATAATGTCTAATTATATTTTTTAAAGGGATAATAGCAACAAATTGCTATAGCCACAAGACACTGCTGGCTTGATTTATGATTGGATGTTTTTGTAGCAGAAATATTTGGTTGCATGGTTTTTTTCTTGAATGTACTATTAATACGAGTCTATTTAATTGGAATATCATGTATTACTCGAATTACAAAAAACTTGTCTATACTTAAAGTCACATCAGCAATCAATTTAAGCACTCTACAAAACCTCTCATTTCATGTTTTAAAGTTTTTAGATTTATAGAAATATGAATGCTCTGAATAGAAATTTATACAGTACGAAAATAAATTTATTTCTGATTTTAATTGGATTGATCACAGCAAAGGCTTTCTTACTATGTTTAATTATGGAGGGAAAAAAGTAATGTAAATCCTATTTACTAACCAGTGACAAAGTAGGAAACATCTGTTCTTCTTCCGTCGATTTGGTGGGGCATTTGTGAGTCAGCAAATGGCGGAAAATTTTGAATGACTGGATCGATATCGCTATATCCAATCTGATTATTACAGCGCTATTTCAAGAAAGTAAGCGAAAAATTTACATTTTCACTGTTTAATATTCATGCTTTCTTCATCTATGTAAGAGTCTAAACTTAGTCTAAACTTTGCAGATGTTTTGTGTACAGTACAAAAGTAATTAGTCTTTGTTTTAGTTGGGTTGCAAAGTACATAAGACCGCAAAGCGAATTTAAGTTTGCCGGAAAGTGTCAAGGAAAGGCATGGCTGCAGATTTGGCTTGAAATCGCTCATTTGGTGACAAAATTGGCGATATGCCATAGACGGAGAGGGAATATTCTTGAAGGAATTCTCTCCGGTTTTTTCTGAGAATATTCTCAATGGCAGGTTAAAGCTATATATACTCTGCCTGTACGCGGAGTAGGGTACCTTGAGTAGTATGCTGAGTCCAGTAGTAGAGTCTTGAGTTCAGCGATTAGTTCGAGAGCGATGGACCGAGTCGGGAGCTATACTTAAGTGCTTTGCCGTGAAGCCGTCTTCACAGTTATAGCCTGATAGCCTGAAGGCTGTGTTCCTGTTCAGCGTCTTTGTCGTAGTTTTTCGACGACTTGTATTTGGAACTATCCTATGTAATACTGCTGAATAAACTGTGTTTTGATTCTTCATAAATCACTCCAAATCCACGAACCCGTAAAGCGCAACAATACGATAAGATGCAGCCAAGTTGCATAATGTACAAAATGGGGCTTAACATATATACAAAATAGGTCTAATTTAATTGAAGGGCAGAAAAAAAGAATAGCTGAAATACCGATGGGAGCCTGAAAAACTTACCTTTTAGTTTACGCAAATTTCTAGTAAACAATTTGTTGAAAGTAGGGAAACTTAGAGCACAATTACACCTTCAATATAAATGGGATATTTCCTAAAATAAACTGACATAAACATTTTCTTCATTCTCTCAATATTTCACTAGGCGAATGAGTCATTTATCATTGATTTAACTGGACGTACGCTAATCAACAGCTTAAAAAAATACAGATTTCAGTTCTTCGAATAAAAACCGATATGTATAAGGTAAAAAATATCAGCTTTTTAAACGAATGAAAATTTTGAATTTATTAATATCGTAAATCCCTTCTCACATTACATTAAAAGAAATTCTTTTGTACGAGGTCACCTTATCCAACATGGAAGGCAAAAAATAAAATAAAAGCAATTATTTTATCTGGAAGAAAATATTCTTGAAAACATTTCCCAACCCTTTGCCAATTTTAAGAAAATGAGCATTAACAAAAGCAAAATAAAATAAAAGAAAAGAATCTGGCTTGCGTCGGTGTTGACTCGAGACGGAATTTTAAAATAATTGCGAACTTCCTGTTATCTAACACGGAAATGTTATTTTTTTCGTGATTAAAGTTCAGTAGATATTATTACCGCCTACTCTTTTCTATCTAGTTTCAGGAGGGGGAAACGATCTTCTATTGCATAAGAGGGGAGAGGCGAAGATTCAGCCTAAGGATAGATTCTTAAATTTTCAACATCAGAATAGCTTAGATTACTCGAATAATACCGAAAATCCGGGATGAGGGGAAGAACTATATATTAGAAAGAAAGAGAACTTTACGTTAAGTTTCCATGATTTTGCAAAGCGTTCGAATTCTAAGTAGTTTTTACCCCAAGCTGCTGCAATTAATTTAATAGCATTAAATTCGTTAAATTATACCTCTAAATTGCATTTCTGTATATGCCTGTACAAAATCATAATTTGGAAGAATTTTTAAACTTCGTAACAATTTTTTTATTTTTAACTAACCAGTTATTTTATGTTGGATAGCTTTACTGTCTTTTCCCGTTTTCCTGCCGGAATGCAAATTTTAGTTCGTGTGCATTCAAATGAGGTAGAAAGGTATAGTATTTAAAAGAAAATTTTAGGATGTTCAACTAGAACGCATTCCGCCTGCTGAAGGCCACGTTACTATTTGAATCTCTTAGATATACATGCAGTTCGACCGTCTCAAATGCAGCCCTGGCTAGCATTCTGCCAAAACACATAGACTCGTCCAAAAGTTGTGTTATTACTTGCTGCGACGTGAAATGTCACGTGAAAGTCTCACTCTTCTCCGGAAAGAAATACGCTGGAAAGAAAGCAAGTCCCTATCCTTGCACCCTATTTTGAGAATAATTCGGTCCGAATGGTGCATGCGTGTTTGCGCTCATGGTCGAGGATAAGGCGGTCGAACTATAATACCAAGAATATGTACTGTTAAGAAGGAAAACGTCGCAGAAGCAGAAGTGTCTCCCTTCCAACGAAAAGGGAAACAACTGCGCGTGCGTGAAATATCTGTCGCCAAAAAGCGCCAAAGCTCGAAGCTGAATGTCGAAGTTGGTTTGGACAGGTTCGACCGTTACGTTTAGCAAGAGTTTAAACAAAGAATAGGTTCTTTGGTTTCAAGTAGCGATATGGACAATGGAGTTCAACAGCCAGTGAAAGTGAAACTTCATCTAATATTTCATCATTTCCGAGTTTAAATTATCGCGACAAGTCAAAGAACGATTCGTCTTAACCCGTGTTCCTCAATTTCCTATACACGTCGCGGAGGGGGAAAATGTCGGCTAGGTACCAAAGAACAGGCACATCACAGAGGGGAAATTCTCGCCAACAGATTCCGTCGCCAAATCCCTTGGCGAATGTTCCCTTTTCTTCGTAGCCTTTTCCCGTTTCTTTGCTATAATAGTCTGTCTGTGGCACTGCGTTATTCTCGCCATGAGGCTTGTCCCACTCCGTGGGAACCAGATCTCAGGGCACCCTCAGTGAGAGGAATCGATTGTGTTGAAAATAACCTAAACATTCTAAAGGTAGAAAACTGGGAAACAATTGCCAAAAGCACACATACCTAGAGAAAACATCTGCAGAAAGCTAGGGCTCACCATGGGTTGTCAGCGCCGGTGAAGAAGAAGGCTTTTCACTCCGGTATTAGGTTTGAGCCAACTTGTGTCTTATTTATTCTGTACAGCTTTTGGCTAACTTAACGACTTGCTTAGTTCTAATTTGAATTCATTACTTTTAAGTTACGCCATAAATGCTGGCTGTTTATGTAATCACAATAAGTGCCTTCTGTTAAATTATCTGAGTTTAATAAAAGAGTCTTTTACACCTTTCTTACGTCTCTTCTATTTACTGGACATACCGATAACTCGTTTACGTTCAGATTGACTCTCAAGTTTAGTTTACGCTGCCAAACAAGGTGCGACTCTAAAACTTCAATGGAAATAAAAATACCTTAACTTAAATTAAGCTCTGCAGTATGTCAAAATAAGCGTTCCGTATCTTTTCTTCTATTAATTTTTAATTAATTTCCTTAATAGAAAATTTTCAGAAAAGCAAAATCATCTCGCGTGTTTCACAAACAAAGACTTTGTAAAAAATGAACGTATATGCTGTTTTATAATTTATAAATGAGTATGAATGATAAATGCATGTTAAAGTGAACTCAGACTTAAACTGAAGGAAAGCCGAAAATAAGTAAAGGTATAAAATTCCCTATTTGTGTTTCTCTTTTTTAAATCTCCTGTTCTAAATGTAGTGTTGTGAAGAGTTAAAAGAACGATCATAAAAATGAGTACAAGTTAGCGATACTGAATAAAATAAATGACATTTGGCATGTGAGTCGAACAATATAAATATAATACAGGGCGATAACATTTGGTGGCAACAATTTGAAAAGCGAATCGGACATTTATAGTGAATCAACGCAAACTTGCAAAACCAAAACAATAATCCTTCAGGGACAAAGCCCTTTTGGACTAAAATAGAAACTAATGACTCTACATGTGAATAGGGAAATTTTCTGTGAAATGTAAGAAAGTATCAATATGTTTATGCTCAAGCTTTTTTATGGCCCTAAAATGTAAGTCTAAAATTAGGCATAATAGTAGTCTTGTGAAGATTTTGAAAAAATATCGACCAAACCAAAAGTGCATTGAAATTTAGCACCAAGGAATCGAACTTCAACTTCTCCGCACTTCATTTCGAACACACCAGAAAAGTGTGTTCAAAAAGAAGAAATAAACCAATTTTCGATGGCTAATCATAGCTAGTCCTTTAATAACAATTATTAATTTTATTTTACGAAAATTATTGAAGCGTTTTGTTCAATTAATAAATTGAAGTTTTTGAGGCATTTCAGACACACACAAATTTAGTTATTGACATTAATTCAGTTAAGTTCTTCTGAATCGTTTCAAAATTATATCTTCTTATTTTTAATTACTATTTTCTCCGCGTTTAATACTACGTTGCTTTTCTCTTTGCTGTGAAGACTGATATTTAGTATAAAACGTGCATTTCTAAAATCTTTGGAAAATTTTTGCTACTGAAAAAGAAAATCTTGCGTCCCTCGAAATTGTCACAGAGTTATTATTAAAGTCTATGTCATGCTAAAATTGATTTTTCACGTAACTTTAGATTGGCATCATTATCTCCTAGTTATATTAATTTATTTGCGAAGAAATTGAGAACGATTTTAAGTTATTCGTCTCTTTGACTAACCATGTTAAAATACACTCACTTCCAAAATTAAGCACCGAGACGAAAATGCTAATTTCTGGAAGCCAATCATAACTGAAGAGGATGCAATTCGCTGCAGAGGTAGATGAAAGTATGCAAATATAATAGGACCCAGCCAATCGCGCTTTCATGTCAAGAAATATGCAAAAAAGGCAGTCTCATAAGAAGCCAGCTTTATGAAGGTTTACAAAAAATGACTGTAAGTGCTGATAGAAGGTGTTTAGAACTTTCGTAGAATTTGTTTTCAAGACATACGTGTTTCTATGATTTCCAGAAGACGAATGAAAGATTCTGAGAGTTGGTATGCTGTGGGGCGTATTGAAGCAGGACAGTCGATCACAGAATGTTGCTCTTTTCTTCGGCGTTCATCATTCTGTAATTTCACGTTTATGGAAACAATTCCAGACCACACGGACAGTTGTCCGAAGGCCCGTAGCTGGTCGCCCAAGGATTACAACCCCCACGGAAGATCGATATATTGCTATTGTAGCCAAGCGGAATCGCAGAGCGACCTCCACACGTGCGACATCTATGGTTATAGCTTCCATTGGTAAGGCGATATCTGCAGCTACTGTACGCCAAAGATTACATATGAGTGGACTGTACGCCCGGGTACCTCGAGTTTGTGTTCCTCTATCCGTCCAATCAAGAGGAGCACGATTACAGTGGTGCCGAGAACATGTCAATTGGAATGTGTCTGACTGGGGCAATGTCATGAGTCAAGATTTTATCTGGAGCCTGATGACAAGCGTATAAGGATATGGCGTGAACAATGAACACGCAATCAGTCCGAAAACATCACCGAACATCACGCATTCCGAGGCGGAAGCATTATGGTGTGGGCAAGAATTTCATTAGGATATCGCACCGACCTTCACATTTTTAAACGGGGTTCTTTGACGGCTGTCCGGTATCGAGATGAAGTCCTAGAACCCATTGTAAGATTGTACGCTGCAGCAGTTGGCCTACTTTTGTTTTAATGAACGATAACGCACGTCCCATAGAGCTGACATCGTCGATGACTACCTGGAGAGTGAAGGGATTGCGCATATGACGTGGCCAGCATATTCGCCCGACCTTAATCTCATTGAAAATATTTGGGATGCCCTCGGCCGTGCTGTATCGTCACGTTTC
The DNA here is from genome assembly GCA_000611955.2 of Stegodyphus mimosarum. NCBI lineage: Eukaryota > Metazoa > Arthropoda > Arachnida > Araneae > Eresidae > Stegodyphus > Stegodyphus mimosarum. The sequence goes on along the minus strand of KK122468.1, from coordinate 547,038 downwards.
CCCTCTCCAGCCACTCATATTGAGCTGGAAACTCCTCTACAAGAAGAATGGCAATTTCTTAATTCTGTGGTGGTTGACCATCTAATTGAAACATGGTCACAAGGTGTAAACTTTGTATACAGATGAGGAGGATCGCATACCTTATTAATGTCGTTTTTTTCATTTTATGTTGTTTATTTTCACTTTATACATAATTCTGTTTAAGTCTCCAGTATGTCATTATCTGATAACTTACAAAAATTTAATATTGTTTTCATTTCTCTATATAATTATTGATTTTGTTTTATGCATAAAAATATATGCTACTTTCCTTCCGAATTTTGTGTCAATCAAAGCAGTATTTGTTGATTTTTTGCATTTTACATTTTCGTGAACTTTTGGAAGTGAGTGTATATAATATAATATAATGCTCCGTATCGCATATTAGTTATTAAATGATTCCGCTCTGCAGTCATTTCGAAACTGTTTTTGCCACTACATTAGAATCAGATAAACGTTCAGTGGTTAAATCATTCATCTTTGTTATATGCGGCTTAAGTGTCTGCTTGTCGCCGATAGTTTATTGGTTGCTTGCGTAACTGTACTAGCCAATGAGGTGAAGTTGCCACGGCATTCAAATAGTAAAATAAATTTTATCACAATAGTTATCATTGTTTTAATTAAGTTATCATGATATTTCAATATTTTTAATTCATACAATTGTTGCTTATTATGCATTTAACTATATTTACATATGAATTACCTAGAAACTTGCAAACGTTGAGAAATTAAAGGAGACGAAACCAACTAACGAGTTGTGCGTAGTACATCTCTTCAAGTAGGTTTACCCGAAATCTTATGCTAAGTATCCTTTCGCGTAAAGAATTTAAAATTTTGCCCTGTTGTATTCCGACATTGTATTTTAAACTGAATTTTCAGCTGAGCGCAAATTGAGCGTGTCGGGGGGAACGTGAACATTTGTTTACATTAGCAATCATCTGTTTTTGATATGGTTTAGAACTGAACGCAAATTGAGCGTGTCAGGGGGGAAGGGGAACATTTGTTTGCATTAGCAATCATCTGTTTTTGAAACAATTTAGAGCTGACAAATTGAACGTGTCAGGGGGGAAGATGAATATTTGTTTGCATTGGCAATCATCTGTTTTACGTAAAAACTACGTCTTAACGTAATTTCTTTTAAGAATGCCTCCTAGTAAATGCAGCACCGAAGAGGAGAGAAACGGAGCTAAAGCTGCACAAAAACGGCTTTCTCGACAAAAAGAAACCATTGAGCAAAGAAAGAAATGTACCGCCAGTGGGTTTCTTCATTGCACTCCACTTAAAGTAATTAAGCAAGTAGAAGGGGGAAACCCGTGGGGCAGTAAGCAAAGGGGTGTCCTCGCCGCCTGCCATGGGTAATTCAGTTTGAATTAGCAGACACATTTGTACAAATCATTTTAATTGCAATTTATAATATCTAGAACAGCTTTCGTTTCGTACGACCACCGCGTGTTCTAGTAAAATATAAATGTACACTGATCTGTTTTCGTGTACATTTAGTAGCGATCATATTAACAGTATATACACAAGCGAAGATTACTATGAATTTCACGACTATATTACAATCTTTATTTGAACTCAAATAGCACATAGAACACGTTACAAACACATCCTCTACCGAGGTCAGACATATTGGTACAACACTGATCATCATGATGATTAGAGGTGGCGGCTGACGAATCATTGAAACTTCAGATCAGTTTCCGGAAAATGTATTAATGCTTGTAAATGTAAAGTATCTTTGGGGCATAGAGGCACTTAAAATATGAAGATTTCTTCGTCAGGTTGGTGTAGATGACCCAGGGTAGGGTCAACCCTTTCTCGAGATGTTTTCCATCAAAATTTAAACGAGTTATGGTATTCTTGAGCAAAAGTGCCTAAAGACTTTAGCAACGACAGGCGCTATCCTCTCCAACGTTAAATTTCCTGGATAAGTTGTGTGCTATGTTTAGATAAAGAGAAATAATAAAAACAACATTATTTTGATCAACTTGCAGCTTTGCAGCGTTTGTCTAAATTATAGTTAAAGTGAACTCTCAGCCAAACGACTAACGCAGTGAATCATTTTAATCTGTAACGACGAGTCAATGTCCTTTATAATTGCTTCACTGTCAACGCAGAAAAAGAGAAGTCAAGTTAAAATGCAAATGAAATTGATTAAACACTCCTGGAGATTTGCAACTGAAACTACAGCAGAAAATAAAATAATGAATCGGCCAAATTAAGTTATTTGAATATAGCAAAACATGCAAGGGCTATCTGCATGAGAGGAAAGGATGCTTTTATGGAAGACTTTCCAAGAGAAATTGGTTCGTAGCTCGTCACATATGGGAAAAACAAGGAACACCAGCTTTGCTACTCATCGTATTAAAAGTACAAAGACGATGTTGTATGCCGTCAGTGAGACACTGGTGATGCGACAAACGTTTGAGTAGGCAATTGTTAAAGAGAAATTTCTATATTTATGTTATGTCTTATGCTTCTAAATTTGTATAACGGCCATCCAGAAGGGAAAGTGGTTAGTGACTCTGACTGCCGTACAGAAGGGCTCGGGTTCGTTCGAATCCCGGAGAAGGCAATTATGTAAATTGTCTATCCCTTCATAGGAGGCGTCCACCTTATAGGTGCCTCTAAAATAAAGTGACTACCATTTCCGGCTATAGTAGTGGCCAACGTCTATAACGGCTAGTGCTCGCCGTTGGAAATTAAAAAAGAATTGTATAAGGTTTTGCAACATATTTGAGAAAAGTAAAAAAAGAAGACTGTCTGAAGTTTAACTTAACTGCTAGTAAACATAACAATAAGCATTAATATTTGACGAGGCACATTTTAATTCAAGCAACCACAAAAATAAAAAAAAATCTGATGTGGAACACCAAATGACTTCCTTGTACAGCCTATTAAATTAACCACACTTGATTTAAATTGATTTTATTGAATTATTCTAACTTAGTTAAGCGATTCTCAAGGTAAGTTGAAAATAACATCAAAAATTGCAAATTTTGAAATTAAATATTCCGGTCGATTTTTGTCGCACTAGAGTCAAATCTTGTATTTTTATTTTTTCGTAACAGGTGTAAAACTTTCCCAAACATAAGTAAACGAGAAACCGAATTAAAAGTTAGATTTCATTATTTGTCTAAAATTAAATATTTTTTAAAAATTTGACATTGCCCAAACATGAAAATTTTCGTCATTTGAAACACTTCTGTTATTGGAAATATATGACTCTGGCCAGTAACTGAGAAAATAAGGGCAGGGTAAGAAAGATTAAGACGGGTATATGTATATATCTATATATATATATATATATATTTAAGGCAGTTTATATATATATATATATGCATATAAATAAATAAATAAATAAATAAATATATATAT
>KK122468.1:467522-537554 GCA_000611955.2 Stegodyphus mimosarum | reverse complement strand
CTACAATCAACTTCTCGGAGAGACTTTCGTTTCGTTGGTTTTTAGATACCTCCCTATTGCGAAGACACTCTGCATTCACAAAATAGACATACGTATTCCGAAATTTCAATCCTAATCCAGTGGTACAACAGGCGACATTGTTAATCGCCTTACCAATCCGAGGGACTAGATAAGCATTCCCAGGCAAAGCATTATCAAGCAAATAGCAGCACTGGAAAATCAATTTCCTGTAGAAGCAGACTGGAAAATCAATTCCTGATTCTCTCTATCCTTCCACTCGGGAAAAATGAACACGCGATTTATGTGGGAATGGACACTGGACAAATTAATGAAATAAACTCAGCTGTTATTCTCCAATACAAGGCCTTTCTCTGAGTTAATCACCGGCTTTTAATCATAATCTAAGCTTTATGACTTAAGAAAATAATAACTCCACGTTTTATGTCTTCCAGATTCAGCGCTATACCATTAGTTAGTGTTCTTATGTCATTGAAAACAGGGCTTAATTTCTACAGCGATAAATGAGACATGGGCCTCCAAGCCTTCACATTTTTCAAACTGTGCGTTTTAAAGCCTTAAGACTGGAAACAACAACGAAACGTTAAACTTCGTACTTTACTTTTTATATATCTTTCTTTAAAAGTCAGATATTGAGGTTTTGAAATTACTTAGAAAAACAGAATAAATGAGAACTACATTTTTTATCTAAAACTATAGATTAGTAATTATGATCGAGATATCATTATGTTTTTAAACAATTCTGAAATTATGTTTCAAGAAAATCTTATTCTGAAATTAAGTTTTGCGTATTTGAAAGAAACTAAATTCTTTTAATCTTAAACATGAGTCTTTTGAATTAAGAAACAGTTTAATTGTACTAATTTGGTCTCATCCCTATAAACCCTATATATATCCCTATAAACATGAAAACCATGAAAAAAGTTCAAGGAAAGGGGAAAATGGTTTTTACTTCTTGTAAAAGGAAATATTCTAATCCTAAATTCTCTAATTCTAAAATTCTAAAACTCTAATTCTAAAACTTCGGGTTATCAGATTTTGAATAGAAATATCCATTTTGAAGATTCGCCAATGCATTTTGACTATTTTCTGCGTGAATCCTGAACGTACGAACCGAATAAATTCTTTCTTATTATTATTCTTTATTCTTTATTATTTATTCTTCTCTTTATTCCAAAACGGTTTGTAAAATGGATTCAAAATGGATTTTTCGTGACATCCGTGCGTACGCACGTACGTATGTACGTATCTAGCATGACTCAAAAACATTTAGCCATAGAACGTTGAAGGACTGACATAATTTCTAATTCTGCCCCTTCTGCTTTTTTCTAAACGGCAGAACCAAAAATCTCTATCTATATCTGATCTCTCTCTTTCTCTCTCTCTCTCTATATATATATATCCACCCTTACCAAAATCCTTATGCGGATTTATTTCCACAATCGTTAGTTGTATACATACACTTCCAATTACAGAAGATTTTTAAATGACGAAACGTTTCGTTTTGGCTGTGCCAAATTAAAAAAAAATAATTTTGGACAGCTAACGAAATCTAGCTTTTGATGCGGTCTTCCGGTTACTAATATTTGGGAAAGTTTTAATATTTGTTCTAAAAAAAAATAAAAACAAGTTTGACCCTGATGACAAAAACTGATCGAGATATCTAATTTCGGAACTTGCAATTTTTGGTGCCATTTTCAATTTGCTTTAAGGGTTTGGGTTGATTAAGTTAGAAAAATTCTAAGACATAAGTTTAAATAAAGTGCAACAAAAAATGTGTATAATTTAATAAGCCGTACAAGGAAGTCGTATGGTATCTACATCAGATTTTCTTTATTTAAATAACTTTGAATGAAAAAGGTGAGTTATTGGGTTATTTCACGAAATACTTCATGTAAAATGCACTTTATATGAGATATAATTAGCGTTAATGATAGAAGTGGATCCAGATGTGTGGTTTCAGCCTGGGTCTCCAGTTTCGTGAACCGGCCTCTGCCTGAAGATAGCTCAAAAAAGCCCGTTGTGAATGTGCATAACAATTGGAATAATAGCTACTCTAAACAAAGTGAAATAAACTTAAAGCCAAGTCAAGCAAAACAACTCTTACACTAATACTAATGTACAATATAATAGTTGATGTTTATAAAAGTTGGTCATACACTTTATTATCTCGAATGCTGAATTTATAATTTTTATTCTTTTAATTTTTATCACATCGAATAAAATACCAAATGTTTCAAACTAAGATATTGTTACGGATTTCATATTTATTTGTCTATTTATTTAGAATTGTAATTAAAATTGCTTTATTTTCCCGTGCAACGCAGACGACTTTTGAAGAGAAAGCTGCGTCAGAAAAATAAAAATAAAGACCGCGTGCATTTAATATTTAATAAATAAATATCTCGCAATTACTGTTGCCATCCAGAAAAATCTAGAAAAATCGAGATTGTTCTAGTAATAATTAAAAAGCTTATAAAAGCCGAATTGAAATACCTCATCTCAGTTGCTGTTGTAGTTGTAGCTGTTTAAAGAGAACTGCTGTTTGTTTACTTAATGCTGTGATTGATTGTAGCGATTTCGCTGCGAGTTAGAATTAGTTTATTTGTTCCAAAGTGAATTCTGTTTAACGTTTGAGATATTGCGAAATTATACTAGGTATAAGTTTACAATTGGGTGTCCCTTGTTTTTTGGCGATTCTGTTTTAACACCAAGATCGGCGCCGGAAGGCACAATTTCAAGATGACCTCTACACAAAACCAAAATAAGAAGTCAAAGAATCGCACAAACTCGGTATCCATGTTACACATCGATCTATTTTCACTTAAAAAAACATCCCAGAATTGCATAATCTATGCATCGTGCACTGTCTTAACTTTGTCCATCTACACATCGATTTATTTTCACTTAAAAAAATCAGGAAGCTAAAATAAAGTTAAAACTATCGTGGTAACCAGAAACGGGATTTCATCGTCAAAACTGAAAAAACCTTGTCGTTAATCGAAAGGGCACCCACTTCTATACTAAAGACTTGTACTAATACCTCTGAGGAAAATTTCAGCATTTTATTTCTTGTTGAAGGAATAGATTTTTGTTAACTTTTTAATGACTTGCTCATTCAATCCATAACGAATCCGTATGCACGCAACAATATTATGAAGATTATTTCAACACAGAGAATAGAAGTAATAGAAGGAATTTGTAAGTACAAAATCTAAGTTCGCAATAACGTGTAATATTCTACAAGTAAAATATTTATTATGCTCTATTACGAAAGGTTTGATATTTTTAAAGGGAAAATTTGCTAAAATATAAATAGATCCTTAAATTAAATTTCTTTTCATCAAGCGCTGTAAATTCTAACATTAGCTAACATATAATTTCTAGCTAACATGTAATTTCTACGATAATTTGTTTCTTTAACTTATGTTCTTTCCGTTAGCTATCGTCAGAACGCAAGTTAGGTTAAATGATAATCGGTGGCAAAAGAAAGAGCACGACAAATTCGGGATGTCCACCTGAGTTGTTTCGGAAATGTCCACCTGCATATCGATCTGTGTTTTAAGTGGGTGATTTTGAACAATTTGTAACGTGTAGGGCTAGAAGCCAGGGGAACTAAAGTCTGATTAATTAGGCATAGAAATTATCTCCTATGTCATATATATTTAAGTCTTTGAATTTCGGAGGCCTCGCAAGTAGCGGTACTTAAGGTTTCTTAAATTTTAGACAGAATATTGAACCTGCCAAAGCTGCAGAAACTTATTTTTGAGACACTATATTTGAAGCTCTTCGAAGAACTAACACAGAAACTCAAAGGGGAAAGCTTTTTCACCTTTAAGTTAATAAAAACAATCCTCAGAGGCCCAGTAAATGAATGGGTGTTCCTTTTCGAATATCAGCTGATAGGAGGTGGACGTGCAACTTCTACTTCCGATCCCTTAAAGAATCTATGTTCAAAAATCTTCCCTTTGAAACGCACACATAAATAATTATTATTGATGAAGAACTGATACAAAATGCAAACATCTCTGGGAAGCGGGGAGGGGGGGAGGCACAAAATTGAGAGATGTTGACACTGCTCCTCTAGAATGATTTGAAACTGTGAAACTAAAAATGTTGCTATTGCTAGAATTCTTTTCATTTTAAAAGCTGTGGAATTCGCTAAAATACCAAAAGAGAGTTTTATATCAACTGATGGATAGCTTACAAGTTGGAAACAAGAAATAATTGTTGCAGAGTCATTAGGTTATCAGGAAGAAGGAGACAGAAAAAATGAGCAATGCCCTCGTTTGGGCTAGAACTGAACCTCTGGAACCGAGTGTGCTACAGTTACATCACGAAAGTACACTGAAAGGAGGGAGAAAATACGTTATACTGTCTTCATCAGAACTTGCGTAGTGAGAAGAAAGAAGCAAATCATCATCCGTCTGGTAACTGGATGCTAACAAGTCGCGGAACTAATAACAACTCGCAACAACAATAACTAAGCACCTGAGAGGAGATGCTCTCTCTTTGGCCCTAAATACTTTTCAATCGGCCGCCGAGCTATTTATAATACTTTCTGCTTCTCGAAATGACTTGAAAGCTATATTAGAGTGGAACTACGGGTACAGCTAACATAGTGGTCAATTACATTTATTCAATTTCAGTACACGTTACGGTGGTAGAGGAACCGCACTACAATGTCTCCAAATCGTCGCCAAATCTGGCGATTTTGGTCACAAATAAGCTTAGCGATATCTCGCCAAATTTTCGAGATAACCATTTACTGTGCTAAATGCACTTTCCTTTGTATTCTTGCTTCTGTCATAACGTTCTCTTTAGATTTTTCCTGTTACAAAAAGAAATACAACAATTTTATTTATAATTCTTCTAAAATTAATTATATAAGTACAAAATTCGTAACACTATGCAAAAAAAAAGCTTTTTAATTGTGCATTGATAACTGTGCATTGTGTCCCATTCTTGAAATACAACTAACTTTTCGCCTTCAGACCAGGGTATTACTATGCAAACTTTCAAATATCATTAGGGATTAGATGTCCAGAAAATGACAAACGGAAATGAATATTGTGAAAACGCAAGCATTTGGAAAGAGAAAGCTAAGCGGATATCTCAGTTAAAAGCCAATGCATAATATAGTTAATGCAGTCACCCAAACGGGATAGTGGTTCGTGACGCTTCTATCGTGCCGATTGGCCTGAGTCCGAATCTCGGACAAGGCATGAATGTTTTTAAATATGTAGTGTTTCTGCGGCATGGAGACTCTCTATATGTATGGTTGGCCGAAAGTGCTCTAGGATGGATTGGGGGTAGGAGAAGAGGGGTGACTGACTCTCTCTCAAAACATTGGTAGAACTGAGCAATGCCGGGTAAATTGGTAATGCCACATGTGTGGTGCGCAAAGCTCTTGCCAACGACAGGCGTTATCTTGCACTTCTTGCAGCGATGAATTTCGTGGCATGTTCTGATGTCGGAGAAGTGAGATTAGTAAAAGCATCATAGTCAAAGCAGGCTGTTAATCTCATAAATGCAAATCTCCTAAACAAATAATTCTTGTAAAATATGATTAGTAGTATTTACGCCATATTTATTATGACTGCGTTTATCAGTATTCAAAAGAGAATCTGTTGGTGTAATTCTTTTATAATTACTTTTCTGAAAAATCTCAACTATTCTTCGTCGCAACTATTCAAATTTTTGTAAGCCTCGCGAAAGGTTTCTTCTTCGCTGCTTTATGATTCACTTAAAAAGTACTCTTTCATTTTTCTTTTAGACATTGAAAAAAGCTGGAGCAACAATTTTAATGCAAAAAAATTTCAACCATCTGTAACTACAGAAAAAATATTTGAAAAAGAATAAATTATGTTTGGAAAAGAAGAAATTATTTCCTAATTTTACACTCTTTCTTAGATACTTCGTTCTTGAGTAAAGATTTTAAACTGAATGCGTGTCGCAAAATGTTCCGTTGTGGGTGTTTTAAACTCCGACTATCAGAAATATTTGACCCATGATATAGCAGCGTTTGTGCCCTAAAGGAGATTTTCTTACAAATTCGCGTTGCCATCAAGGTGTTAAAAGGAAAATATCAGCTGGTTTAAGAAACTGAAGGAGTGAATTGCTGTGTTATTAATTTGAAATTGATTCAACAATTAAGTAGACAAAACTGATTATGGATAACAGCAAGAAACCAGACTGTTTAAAAGGAGTCAAGAATTTACGTTAACACAGCAACCAAAATTCATGGATATCAAGAAGTATTTTTACTGATTTTCGTTTGAAATGGGATAGAAATCTTGAAAACAAAAAGCAAGCGATTTTATGCGCACTGCATGCTCCGCCGTTTGGGCACTACACGGCCGACAGATCCTTTAGAACAATTCCTGGGGTTCAATCCCCTTACCGGCACCTTGGGGAATATCGGCGCCAATCATCGTCCTACTCCAATGCTAGTTTTCTGTTTGCTACCTGCCAGTCGCTCGGGCTGCCTGTCGCAGAGGGTCATTACCCAACAAACCCGGGGCGCTATCCCCCGGCTACTAGAGCCATTCTGCTCTAAGACTTGTCAGACCACCAGGCAGGCCAATAAGTGACCATTTCGGGGCCTCCAGAACCACTAGGTTCATACATTTTATACCCCGTGGCCGAGACTGCCTAGGTACAGATTCTAGCCGGAGAACCCAGTTCTCTACGCCGACCCCAGGGGGGGGACAGAAGGCAAAAACCAATAAAAATTTTTTTTATTATTAATTAGATAAGTGTGCAACACACCGCTGATCTCTTTCTGAAAACATTAGTCTTACTTCTTTCAAATCCAAATTCTAACTTTCAGCCTTTAGACCAAGGTATTATAAAAGCTTCCCAATGTCACTATAGAATGATATTCAGAAAACGCCGAACAAAACTAAATTTGGGTAAGAAAATGGAAGCTTTTCGAGGGAGATAAGTAAGTCCACAGTGCTTGTAGAGGCTATGCTTATTACAGACAATGGTTCAAATCTGTTTTCGAACATGTAACTTTTATGTAGAAGAAGCTTCAAGAAATGTAGAAGAAATGTATATTATGTAGAAGAAATTTCAATTTGTAACTAATGCTTCAGACATCACTAAAGGAAGTTATGAAGATTCATTTTTAGGCTATGTGTCAGTTGAAGACAATGTTACACAAATACGGATAAGTATGTAATGTAAGACAAACACGGATAGAAAATTATTTGTAAAAATTAAAAATTCTATGTTCGTAATTATAAAAATACTTCTATGAAAGTTTGAAAAACAAATTTCAAAATTGCGTTATTAGTTTAGTTTTAGCTTTAATTTTCCAAAACACTGCCACCTAATAAATTCAAATATGCTTAGAACGGAAGAGATTTTAATAAATGGCGAGCACTGTACTACAATACTTTATTTTCAATAAAGTACTTAGTTAAGTAAGTTTTACCACTTATCTGTTCTGTCTCAAAAATATCATCAGCAAATATAAATTGCTTTCACTAACATGCAAGGAGAAAACACTCAAAGAACATTTTTTAGTTGTGTCGACTAATGGAATATTATTGAATAAAATGAGACATCTTATGATCCTTGAGCTGGTATCGTAGAATTATTATTAGAAATATCTTCGGCCGTAGATGCAACTAATAATTCTTTGAGTTCCGAGTTGTTATTTTGGAGATGCTAGTCTAAGAGAGCTTATTACGTAATCACTTCGTGCAATCCAGAGCTTAGAACCACAGCCATTCTCCCTTTTAAGAAAATTCCAAACAATACTCGAATTATATGCAGTTTCGATGTAAATTTTCTAATATATTTATAAGGCACTTTCTGCCTCCTTCCTGCACGCTTTCGTGGTGCAATGTTAGGCCACTCGGGGAGAATTCAAAACGTCCCGGTCGAGTATCGGCGAGGGCATTGCTCATTTTTCATAATAAAATAACCTAACCTGCTTTAAAATAACCTAATGACTTTACGGTGACGCCCGAGGAGGGACAGTAAATAACGATTCTTCACCACCAGGATTTGGCGATTGGGTTCCCTAATCCTCATTCGTCCTTTAAAAGGGGGAGTATATAAGGCATTTTCTAATTCCTTTCTGCATGCCTTCGTGGTGCAACGGTAGCACACTCGGCGAGTATTCTAGAGGTCCAGGTTCGAGTCCCGGCTACGAAATTGCTCATTTTTCATGTCCCCTTATTCTCAAAACATTGTAATGACTCTACAGTGGTGTCCGAACTAAAAGGTGGTGGATGATGATTCTTCACCACCAGGATTTGGCGATTAGGTCCTCAAATTCCCAGTCCTTCCAAAAGCGGGAGTATATAAGGCATTTTCTCCCATCTTTCTGCGTGCATTCGAGGTGAAACGGTAGCGTACACTCGGCGAGTATTCGAGATGTAGAGGTTCCAGTCCCTAAGAGGGCCCTGCTAATTTTTCTTCTCTTCTGCTTCAGAATAATCTAATGGCTCTACATATTATTATCTTCTAACATTTATTTCTCTTATCTTTCACGCTGAAAAATATTCTAGTTTGAGTAAACTCGAATTTCTCAAATTAGTAGGAAACAGTAGTAAATTTCTGTTTTACTAATGCCTACAAAACTGAGTGTCTAAATTTATAAGTGTCAAACCTGAATACTTATGTCATTTTAAATATTTTGTAATTTGAAATATAAATCTACAGCAATGATCAAGAAAACAACAGGCTGCATAAGACTTTTATGGATGTGATGTATAATATTTTATGAATATAACACTAGTATGTATCGTATTACACTAGTATTACTGAGAAAGCTGACAAATTTTCTATTTGTTGTTGAGAGAAAAAAACTAGAAAAACTAGTAGAAAAATCTGCGAGTAGTGTTGCAAAATTTTATACCATCTAATATGGGAAATGGAATATATGAGAGAATTACAATATTACACTAGTAGCTTATTAATATTGAACTACACTTCCCTCCAAAAGTTAAGGAACAGCATATTTTTCAAAGCTCACCATTACAAAAATGTCAGTAACGTTTAAATTCACAGTTCATATGCATGGCAGTAACGAAGTGTAAGAAAATATATGCCGAAACAACGGCTCTCACTTTTATTTTATAGAAATGAATACTTATATAGGAGTTGGAAAAAAATGCAAAAATTGTAATACTTGTTCACGAGTGTTGATCTTCAGTAGTTATTACAGTTTCGTGGATCTTCAGTGGTTTACTTCAGTGGTTATTCCAGTTTGCCCAATTCGTTGACGTGGGGAGAGATAGGATGAATGGAAATGGGGATGTCAGAAGTTAATATGCTGAATGTCTCTCGTAGTGTTGCCCACCGACTATGGAATCAGTTTGAATCCGGGGATTCTGTATCTAGAAGATATGCTCCAAGCAGACCTGGAGTTAGAACACCTGCGAGAGACCGTTATTTATTACTTTTGACTCCAAGCAGGAGCAACATTACTCTGCTTCAGCTCATGGCAGATCATTTAGTGGAAAGAGGAACAAGAATCTCAGCTACTACAGTGCTCAGACGCTTGCAAAATGCAGGTCTGTATGCAAGACGACCAGTTGTTTGTGTCCCCTTGACCCGAGAACAAAGTGCCCATTTATGTTGGGCAAGAGAACACGTCTCCTGGACCAATCAACAATAGATGTTTGTTCTTTTCACAGACGAGTCCAGGTATTGGAGAGTGATTCAGGTTGTCAGCTGATCTGGAGGGAACAAAACACTGGATGCAACCAATCCCACATTGTGGAAAGACACAGTTACAGAGGTGGGGAATAATGATTTGGTCTGGGATCTTTCTCGGTGATCACACTGATCGGCATGTGTTCCATGGAGGAACTTTGACCGGTGTGAGATATGGAGACGAGATCCTTGATCAATATGTCCACCCGTATGCCGCTGCTTTTTGTCCTGAATTTCGTCAGATGGACAACACTCCGCGACCATCCTAGACTCGGTTTGCTGAAGAATATCTTGAGGGTCACAATATGGAGCGGATGCAATGGCCAGTTCAAACCCCAGACTTAAATCCGATAGAGCATCTTTGGAATTACCTTGGGAAATAGGTTGCTACATTAAGTCCCCTTCCAAGGTCGTTAGATGAGCTTGAACAAGGATGATTCCTGTTTGGTCGTTGCTTCTCCTTTCACTGACCGACAGCTTAAAGCCGAGTTCACACCAAAGCGGGCACGTCTTCGGGCGGAAAGCGTTGACCAATCAGAAGCGATCTCAGAGACGGAATTTTCCGGACGATCGGAGGACTCGTGAGTTGACTTAACTTCAACTTTTCGACGCTTGAAGCGTCAGTTTCAGGCATCTCGTTTCAAACGTCCAGTTTATGCCACGGTTTTTAAATGATTCCGCTTTCAAAAATCCTTCTTGATGAAAAAGTCAAATGGACTATAATAAAAATTTCAGATAATAATAAAAAGATCCATTTGCTAATACTAGAATAAATAACTTTATAAATTATTTAAAAGAAAATTCTCAAGTTTTTCAGCAATAATAAACCTTAATAGCCGATCATAAATTATATATAATTGATAATTTTTACAGAATAATTTAATGTCATAGATTGTTGTGAGAAAATAGTGATGGATTTCAAAATTCCAGATTTTGAATTTTTCTTGAAATATATCTACATCAATTAAAGGTTGCTTTTGTTGCCTAGTGGATAAAACGTTGACTTCTTCAGTTAAAGACTTTGGATTCGAGTGTCACCAGAAGTGGTGTTGTAATGGGAGTTAATATTTAAAAAAATATTTACAGAAAATATCGCTAGTTTCAGAGTAGCCCAGATGCTTCTTCAGTTTCCTGAAGGTGAAGTGGTAAAACCATACTTACCCACAAGGTACCTCAGCGCGGAGGTAGCACGCTCAAGAAGAAAGTTCAGCGGGTGCTATGGAGTTGTACTGCAGGTTCGGGCTTTGCTTTTTCCTACCTATAACGAAGACACCATTTTTTTAATATCTACAGCAAATTTTTTTGGTGGGGATACAAGAAGCTTGCATTTATTTTTCATTTCATTTCACTCATCATTTATATAAACCTAATTTTCGTTCGGCAATATGTGCATTATCTTTCTTTTGACAACGAGCATTTGGTATAATTCATAAGATGATCTAACTACTATGATCTGATTCTATTTCGGCTTACACGAGACTAGCAAAAGAATACTGGTATTAGTATAAAGTTGCTGTTTCATCTAATTAGAAAATTTAGTGAGTTCTTAATTTTAAATGAGTGGTGACGAGTAAACCATTTGCTTAAAAAAATTAACAAAATTGTTATTTACACAGAAAAGAAACTCGCTAGTATGTAACTGATTTTATGGAATACCTCTATCCCTTCATGTTTGCTTTTCTTAACACGCATGACCACTTTTCGAACAATTTATATATGAACTTAACTAGAGGTTTAATCTTGTTGATAATTTTTGATTAATTTAAAGAACTTTTGCATGAGCATTAGCAAATTTGCTAATTGTGGAATTCAATTTTTAACGCAGAAAAAGAAGTATTATACAAAATGAAGTTACTTCCATGAATTTTAGATAAAAGTGACCTTATAAAATAAACCTTTAAGACAGTGGCTCTTCATTAATATATGAATGACTAACTGAAGTAATTACTATTACATTTAAGGTAAAAAATATGTACATAAGGCAGAAACTAAAGCATTTTTTAAAAAGATTGCCGTTGTTTATTAACTTAAAAATAACTGCTTTATTTAAGTGTGATATTTAATTTAGTAATGCTGTAAATCCTACATATATTTAAACAAAATATATTTTTTGTTGCATTATTTAAACTCATTAAGGGAAGTTCACTTAAGGAAGCATTTAAGTGAAGTTCATACATCATGCAAAAACATTTATGATATTCTACCCCATGAAAAATTTACTCTCCAAAATAGGATCATGAAATTAGGATTTTTATTTATCATTCAACAAAAATCATAAATAAATTGAATTAGATATATACAGCGATATATATATACAACGATCCTTTTATCATATTCCTGTCTTCCAAACGATTCTTTTTTGCGATATTCTGACAAAAATTAGTGTTCTGCTTTTTGAATAAATGAGGCTAGAAATTCATCGAATTGATAACGTGCCATGCGAAAGTACTTAAAAGAAGTTTCATTTCGTTCAAACGCATTTCTTCAATTAAATTATTTACATCTCCTTGCTGCAGTTATCTCACATATATTAATATAAGCCACTGCATTCTACTTCTCTTACGCAAAGCAAGAAGTAAAATAAGTTTTAATCGGGCAGAAATTAAATCCATTTTAATTAAAAAATGCAATCGTAAAAAGTCAAAATAACACACAAAAATTTCACGTTTTTCCCCAAGTTTTCTATACGAAGAGCCATCTAGTGAGAGCAAATGACAACTTTTAAAGCGAAAGTTGCCACGCTGGTGTGATTTGAAGTACGCGGAAAACGTTTTTTTCCGCGTTGCCGCTTTTCGCCTCAACGGCCCAGTGTGAACGCAGTTTAATTAACAATACGGAACGTCGCTTTCACCATTGTGTTGCAGTTAGAGGTGGACATATTCGTTATTAGAACCTAATTTTGTAATGTTACCACTCGATTTTTCCTCAAAAAACTGTGATATACTATTTCTCCAAGACTGGATTTCTCTGCTAAGAGTGCAATTTTTCGTTGTAAGTCACGTTTGTATTGACTTTAGAAATATTCTATGTCGCATTCATTAAAAAGCTGTTTAGTGAACATGTCCTATAAATTTCTTCCTTCTAGGTTGCGTCATTCTCAAATTAGACACAAAAAACATGGTGTTCCTTAACTTTGGAGGTGTTAACAGTGTAGTATATATTACAGTAGTATGCATTGCATTTTATCAATATTAGACTAAGCATAGTATTATATATGGTAATATATTTCTTTAGTGTAGTATTTCTGTTATAATATTTATACTAGCTTTAGTATTCTAGTATTTCTATTAGAGAATTCTACTAATATCATATCAATGCATAGTACATTTTGAAAATATTAAGTGAATTTCTATTAATATGGTATGTGTAGTTGCTAATAGAATTTGCAGTTATATTTCAACCCGAAACTTCTCTCGTACTGTTTTTAATTCCTTGTACGAAGTAAAGGAAGTATTGTAATCTCGAAAAATTTAGGGTATCATATTTCAACGGAGATATCCTTTTTGACTGACATCCGCTCCCGAATTCATTTTGACTGTTTTTTTAAGTGACACACATACACACACACACACACACACATATATATATACAGATACATATCTCGTATCCTATACTATATATATATACATATATGTATATATATATAGTATATTAATTAAACTGAACGGATGCTTACTTTAAGAGACATATCCCCGACACTTTCATCTTCAAACTCAAATGCATAAACAAAAACAAAAGTATACATGTTAGAACATTAAAAACTAATTCAAAATCATTAGAAGATAAAAAAAAGTGATATAATCCTTGAAATTAAGATTTAAAACAAGCAGTTAGTTAGAAATTTAAAGATCAAACTAGAAAGTTATAATTAACTAACCTACCTGCAAAAATTGTAAAACAAAGTATGTGGAAATGCGAGTATTAATTGATGGAACGTAAAAGAGTTGTTGTAAAATGTAGTTCCCTATTTAAGAAAGTTTAGCCTTAAATTAGGGAGAAAACTGGAAGATGGTAAATGAAAAGTTTTCTTATTATAAATTATTATGAATTATTAGTTTATTACTTTGCAGCTTTAGTGCAAGGTCATAGGCCTTTTTAATTTACTTTTAATTACTTTTATTTAATATATATATATATATATATATATATTAAATAAATAAATATATATATATATATCCTTATCTAGCTTGAAAGTCCTTAGCCGTCCTTTATTCTCGTAATCTTTGGTGGCAGTCATATGCTTCGAATTACAGAACTATTTTAAATGAGCAAAATACCCATATTTTTTGCAATGTCACATTAAAAAATGTTATTACCTTTCAAAAAATAGTGAAATTTAACTTTTAATGCTATCTCTCGTATCCTATACTTATATTTGGAAACGTTTTATACTCGTTATGAGAAAACAAAATTATAAGAAGCTTATCCCCCGTGAGACAAAAATAGACAAGTTTATCTAATTTCAAATTTTGAAGTTTTTGGGTCCATTTTAAACTTGCCTAAAAAGATCAATTAATTAATTAAAAATAATTCGAGTAAATAAGTTTAAATGAAATACGACAGGTATGTGTGTAATTTAATAAGCCTAGAAGGAAATCAGGTGGTGTTCACGTCAGCTTTTTAAATCACGAAGCACTTTTCGAAAATCTACTTTCTAATTCTAAAGATTTAAGTTAAGTGAATAACAACTCTTATTACCAAAATATGTATTACCTCGTTTTCTTTAAATACATGGTTCTCCTCCAGCTGCATCGCACTATCCATTCTCAACTGAAATAATTCACATAGCAACAACCTTCTTAAAGGGGAAAGAGGAGATATATTGATAGGAGGAAGGCGAGCATCTAATTTGTGCGCCTCTTATGATAATATTGCTCCATTAAGATTCCTTTTATTAATGGTCCCGAAAAATAAATCGAGCTCGGCAAACAGCCATTAGTCTCTGCTCCTTAATGAAAGACATTTTCGTCGTAAAAAGAGAATGCGTAAGAATAAAATCGCACGGGATGGTATCATTCCCGAAATTTCACACATAGTTCTGATTTTTTCATCATCTTCTTTTCTTTAGTGGCTGGCCATAAGTTTTTCTTTTCGTGAAAGAATATATCTTAAATATATGGATCACTTATTTCGATGCTCGGATGGATGACGGTTATCGAATGTTCTTTAAAAGGAATCGTTATTGAGTCGTCTCTCAAGCAAAAGATTGTAAGAAATGACCGCATTCTCCCGTGCTAGCTTCTGTTGGTTTAAATGGTTAACATACTGAGCCAATAACTGGAAGATCCATGGCCGAATTTCGCTCAGAGTACGGTTGATTTTTATTTTCTTGTACGAAGTATTGTAATGGGGAAACTTTTGGATATCATATTTCAACGAAAATATGCATTTGACTGTAATTCTCACTTGCGAGCTTCTGTTGGTTTCAATGGTTAACACACTAAGCCAGTAACTGGACGACCATCCAGTAACTTGTTGAATTTCACAAGAAGTACATTTTATTTTTACTCTCTTGTACGAAGAACTTAAAACGATAGAACACTTAGAATATTGAAATTTTTTA
Source organism: Stegodyphus mimosarum (assembly GCA_000611955.2). Taxonomy (NCBI): domain Eukaryota; kingdom Metazoa; phylum Arthropoda; class Arachnida; order Araneae; family Eresidae; genus Stegodyphus; species Stegodyphus mimosarum. The sequence goes on along the minus strand of KK122468.1, from coordinate 522,298 downwards.
TATGAAAGTGCTATAACATGTAGTTGTGCATCTCCCTTTTTGGTTGCAATCGGCCGCACCATACTCTGTCATCCGGCTCGGCAAGTACTATTTTTGTTTTTTTAAATTCTCATATGCTGGTAAATTGTGCATTTTTTGCTTCAGAAGTGATTTAATTTATGTTGTTAAGGTTTTTATGTCTTCAGTTAACATGCTTGCAATCGTTGTAGACATATCAACAATTTAACTGTTAAGTGGTGTTAAGGCTAACCAGGCTTCCATTTGCTTCCGTTTGAAAATCTTAGTAGACTAGTAAATTAAGTCAGTTTGTACACCAACTTCAGCGCCTTTTTGCCGTGTGGAACCAAAGGTAAACTTTCACTTTTGTGCACTGCAAGTTTTGCCTTTCTGCCCGTTGGCCGAATCTTCTCCGTAGAATAATTTTGATTCATTAAACTGTTCTTCCGTAGAAACTGTAATTTTGATTCTAAAAGTTGGTTTTTTAATTGTTTTAAGTGCATTTGAAGTTTTAGGTTTCTCCGCATTTTGCAATTTTTAATCGAGATGCTTTGAATTTTTATGAATTTTTGCCTTGCTGCGAAGCGAGAACTGAATTGATTGAATGAGAAATGTATCTCTAATGAAATTCGAGGAAATAAGTTTAAATGACGCGCAGAAAAAATGTGTATAATTTAATAGACCGTAGAAGGAAGGCATGTGCTGTCACATGCTTTAATTAGATATTTTATGTTTCTCATTACAAGAACTCTAATATTTTCTACAATGCGGCACTGTTAGAAGGCGGTTTATGATAAACACGTCACCACTTAGATTTGGTCGAGTGGTTCTCGTGCTTCTCATCTGGATGTTCTTTATATATGGGCCCACCAGTGGCCGAGCGGTAAAGACGCTGAACACTGGTAATTCGGTCCGAGGTTCGAATCCCGCGAACGGGCTGGCTGCATGGGCGTTTTCGTGGATTTCCCCATGTGTAACGTGTATACGAGCCAGTTTTCCTTAGAAAGTCCTCCACGAAGGCATCCTCCCTTTAGGCAGATAGCCCTCGTGTGCTTTGCCATAATTGAATAACCTAACCTAACCTTTATATATGGAAACGTAAATATTATCACATTCCTTATATACTGAACAATGTAAATAATTACCTACGATTACTCTTGTGATACGAGTGGTTAACATGTTTAACTTGGCACGTCTAGAATGCCGTTGGACCAAGAAAGACGGAGCCGAATTACCATATTAATGAGATAAAGCTGATTCCTAGCACTGAGCAGGAGTTTATTTTGGAAGAATTTATTGAAAAGATAGTTTTATAATCCCAATTAAAAACGAGTATTTATAATATTATTTTAGTTATGTATTGTTATTGCGTTAATAAGTCAGTGAGGCGTAGAAAGGTGATTATGACCTGATCTGTTGCAAAGCATAAAAGTGGCATCAGTAGGTTATTAGTCGTCTCTTCGTATCAAGACGTCTAGCTGCTCTATGGGCTGGCTCCATGGGCGTTTTCGTGGTTTTCTCTATGTGTAACGTGTATATGTGTCGGTTTTCGTTAGGAAGTCCTCCGTGAGGACATTCTTCCTCTTAGGCAGATAGGTTTGAAGGGCTTTGCCTCAAACAAACAAAACCAAAACAAAACATTTTTATCAAGACAAGACATTTAATTACTCTCGGTTATGTAACACATCGTATGAAGTCAATGCTATGTAGATGGCACAGCTAAGGCACATTTTTGTCATTTAAACTCTGCGTAATGTTGGAATTAATAACTTTGTGCACTCCATTATTGTTAGTTCATCTATCTAAAAAATTTAATAATCCGTGATACAAATTCTAGCGAGAGAACAGTTGGTTTCTTATGTGTCTCACTCTAAAAACTAAAGGTCTACACTGTAGTTTCTAAACTAAAAGTCATGTTTACGATTACTCCTCACAGCGTGGATTTGGTTACTTGTATCTTTCCCCAGTCGCCCTTAAATTAGGGAAGCAAGTAAGAAATGATCGCATTCTCTGTGTTTGCTCTTGTGGTATGATTGTTGGGCTTGTGCGTAAATCCGTGTTATTGGAGTGTTGTTTCCTCGCATTCTTTGGTGAGGAATATCGAGAAGCAACTCATTTAGGTGATTTTCTTCAAAATGGGAAAGTCTTCCAATCAAATTTCAAACTGAAGAGAAAAATTTTTTTTACTTATTACTTGCTCCGCCCTTAGGCACTACACCGAAAGGAAGGAATGCCCCGTGGAAGTCGTTTAAGAGAAACTGGCTCACATCTATGTTAGACATGGAAAAAAAAAACGCGGAAACGCCCATGCAGCTAGCCCATTTGTCAGGACTCGAACTCCGGACCGAATTACCAGTGTTCAGGGGCTTTTACCACTTGGCCGCTGGTGGGCCGGAGAAAAACAATTGAATAAAGGAAAACGAAGGCTTCAGAATGTAAAGTTTCCCACCCACTGAACAGCGGTATTGACTTACGCCCCGACCTAATAGTCAAAACATCCAGCTGTCACTGGAAGATCCAAGGTTTCAGTTTCAGTTGACGTTTCCTGCTTTCTCTTCAGAAAAATCTAGTAATCTGTGCAAAGGTTTTGGCTTAATTTGCTTCACGTGACTTACAGCAAAGCGTCGAGGATTGTTTGCGTAAGGGGGAGGGAACTTTCGTAGGTAAACTGGCTCGTACACACGTTTACACGTGAGGAAAACCACGTAAACGCCCATACAGCCAGCCCATTCGCGAAATTCCAGCCTCGGACCGAACTACCAGTGTTCAGAGACTTTACCGCTCGGCCTCTAGTTGACCTGTATAAAGGGACCATCGTTTCCTGGGATATGTCTTACATGATATAAGAAAAATCTTCATTTTAGAATTGGAAGACGTGGTATAGTATAGTAGTATAGTAATGGGGGCGCAGCCCTCCGGCCCACTTGACTGGAATGCTCCAGTCGTATGGCTCAAATTAAGAGCCTAGACCATCTAACAACGAACAATGAAGACAACGGTCGGTTCGGCCGTGTCCAGAATAAAATTATGTTAAGTACAACGATGTAATAACTATCATAGTATAAGCCGAAGCCCCAGAAAACCAAAGCCTCAAGAACCGGGCAACAAAAAAAAAAAAATAAATAAATAAATAAATAAATAAAAAGGTTAGTATAATGTGAACAAATCAAACCAAAAAGATACATTTTAGTATGGATGCAATTAAAAGACCGATCCATCCATTCATACCAACAAAACTAAAGAAAATCATAAAATCACACCGTTAGTTACAAGAAAAAAGAACAAACAACATGTAACCATACATACTACAAACAAACCAGGGAACTACCAATAAAAAAAAGGGAAAATCCCAAAAATCATAACTAAAAATCTCAAAAACAAAATGTACAGGTCTGTGATTTAATCGGTACAATCAAACACAATAGGCCTCAATTCCAAAACAAAGAACAAACCAAAAATCACAATACATTACCATCAAAAAACCAACAGAACTGTGACAAGAGACGCGGTGTGAAAGAATTTCCTGTTAGATATATAATGTGGAGCTTGTTGCAATTATCAATAACGCTTTCAATTGGTGATAGTCATTCTTTTCGCCATAATGCTTAAAAGACTACTGATGCATGACATCTGAAAATGTTTTGAATTCTGCATAATATTGCTTTGATAACGGTATACAATTTATTATATTTGGAAATATCTCAAAGGAGTGATCGGCTTACGTATTTGAAAAAGGTTGCATGTCTTTTACACCAAACTGTTTTTATAATTTCAGCAAGAAACTATCAAATTCGATTCTTTTAAGTTCATCCTTAGATACTTTTAGGTTGATCCTTCAGAGTTTTAATTACTTTTCTAAAAATAATAGGATCATAGACGATGTTTGAAAACTATTGTTACGAAAGTTCCCTAACTCGTTAAAAAGGGCTGCTTTGAAATTCTCAGTTGCTTTTGCGACCTCTTGATAGACTTGTTCTTTAATACAGGCCTGAAGAAAAATGAAAGAGATTCAAATCATGGGCATGTTGTCGGGACAAAGATTTGGATAACCAAGAGATAAAACATATCTGCACTCCCAGGTGTATCGATAAAAAAAGTGATGTGTACACCACAACTTCCTTATACGGAATATTAAGTTATACGCATTTTGCATTTCATTTAAACTTATTGGATCGAATCAAATCTACTTCGCCGATAGCGCATAAACCACAATAGAATAAATACACTTTTTAAAATTCACTATTTTTTACCATAGCGACACTCTTCACTTAACAGCGTTTCATCTCGGTCATTTTATAACTCAGAATGCACAAAAATTATGTATATCATCTGAAGAATTATCTAATCGTTGCTACGTGTTCTATTCAAATGCTATAATAAATCTAAAACGATGTATAAAAGAAATTAAACGAAAAAAAAAGAAGAAACATGAAAGGCTTCAGATTTTAAATTACGTCCAAAGAGGCGTTTCTTTAACATTTTGTGTGTTACCTTTATTTATTAAATATCATGCTTTTCGCACTTAAACCATAAAATTCAGTTAGAGAACAATATTGCAAAACAATATTAAATTGAGCATATCTTTAGAATTTCCGATACACAATCTCACGTGCTGGAGATAAAAAATGTTTTTACTGTACAACGTTGCCATTGCTTGCTTTGAAATCCTTGAGTTTTTTAATAAAAAATTCGTTAAAGTTTTACAAAATATGAAATAGATAATAAAAGAAATTCCAAATTTGGGCTTCCAGATGCCCATATTCGGGTGGAAACGTTCAATATTCAAAGTTTGTGGCTGTAGGTACCGTTGTTTTATCACAATGCGAGAAACATGCATACATTTATGCAGATTCTTCATTTATTAATTTCTTTAAATACAATACAGGACGATAACATTTGGTGGCAATAATTTGAAAAGCGAAACAACGCTTTTAGTGAAACGTCGCAAAATACGAAAACGAAATCAACAGTCCTTCTGGGCAAATTGCCCCTCTGGACTAAAAAAGAAACAGTTTTTCACAAACGATTCAGTATTTCTCATTCAATTAATTCAGTTCTCCCTTCGAGGCAAGGTAAAAATACATAAAATCTCAAAATATCTATATTAAAAATTGCGAAGTAAATTTTAAACACTTATTTCCTCGAAAAAATTTCGGAACGGAATTTGTATGATTTAATTGCAATAATAAAAGAAGATATTATCTATGTTGTTGCGAAGCTTAGTTTCTCTAGATTGGCAACAAATCCACTATTCTGCCAAGTTTCAACAGTAAACAAATATGGCCGTAATGGCAAAAAAAATTAGGCTGAGCCGCACTTAAATAACTTTTAAATTGTTGATAGTTCTACAAGTATAACATGCAGGTTAAGTAAAGGTATAAAAACCTTAACCGGAGGATAAGAACATAATTCAATCATTTTTAAAGCAAAATAGGCATAATTCACAAACATATAAGAATAAATAAACTGAGCTCACTGAGCCGAGTTAGAGAGTAGACATATATATATATATATATGTATATTTATATTTATGCACTTTTGGTACCGCCAATTGCAACCAAAATAGGAGGTGCACCTCTACATGTTATAGTCCTATATACACTCACGGCCAAAAGTTAAGCACGGAGAGGAAAATACTAATTTCCAAAAGCCAATCAGAATTGAAGAGGATGCAATTCGCTGCAGAGGTAGATGGAAGTATGCAAATATGTTAGGTAACAGCCAATCGCGCTTTCATGTCAAGCAATATGCAAAAATGGCAGTCTTATAAGAAGCCAGTTTTATGAAAGGTCACAGAAGTTGATTGTGCTGATAGAAGGTGTTTAAAACTTTCGTACAATTTGTTTTCAAGACATACGTGTTTCTATGACTTCCAGAAGACGATTGGAAGATTCTGAGCGCTGGCATGCTGTGAGGCGCATTGTAGCAGGACAGTCGATCATAGATGTTGCTCTTTTCTTCGGTGTTCATCATTCTGTAATTTCACGTTTATGGAAACAATTCCAAGCTACACAGACAGTTGTCCGAAGGCCCGTAGCCGGTCGCCCAAGGGTTACAACACCCGCGGAAGATCGATATACTGGTATTGTAGCCAAGCGGAATCGCAGAGCGACTTCCACACGCGTGACATCTATAGTTACAGCGTCCATTGTAAGGCGATATCTGAAGCTACTGTACGCCGAAGATTACATATGAGTGGACTGTACGCCCAGGTACCCGGGTGTTTGTGTTTCTCTATCCGTCCAATTAAGAAGGGCACGATTACAGTGGTGCCGGGTACATGTCAGTTGGAATGTGTCTGACTGAGGCAATGTCATGTTTACTGATGAGTCAAGATTTTCTCTGGAGCCAGATGACAAGCGTATAAGGATATGGCGTGAACAACAAACACGCAGTCAGTCCCAAAACATCACCGGATATCACACATTCCGTGGCGGAAGCATTATGGTGTGAGCAAGGATTTCATTAGGATATCGCACCGACCTGCACATCTCTAAACGGGGTTCTTTGACGGCTGTACGGTATCGAGATGAAGTCCTAGGACCCACTGTGAGATTCTACGCTGCAGCAGTTGGCCCTACGTTTGTTTTAATGGACGATAGCGCACGTCCCCATAGAGCTGACATCGTCGATGACTACGGTGAAGGGATTGCGCGTATGGCGTGGTCAGCATATTCGCCCGACTTTAATTCCATTGAAAATCTTTGGGATGCTCTGGGCCGTGCTGTATCTTCACATTTCTCACCTCCAGCCACTCTTATTGAACTGGAAACTGCTCTTCAAGAAGAATGGCGATTGCGTAATTCAGCGGTGGTTGACCACCTAATTGAAAGCATGATCAGAAGGTGTAAATTTTGTATACAGATGAGGGGGGATCACATACCCTGTTAATGTCCTTTGTTTCATTTTATGCTGTTTTTTTACTTCATACATAATTCTGTAAGTCTCCAGTATGTCATTATCTGATAACTTACAAAAATTTAATATTGTTTTCATTTCTGTATATAATTATTGATTTTGTTTAATGCATAAATATATATCCCACTTTCTTGCCGAATGTTGTGTCAATCAAAGCAGTATTTGTTGATTTTTTTTGCATTTTACATCTTTGTGCTTAACGTTTGGTAGTGAGTGTACAAAATTTCAACTTTCTGAAGCCACTCGTTTTTGAGTTATGCGAGATACATACATACATACATACGTACATAAGCACAGATGCCATGAAGAATTCTGTTCAGAATCCATTTTAAATCAGTTTGATAGTTTTTTGGGGATAAAGGGTTCAAAAACATCGTTGAATTGCCTTCTATAGAGATCAAAATGGATATTTTCGTTGAAATATGATACCCGAAATTTTTCGCTATTACAGTACCTCCTTTTTACTTCGTACAAGGACATAAAAGAGAAAAAAGGGATGAGATCGATTTAACAACATAAGTCATACCATACTGTAATATATTGTGAATATTTATTGTACATGATGTGTCATCATAGAGCGGCAATCATTTCGAAAGCAACATAAACTGGTAAACTTTCAGTAATACAGTGAGTGTAATATAGTAGTGAAACAACTTTTTATCTAAGATATTTATCCACATTTATTCTTCTTGCTTCATTTTTCACAATAAGTAGAGGAAAGATACACAGCTTTTAAATTTGCTCTGAGATTATTGATCGATAATGTTTTTCTTATAAGCTAATAATGTTCAAGCTGAATGCACTGAAACGTGACGGGTAACACTTGATTTTATGTCATGTATTGCACCTGTCTAAAACTTAAAATTAGCTCATGGGAAAAACCTGAATTGAAAGTAAATAATTTTAAACTGAGCTTTCATTCTGAACTAGTCGCCTTTGCTCCCAGTTTCGCTGTCAGTAAAGATTGTTAGCGCTGTTTTTCTTACCAAATATCTTAGAAATGTAAAATTCTACGAGAACATGCACGCTTTTTGCGCCAAGTTATTTGTAGCTACATATGTCAACAATAAAACAAATGTAACCTCTATAAAATAAATAAGACCTTAATTATTGCATTTTTTAATTACAATCTTGTCGTCTTAAAAATGTAATCATTTAAATTTTAAAATAGCAGCCGTCATAAGGGGCGGGTAACGTTTGTTTTAATAATCACTTGAGTGGCTAACTAACTGAAATATGTTTTATAAAAAAGGAAATTGTCTATAATGATTTTAATGAGCTCAGCTCCTAAAATTTCACGAAAATATTTAATGATTTTAACAACGGAGCAAAAGTATTGCTTTTTTGGTAACATAAATTTATAGAATCGTTCCATTCCAAAAATTCTACGCTTCAGATGCAATACAATGCCGTAGTGAATACTGCAGATTGTTATATAACTCCATTAATATGACAACTACTTTTAATTATGCTTCTAAAAGCCCTGGCATGAAAAATAATATTTTAAGCATTTTAGTTTTCAAGCGCAAAAGCCTTTCACTATTTAACAATTAAATATTGAGAATGAAATGTGGATCAATTTATTTGTTTCTTACAAACCTTCTTATCCATATTCATATTATTTTTTATGATATTGTATTTTTCAGTACATTCTGGCAATAATGATAGTGGCTCAAATATGGATTGTCTCTTTCTCCTTTTCCTCCTTTTGTTTTTAACGAGGATCGTAAGACAACGGTAGTTCTGTAGCAATCAGTTTATATAGTATTATTTTTATGGCTCAATCCCTATTTTCTCTCTACATAGGCTATAGCCATGTTTATTCGTAAACCACGAAAAAAATCAAGAACGGAAATTAAAGGGTTGTAATCAAAAGCGAAACTGGATGAAATAAGTATAATGAATAATGGAGAATTTTTGAAGGCATTATTAGCACGAATCCATCTGAGTAAGACAATTAAATGCATTTTTTATTTCAGCCACTCAGATTAAAAAGTTAACAAATATTATAAAGAGTTGCGTTGGTTGCTTTTGAATCGCTTAGTTTGTTAATTAGTTAGAGATGGATTAAAATGGAAAGTTATTTAATTTACTTTTTGTAGAATGGCAACATAATGGCGTGTAGAAGATAAAAGTACTTTTTCCCACATTTCTTTTAAACAGTTGAATTTTCTGATAAAATTTAAAAGATAAATGTCCCAAACAACGAATGGCAACGGAATGGCGTGCGGAATGTAAAAATGTCTCATTTCAAGTTGTGCTAACACACGGTTTTTAAATGATGCGTTTTTAACCGTGTACTTACGAAATTCGTACAAAATAAGAAATAAAGAAAAAAGTACATTCGAAATTCAAAATTCGTCACATATGCTGGGGTAGAGAACTAAGATTGTTCAAAATTTGGTGGTTCTAGCTGCAGCCATTTTTCCACAATGCGAGGAGCATACATACATACATACATATTAAATTACATACATAAATACACTTAATGATATATACATACAGATTTTTCAGTATTTAGTAATACAGATTCATATGCAGCTTCGGGCCCACCAGCGACTGAGCTGTAAAGTCGCTGAATACAGGCAGTTCGGTCCGCGGTTTGAAAGACAGCAAACAAGTTGGCTGCAGGAGCGTTTCCTGGTTTTTCCCATACCTAACGTGTACGCGAACCAGTTTCTCTTAGAAAGTCCTCCTCGAAAGCATTCCTTCTCTTAGACAGATAGCCCTCTAGGATATTGCCATAATTAAACAAACGAAATTTAACCAAACCACATGCATCCTCAAATAACTTGCCACAATGACATTTTTAAGATGTTCTGGTAAGAAAGGCAACGACAGGAATATAGCTTGAAGAGTGAATTTTGCGTGTTAAGCGTGAAAGCTCAGTTCAGAAGGATCAAGTTTCTGTTCCGATTTCTCCCCATTGGCTTGTTTTAAGTTTGGGTTTAAAAATTTGAAATTACTATAAGCTGAACTATTATGTAAGTATCTGCGTCATGAGCGATAAACAAGTATCATATGACATCTAATAATTTCGAGTATTTTAAGGCGAATTATTATAGGCCATTGTTACTTTTAGGATGCAAAAGGGAATTAAGCGTATTAAAACTTAAAGTAATTAAACAAGATTAATTAAACAGGAATGTCGCAATTTCAAGTTGGAATTTTGATTTACATATTTTATCTTATATATATTAAAAAATCTTAAAAATATAATACATAGAAATAATTTTTAAAAGTATATCTATTTATCTATCTATAGACTGATTTTGTAGTGATTATTTTAATTTTCTAATAGTTATTTTTAATTTTGAAGCCCTTTCCTTTAAATTCTTGTTTTTCACCTACAACTTCCTGCGAGAATGAGATTTCGGTATCGCGTTTTATGTAAACGAAGTAGAACTAGAGAAGTTCAGTCACTTCGGTAGAAATCACATTGATCACGTGAGAAGCAAAGCAATTAAAGTCATGAACTGACTACTTACCCTCCTGGAGAAATACTCAAAGCCTGATCTTTCAAAGAAAAAAACTCATCTACGCTTCAAGTATTAGACCTTTGAAAAATTATGCTTCGCCAGCTTGGGCTACTGCTACTCCTTCGGATATACACAAGCTTCAAGTTGTGCAAAACAGATTTTTAAGGATCAGCACTAAAGCACACTAATTTGTTAGAAATAAATGTTGATTTCAAACTGGATAGATAGGATAACTTTCTCAGGAAAGCTAACAAAAAATCCATCGAGAGTGCTCAAAATTGTGACCATCTGAGCTTTTTTTAAACTTTTCCCTAAAGTGCTCAACGGAGATAGATAGCTGAGTCCCTTTGCGGCCTTCATTCTCAGTAAAAACCAGCACTTTCCTACTTAACTTATAAAAATTTCTTGTACAGTTGTGACACTGCTTTATACACGTGTATTTTATTTTCATAGTTTAATTCCTGCAGATTCCAGCAGGATTATTCAGTTACAGCACTGGAATGCGTGACAACCCATGTGACCCAGAGCTCTGCTCGTTGTGCTATGTAGCTCCTGTTACTGAACTTTACCACCTGTGATTTGTATATGGATTCATGGACTGCCTTCTGATTATATATAATCTTATATCTTCATCGAAAAGTAATTTAAGTAACATCGAAATGTAAAGGTACACCGTACGCCAGAGGAAAAGAAAAGTTTTGGTGAGCAAGTTGGCAACACAAGTGTTAACCTTGAACCGTTAGCTTTCTCCTCGCGTCGTTCGGCATTTCAACGTTGATTCTGGTTGGAGTAGGTCGTGTTTAAAATGGCTGCGCCGATTCAGAATCCCGCCAAATGCGAAGTGCGCTCAGTCGTACGTTTTCTTCATGCAAAAGGTCAGCGACCAGCGGATATTCACAAAGAAATTGTTTCTGTTTGTGGGAATATTATGAATCGACAAAATGTAACGAAATGGTGTGGTCATTTCTCTGAAGGTAGGACCGATGTTCATGACGAACAAAGAACAGGTCGGCCATCTGTGATCTCTGATGCCCTTCTTCAGAGAACAGAGGAAGCAATTCGGGCGAATAGATGTCTCAAATTGAAAGAATTGCATCAGATATTACTGGAAGCGTCAATGAAAACTCTTTATGAAGTTGTGACTGTCAAGTTAGGGTACAAGAAATTGTGTGCGCGCTGAGTTCCAAAAATGTTAACGGAAGGCGGCAACCTTCTATGACTGTGGCATACAAAAGCTTGTGCACCGACTTAGCAAATGTTTGGATAACGGGGGTAATTATGTCGAAAAATAATAAATAATCCAGTTAATAAGATGTAACTGACGTTTTCTAAATAAATGTTTTTTTAAGGAATGCGAGCTATTGTATCTTTACTTTTTGAAATGCCCTCGTATTATTTATTCCACTATAAAATATTTTGTTCTTCACTTTTGGATGAATTCAATCCAGATTGCGTGATACACGCAACTCATGAATCAACTACGTTCAACATGAACTCTGATTTGATATGCTGTCATCATTACTGTTATCCAAGTTAATCTGCATAGCCATTAGGACTGTTATAAGACTGTTTTATGTTTCAATTACTCACTCTTCATCCATCCTAGCTGTCCTCTTGGACACATTGATTAATTAATCACCCTAGTTCAAGCGCCTGCTGAGACAAATAAATCAAGATAGCCGGAAAACAATATTCATTTAGCATGTTAATCTTGGCGACTAGAAGAACCTGAAACCTTCAAAGTAGAAGAGCACAGAAGTTCTCAGTAGAGCGTGTTCCGCCTTTGGGCCACGTCGCTGCTTTAAGCCTATCTTACTACCTACGGCCGCGTAGTCTTACGTGCCTCTTAGTATTCGTCGGAGAGGCTTAATTACAAGCCAACTCGGTTAGTCATCTTTGTATACCTTCGGCTAAAGTTTAGCGAGTTAGTTTAGTTTCTTATTTGCTATCTTAAATTAAAGCCCAAGTGGATGTTTTCCTGTAAGCCTAAGATTGGGCTGTCTATGAGTATTTCTTTGAATTAATAAAAGGGTATTTTAATCCTTCTTTGGCTTATAATTGATAGCTGTAAGAAGACGAGCGAATAATCGCTAGACGCTTCCTTAAGGTTCTAGTAGCCAAGGACATGTAAATTAACTAACTGTGGAAGTTTTAAAAATTTCTATGATGTTTTTTTAATCTGCTAGGTTAAATTCTGAAGATTTTAGATTGCAAGTTATTCTTTTTTTTTTCATTTCCTCTATGTTTTCAAATTTGAATTTCATATGCGCCGATGGATAGTGTTATCTCCTTATCGATCACTGACTGTCTGCAAGTGCCACAACCGCACATAAGTGTGAAAGATTACGCGATTTTCTTCTTCCGTGCCTGCCGCTAGATGTTTGGTCTTAGAAACCTAAGCAAAATGAAAAGGAGAAAGAGAGTCAATCCAAGTTGCGTGATGGAGAGAAAAGCAGCCACGTGATCGGAATCGTCTATCATCGGGATGCGGTGGAGGGAGAGGTGGACGGAGGGAAATGGCCCGAACTTGTTCCCGTAGAGGCGCGCGGGATCAAAATATTTATAACTTCTCGGCCGGGCCGGAATTCCTCAACAACCTCGTGCGAAGAATGGAGACCAAAGAGGCCTTTTTTCTCCCCGCTTCTTATACACCCACTCGATAAGAGCGTGTATTCTGTGGAAGAACTTACTCGGAGAGGATTTACCGACTGGGGTGAATTCGTGATTCAAGTTTTCTTTTGAGATTCAGGAAAATGTCGACGTTACAGTATTTTCAGAAAGCCGGCAGTGTGTGTAATGCAGTAGATCTTCATATAAAAATTTGATTTTAAGGATGTTCTTGCAAATGAAACCAGTGCCAAACAAACCATTATGCATTTGGTTGTTTATTCCTGAAATACAGTCAGTTCCAGAGTAACCAGGGCAGATTAGTCTGGTTATTAGTCTCGAAATCAGATTTTGCATCGGTGCATTATAAATGGCGAAACTTTTTCAAATTGCCGCCAAATATTATTGCCCTGTGTTATTCTTAAAGAAACTAAATAATGAAATATCTGCATGTATGGATGTATGTTTCTCCCTCTGTAAATCAACGATGGTACCTGGGGCCATCAAATTTTCAATAACGTAGTCCTCCACCCAAAACACGTGCACGTGGAAGCCCGAATTTTGAATCTCGAATTTCATATATCATATTTTGTAAAATGTTGAGGAATTTTTCATTAACAAACTCAAAGATTTCAAAGCGAGAATGGTAACAGTGTATGGAATAAAGTCCTTTTATCTCCAGCGCGAGACTGCCTGTCGGAAAATTTAAAGATATGCAGTTTTTAAATATTTTGTTGATTTTGTTGTTCAAATGAACTGTACGAGGCTTAAGTAGGAAGAAAGTAATATTTAATAAATAAAGTTTACGTAAAAAAAGTTAATAACAAACACACACATACGCATAGTTTTTCAAGTTCTTTTACTATGAAAACTGAACATTGATATGATGAACTGGGGAAAGGTTGAAGAGAATAGAAAAATGTATGTCAAAAAGTAACGCTGCATTGGGAATTCTAAACGTTTACCGCTGTGCTGCTGTTAAAATTTTTATAACTTTGTTGTTGAATTAATACGGTATAAGTACAAAGAATATGATGCTTAATAATAAGCTAAAAAGATAAAAATGGGTTAACAGGAGTGAGCGCAATAGCAAACTGGTAGACTGCGAGCCCAGCGAGAGCGTAAAAATAAATTATTTTCAGTGATCATTAAAATATGAAAATTTTCAAATTTTTTTTTCTCGGTGTAGCTTATTGTGGAACCTTAGAAAAATCATTTTGCAGACCATCAACTTAAAAGGAAATTTGCTTACGGGAAATACAAAAAGAAAACAGAACTGTGGGGGTATAATAACAGTGGTAGCAGACTCTATTATATTATATGAAAGGTATTCTTAGCCATAATAGAATCCAGATTGCATAAACATTCTTAAGGATTGTTAATGATGTTGTTCAAAATCTTTTGTAAATATTTTTCTCTAATACACTTTTTAACTTTTACAATATGCCTCTTAGCTTCTCTAACGTTGTTTATTCTTGTGTTATTTACAGTATGCTTTTTTGTTCCAGATACCGATTTAATATCTACAATTAATTTTTCCAGATTAATTTGCTTTCTGATGATAATAATGAGAATCATCCTTCTTCCTTGCTGCCTTCGGATTAATTGTGATTTTGAGTAATGTATATTGTTGCGTGTGTACGGGTTCGTAATGAATTGAAAGCACACAGAACCGATCATTGCTGGATAAAACTTATTTTCTCAAAAGAAATACTAAAAGAAATCCCAAAAGAAATATAGTAATAAGATCAGATAAGAATGGCTGGACAGGTTTTTAGCTACTGGCACCATCTATGGACGAAACAAGAAAATTAAATCAGAATTTTCTTAAAGGCTGAAGGTAAAGATGTATTGGAATTAGGGCCATTAACTAGAGTAGGAAGATTTTTTTGACTAGGAAACGCCTCTAGAAAATGTAATATAATTTATCAATGGAAGATGTTTTTGGATTCATTTTGGCTGCAGAAAAATTGAAAGTGTGATTTTTCGGACCGACAATGCTGGGCAACAGAGGACTTCTGTGTACTTTGGCAGCTGAAGCTGATGATTCGGAAAAACCATCGAAATTAGTCCTGTGAGAATTTGCAAATATAACGCTGACTTTTGTTGTATGACATTTTAAGTTCTAAATTAACATTTGCTCGGCGTTTTATTTTACCTTAACTTTTAAATTGTTGATAATTCTACAACCACTGCATGCAGATTAACTAAAGGCATTAATGCCTAAACGGAAGATAAGAAAATAAAAATTCAATCACTTTAAAAACAAACAATGCACAATTTACCAACGTATAAGAATGAAACACTGAGCTCACAGAGCCGAGTAACAAAGTGGGTTGCTTATTATAATTTATTGTGAATTATTGGTTTATATATATATATTTATATATTTTTGGTGCAGCCGATTGCAAACAAAAAGACAGGTGGACAACGGTATGTTATAGCTGTTCTATATACAAAATTTCAACCTTCTGAGGCTACTCGTTTTTGAGTTATGCAAAATACATGCATACATACATACGTACAGACGTACATACATACGTACGTACAGACGCCATGAAAAAAATCACTTCTGATTCCATTTTAAATCAGTTTTATATTTCGTTTGGGGAAAAAGAGTTCTTTATTCTGTCTTTACGTACGGCTGTAAACATGTAAAAACATCGTTAAATTGCATTCGACAGCGATCAAAATGGATATTTTTGTTGAAATATGAAGCCGATAATTTTCCCTAATTGGAATACTTCCTTTACTTCGTACAAGGAAGTAAAAATGTTTTTTCTGTTACGTTGTTCGATTTCTGTGATTTATAAAATGAAAAATTTGAATTTACTGTGAAATAATAATAATATTTTAACAAATAAAATGTAGGATTATAAACTTGTGTAAAGCAATAGCACTATGACGAAACTGTACAAAGCAATGAAAAATTGTGCCTATCCGTATCATTTAAAATTAAAATATCGATTACACATCCTTTTCCTTTTTATAGCTTTTCTGAAGGGTCCATTGAAAGATACGTTTACTTCATTTTTTCTTGTAATATATGAAGTTTTCAAAACCATCGGAACATAAACTGGCCAAAATATATTCTTTGAAAGAAATGCAACTAAAATAAATAGAATTAAATTAAAAAAAATTATTGGAATAAATAAACTTGTAAAGCACACAGTCAGTAATAATATTTAGAATAATTATTTAAAGATGTATAATGCGAATAATTAAAATGAAATAAATTTCAAAAAAATGTCTAAAGATAGCAGCTATGATTAAAAAATATAATACAAAGTAAAAATACTTGCAGAAAAAAATATAAGATATTTCTCTCTCCTTTTTAGCATGCCTTCATGGTGCAGTGGTCAGCACGCTCGGCGCGTATTCGAGAGGTAATTGATTCGAGTTCCGGCGAGGGCATTGCTCATTTTTTCATCTCTTTTGCTTTCAAATAATGCCTAATATCTCTACAGTGGCATCCGAACTAAAAAAGGTGGTGGGTGATGATTCTCCACCACTAGGATTTGGCGATTGGATTTGTCGATTTGGCGATCCTCTAATCCCGAGCCTCCCTTTAAAGGGTATTTCTCCCGCCTTCTTAGCATGCCGTCGGGGTGTAGTGGTCAGCACGCTCGGCACGTGTTCGAGATGTCCGCAGTTCGAGTCCCGGCTAGGCCCTACTTATTTTTCTTCTCTCCTGCTTTCAAAAAACACCAAATGTCTCTACAACGATGCGCTTTTTCTCCTTACGTGCAAATTAAAAATGAATGTGAGAAGGTTAGCGTAAACGAAGAAGTTCGTGGAGTTAATTATTCTTCTCAGAAAGGGCAAAAATATTCCTCAAACTTTTTCTCGAATTCATACGTGTCTTACCAATTCATAAAATTTGCTGTTTAGGCATAATATGAGGCTTAGAATCGAAAAAATGGAAAACAATCGGAGTGCCATAACATGAAAACCGTGATTTTATGTTAAAATGTGCATCTTAGAACAACAATAAATATAAACTAATATATATCCTAAGTCCCGCTTTCGAGACATAAAGACCACAAGTTGAATTTCATAAAACGGTTGAGTAAAGCGGAAGATATAAAAACTGTTCCCTCCCTTTTTTTTAAATGCTGGAAACAAAGATTACTCCGAAATGTTATGAAATCATCTTCTATCATTGCTGTTATCCACATACTTTTGATTTTCTTTTGTATTTTCTGAAGGCAGCTTTGTTTTATACTCATGCTTTGTCAGTAGTTTTGTAACATTCCTCAGTAAAGAAAAATAACATTTGTTTGTTAAACACAACCTTGTCAATCCGAAATCAGGTTAATACGTCTCCGATGAATCGTGGGTTATAATTTTAATGTCAAATGGTTTTGGAGCTGCAAAGTGGTTAGATGAAAAAGTGCGACAACGCAACGTATTTTCATATTCGTAAAGGCAGTAACTTTCCGGTTCTCTAACCTCCAAAGAATTTCTGCTTGAAAAAAATATTTTTTTTTATCTTACCTGCTACACGAGGAAAAACTGGTTGCCAACAAGGTGTATTTCCTTCTTTATAAAAAATACCACAAAAAATGGTGTATTATGATTTACGTAAATGAAATGCGAAACTCCAGGAACAAGCTGACTTGGCTGGAATATCTATTTTTTTTTTGTTCTTTCCAAAGCATGACACGCTAGAAATGGTTGAATTTTGTCAACATTTGCAGATTTGCGACAGATATCGACCATAGGATCATGAGCAGCGATTTTATTTATAACTCCCTTTCGAAAACTCTTAGTCGTATACGAAGCAACGTGAACGACCTACGCTGGCTCAAAAATCAGAATCCTCTTTTCTACTTTTGAATTTAAAGTTTGCTTACAATTATACCTGATTGCTTATAAATATGCTTACTTAAAAGAAAATTTACATGTTTAGATAACTCTTTACCTTTATACACATCACAATATAATATTATGGTTAGTTGTTGAAGAATTTAGAATTCTAACCATTTTCACTTTAAGTATACAAAGTTGCTGGGTTAGCTTCTTTAAACACGAAGAATTGTGACCGGTGAGTGAATCGTGTTGATGAAAATTTACGTCCATTGCAATTCTTACTATTACAGTGCTAGTTCAATCAACCTCCAGTTTACCGAGATTATTATGAGAACGATATCCATGGTTAATCCAAATTCTGTAAATCCGCCACACTACGAAGGTAAGAGAAGAAGGCTGGAGAAATACCTGATATACTTCCCCTTTTAAAGGGCGACTGGGGATGACGGGCCCCAATCGCCAAATCGTGGTGGTGGAGAATTATCATCCACCCCCTTTTAGTTCGGGCCTCACTTTAGAGTCATTAGGCTATTTAGAAAGAGGAGAGATGAAAATGAACAACGCCTACGCCGGGACTCGAACCACGGACCTGTGAAATACGCGCCGAGCGTGCTGACCACTACACCACGAAGGCATGCGAAGAACGCGGGAGATATACCTTATAAACGTACAATTAAATTACATACTGTTTGTATAAAAATAATTCCCAAACACACTGATGTCATGTTTTTCTGTTATTACATCATGTATTGCTGTTACTCTATGCAGCTTTCGTTCCCTCCTTTAATTTCCTGTGAACTGTTTATTTTTACGTTGATGGCTTATACATGCAATTTTCCATCGTTTACTACTAATAAAAATTAATAGTTTTTTTTTAGATAGGTGCCGTTAATCCACAACCCGTTAACCAGTCTCCGGTTAATCGTCGTTTAGTTGAGTGGGCAAAACACGCCAATAGCGCATGTCTATGCAAGCCACGTCTATGATTTTGAACCATTACATATTTACATGAGGAAAAATTTTAAAGATCAACAGTCATCTTGACGGGAATTGAGCTCAAGTTCTTCTTGTTACCAGGCTGGGTTTGTTGACTCCAAGGGTAGTCGTGAATCTCATATATTCTCCTTCGCTTAAGAACAAACTGCAAATGACTTGACACCTAGTCTGTCAAATCAAGATAATGAGTTACCGTCAACCTTATTATTACCAGACGCTACTATTTAGCCATCATTATATCTGTGCTTGAACGAGGAGAAATTGAAAAATAAATCCTGCAATTGCCTTGAATCGAACAGGGAACACAAGGCTTTTCATCTGCTGGCTGGTTGGGCTAGTAACTTCATTAAATGTAAGCGCAGAAAAGGTGACTTGAATTCTGTACAAACTGAAGCTGCGTTCCAAAAGGAAGGTCGCGAGTTTAAGGTCCATGATCATTAGTGCCAGTTATGGGTCTTTATGAAACACAAGCATCAAAATATCCATAAATCCTTTAGAAATATTCGTTAAAATTTGAGATGTGCAATATTCACTTTTCTAGTGTCATTAAGGTTTTTGAAACAAAATACATGAAAAATTAGCATTGGCATCCCCGCCACTCTAACTCCGGGCCTTCCAAATGCTATCCAGACATGCTTTTCCAGATACATCACAAAAGCACGTGGTAAGGAGGAAGAAAAACCTTACAATTCCCTCCCTATTTAAAGGCAAATTAGGGATAGGTTTGGTTTGGTTATTTCATTATGGCAAAGCACTGGAGAGCTATTTACTTAAAGGAAAGGACGCCTTTGTGGAGGACTTTCTAAGGGAAAATGACTCGTATACGCGTTACGCATGGGTAAAATAACGAAAACGTCCATGCAGCCAGACTGTTCGCCGGAATTCGAAAGCCGGACAAAATTACCAGTGTTTATCGACTTTACCACCCGGCCGCTGGTGGGCTGTGAGAATGGGATCGAATCGCCAGTTACTGACAGTGATTTATGAAACACAAGCATCAAAATCCTTTTATCCATAAATCTTTTAGAGATATTTGTTAAAACTTGAGATGTGTAAATATGCACTCTTGTAGAGTCATTAAGGTTTTTAAAACAAAATGCATGAAAAATGAGCATTGCTATCCTCGGGACTCTATGATGCAGCACCTTTTAGTTCGGGCGTCATTTTCAGAATCATTAGATTTGTTGACACAAGAGATGTGAAAAATGAGCAAAGTCTTCACCAGGACTCAAACTCCGGACCTTCCGGCGTAAGCAGATGAAGATGCTTACACCACGAAGGAAGAGGGAGAAAATTCTTACCACTGTTAGTGGTACCATCAAAATTTATGACGCCATTTAATTCATCCACTGTTATTAAAGAGGTTAGATTAGTATAAAGTAATGGTATAATATGAGCTAGAAATGGGTATTCTAGGTATTGATATGTATTTAAATTCAGTTTCGTGACTTTGCATCGTCCAAAACATGATAAATATAAAAATATTGCATTCGAATTTAACTTACTAAAATGGCACTTTAAAAATTTGCTTTCAAATCAATTTAAAGGATGAAAATTTCTGGAATTTAGGACTGGCCTGAAAAGTTGAAGATAAGTAAAGGAGAGGAATATTGATTTTACTGTCCAAATAACAATAAGTAAAAAATTAGAGCTTTCATAATTTAATAATTCAGCTTTCAGCTAATTATGCGCTTCTTCGCTTATGTGACACAGTAAAGAGAGATGAAAAAATACATTACGATTTTAAATATGAATATAAAATGGTCTTTTGACAATGTTAAGGCCAGGAATCATAAATATACTGAAACGTGCTGATGTACCCAGGAACATCTTCTACCTGATCAAGGGCTCTTTGCATACTCGCACTGTAGAACTATCTCTAGGTGATATTACGAAAGAACGTAATTTGGAAAAGGGCTGTTCCACAAGGATCAGTCTCTGGACCCTTTTTGTAGAATCTTCTAATTAATGATCTTTTCTGTTAACAATTTGCTTTTCAGAATTGTTTCAAAATTGCTTTTGAGGATGATTCGCTTTCAGTGTTTCAATGAAAAGTCTCCTTGAAGCTTGTTTTGTCTCAAGATTTACTAGATACTGTTTTTCAGTAGTCTAAACATAATAGACTGAAATTCAATCCGCTTAAAAGCAAAGTTATGATTGTAAATAAAAGATGAATACTGACTGCAGGATATGTTTATTACTTGGAGACGTTCCTATAGAAGAAGTTACTCAAATAAAGTATTTAGGAGTTATCTTAAATAACAAATTTCAATGGAATATTACATTTCCCATCTCTCAGGAAAATGCAAAAAGGTATTCTCAGGATTATTTAAAATTTCCAAACACATATGGAGTCGAAACAGATGTTTTCAAATTGATCTATAGCCAAGGAATAGTGCCGGTTATATTCTATGTTTCAAGAGTTTGAGGCAGTTCTTTACTGAAGAAAGTAAACTGCAAGCTTCTAAGGAAAATTCAAAGAACATTTCTTTTAAGAAATGTTCATGGCTACAGGACTATTAGTTACGAGGCACTTTTTACTATCGTTGGTATTTCATCCACAGATACTGAGATTTTGAGCAATATTACGATGAAGGAAAGCATTTGCAAGCAATCCTAATTACATTTTCTTGACCGCTGTCTTCCAGTTTCCTCTTCGACGCATCCTTTTAACAGGAATCCTATGTCAATAGTTGGCTATTCCGATGCTGTTTTTGAAGAGTACAAATTAATTTGTTTTACAGTCGAAAGTAAGATTAATGATAAAGTTGGTCTTGCGTTTGTTGTTTGCTTTTGTTGAAGATAAGAAAGAAAGATTTTAACAAGGACAGAATTAGTGATAAGTGTTTTTCAGGCTGAGTTGCTGTGTCTAAACCTTGCTATCAAATGGGTTCAAAATTCTTGCAGTGGCTTGAGATCAATTTGCGTTTTAATACGTAGCAATTCTCTTTTCCGCTACAATTATTACAGAAAATTAGAGTTTCCGAGAAATTTTCTGTTGAAACTCAGGCTATTATTAAGATGTTGCAGTATCTTGATATAGACATTCATTTTGGTTACGTTTGTGGACACTGTGGAAATTTTAGAAGTGAGATGCTGATGCTGTAGGAAAGCTAACACCGAAACTTCCCATTGATTTAAATCTCCATGTTCCTGCTACTCAGTGGAACCGCTTTTATAGAAATGCTGCTATCTGTATTTGGAGCAGAGAATATCTGGCCTCACCACCAGCACAATGGAACAAAAGAATTTCTCCCTACAGTTTTTCACAGATTAAAATTTGATCAGTTTTCAATAGATTTTAAAGTAACTTAGTTTTATATTGGATATGACAGTTTTACTATTGAAGCTAATTACAGCCCTCTAGAGCTAGTTAGAGTTACATATTTTAAGTTATTTAGAGCTATTTAAAGCGGTTCGGACTTGCTTCAAGTGCTTTGTGCAGCTGCGATAGCGGCGATGATAATATTAAGCATGTTCTTCTTGAGTGTATTCATCATGTCCAGCAGAGGACGTACTTTAAGCAACTTTGAAGCACCTGCCTGTATGTTGGCCACAAATATTTCTTAACTTCTTGCGAATAAAGAGACAGCTTCTGTTTTTCGGAATTTCATTCACGATTTAGATTATTGAGTTATATTTATTATATTAACTTTTTATATAATTCTTCCCCATTTGCAGTGCTATTGGACATTTGTTTACTCATTTTATTTGTGCTGTAACTTACTTGCATAAACATTGTGGTATATTTTCTGCAGAACTTCTGCAAAAAAGTCCTCTTACTCATTATTAAAACCTATTCAAAATTTATTTTTATTCATCGTGTAGTTTGTGTGCTGGTAATTATTATCGATTCTATGCCGACATCGATTCTACCCTGTGCGACGCTATGCAGTGTTGATGTTAGGTCTTGTCGATACCAGCAATGTAAGAATTTCAATTTGTAAGGTTTTAGTTAAACTAACCAAGTTTATTTTAATTTAAATCTTTTCTATCTCCTCTCTGTTTCAACTTCCTGTCAGAAGAAGCGCGCGTTTTTAGCTTATGCTAATTTTTGAAGTTCAGCCAAGCACTATTTAAGCCAAAGGTAGAAACCTCTCGGTGTGTGAGAGCTTTGCCTCAGATCACGGTCACGCCGCTCAACGTTCGCCTGACCAGCTAGCAGTTTAAATTTATAAGCCATAGTGCTTACTACGTGATTGCATTGTAAAACAAATTAAAGTGCGGTAGTATTTAGTATACCTTGCTACGCACCCTTTTCGGTAGAGGCCAACTTCCGCGAATTGCTCTGCGAAGCAAAGTTTAATTTAAGTTCTATTTTAATTTATTTAAATTTATTTGATTGTTAAGTTCGACCAAAGTGTGGTCTTTTACTTTCTGTATCTTTCCCGAATTGGGAGGTTTGTTATTAATAGTGATTGAATAAAAGAGGATTTCCAATCCCTTTCATGTGCAGTTATTCTCCAGCCCAGCAGTTACATCAGAACATAGCGTACCTTCCGCTCCCTGTTCCAGTTCAGGACTGACTATTGGAGGTTAAGAACACTTTACAGAAATTACCATGTTTCCAAAAAGAATGCACAGAACACAAAGTCCTGACAAATTCACTTACGATAAAATAATTAAAAATAAGGAAAGTTTACTGCTGATTCTATGTATCAAAAGAAAATACTGCTTTTACAATTTAACTTCAACTATTTAGTAATTATTACTGGCAACAAGTCAGCGCCTTTTGAATGAAGAGAAATACGAATCATTGGCCATACGTATACTTTCTTTTTATTGTAATTAAAATACATTGCTACCAAGCAATGAACTCAAGAACGTATAGTAACGTAAATTTTCCTCTAGTTCAGTTTGCTTTTAATTTTCTAAGTTAACTCGAAAACCAACTTCCTCGCACCATGGTTCCAAACTACCCCATTAACGAGCTAAACATCGTCTGAGTCTTAACAGTTTGGTGGTTCAAGGCTTCATTAATCACTCTGATTAAAATGAGAACATGAACCGACACCTCATCGAAGAAGGATATTGTTTTCAGTCTTGATGAAATCATCCCTTGAGCCTTTCTATTTATAGAACTCTCCCCAACGCAAGCTGCAATTGAAATGGATGGTTCCTTGGTAAGATGGATAGGTCAACAATTTGTCTTCCTTTTTCTCCAGAAGTAAGTATAATTTACAAGCTGCGGTGGTAATTGCAAAAATTCCCTGTAAACATAATCCTCGACTAGTTCTTTTCCCATGAATTAATACTATATATGCATTTAAAAATATACGTATTATATGTGCTATATTAAAGTAGTTGAAGCAAACACGTTTAATGTTTTATTAACATTATGAAAAGACATACAGGGTGTCCATAAATTATTAGCCGTATAAATACTTGTTTTAAATAATACATAGTATGAGATAGAGGAAAATCTGATTGAATTTTATTTAGCACTCCAATGAAGTTTATACTGATTCACTTAACCGCGAGCGTCATTAGTAGCTCAAGAATATCAAGCCTGTTCTCGATTTCCCTCCACAAGTTATTAAATATTTGTGGAGTCACAATAGCTGCTACTGTGGTGATTCGAAGTTTTTAATTCTTCGATATTGGGAATCTCTTCAGCGTAAACTTAGTTCTTCAAAAGTATACGAAGAAAAAAGAATTCGAGTGGTGTGACGTTCGGAGAACGGGAAGGCACCAATTCAACGATCTGGGAATATTTTGTCACATGTATACCAATGACGGTTCCAGCCGAAAACGAAAAGCCGAAAAGATCGCGGAAAAAACAGCGCAAGGCCAAAAAGTCGTGATACAAATAATCGTGAGAGAAAAGAAAGTGAAGAGAAAACGCAGCAGTTCTAAAACACCATGGTACAAAATATGGTAGTCAAAAATAAAGCGGTTCAAAATTTCGCAGTTTAAAAACATCGTCGTTGAAAATGTCTTGGTAAAAAATAAAGTACCTACGAATCATCACATTTTATCATGCGATAACATTTCACACATGCATTTTTCGAATTCCATACTGACATATTATGCAACTGACGTTCGTCATAACTAACAAATCGACATACAAAAAATTGATTGCACACTATACATGAAAATGTTAACGACACTTTAAGAATAAACGGAAGCAAAACAAAATATAAATTTCATTAAACCGATATCAGATTAACAAATGTGAAAGAAAATAATTTGATAATTAACCAAGCAATTTTTATAGAGGTAACCTCACGCAGTTATTTATCTTCTTTTTTCAAAGCATTTTTTAAACTATATTTTTCATAAAAAAAGTATCAGTATTGAAGTTTAACGATACTGTGCTGTTTTACAATGTAAAGCTAAATATTTCAGTAATAAAATGTATTTATTATTTTCCGCATATGCTTTATTATTTGATGTCTTTGTGTAAACTCGTGTATAAGTGATAAAAACTTTAAAAAGAATTAAGGCAAGAAGCCTTTTGAACGGGAAAGAGGGGCAAATAATAAAAATATTTGCTAAAAGTTTTCAATAGTATGCCTCTTGATATTTCTGGCGATTTTTTAGGACCCCAAGAATGGCGTCCAAAAGCAATGTATCCAGGATGGCTGTCACCCAAAACAATGCCGAAAATGTATGTTACCGAAAAGAAAACGATTCACCTGGTGTGTTCTTGGCTACATCTCATTATTATCATCGCATGACGGCTGCACATATGTAATGCAAATCATATAGTCCTGGAAGTGATCCTTCTTCTAGTGATCCCGGTATTGTGACTTCATATAAACTCTGCAAAGTAGGAATACAAAATGTCATCCGATGACAGTTTAAGACCCAGCTTACGAAAACTTAGGCTTAATGTGGCTCCTCATGTCCTCAGCGCTGTTGGAATGAACGCCAGTTTCGAGCATCTTTCTCGCGACAAATCCACTGTAGCTATGCGATTGATCCTTAAGTTCGACAAGACGTATATCAGTCGAAGAAACTTGACATTCATAGATTCGGATTAAACATAAGAAAAATATTAGCATGTAACAATAAAATGGCAGCCATAAGTCGATTCTGGGTTACCAGAAAACCAGTAGCAGCGTAGATATCTGGCGTTAAATCAAAGGGCACACTATTCTACACTAGAAGCAAATACTTACCTCGGAAAATCTCGTCTGCGATTTAATTAGGAGTTCTAAGATACTGATCTATAAGTCAAACAACAAAAATCAGCGTAATATTTGCAAATTTTTACAGGACTAGTTTCGATGATTTTACCGAACTAACATCCTCAGCTCTCAAAGCGCAAATGAACGAGCGTTTTGACATCTGAGGGCTTGTTCATTTGCGCTTTGACAGCTGAGGGTGATGGTTCGGTACAACCATCGAAACTAGTCCTGTAGAAATTTGAAATATAACGCTGATTTTTGTTGTTTGACTTATGCATTAATACATGCTCGGCGTGTTATTCTATCTTAATTCTATTTGGAAATACTATATTTGTATCTAATACTATTTGATAAGTTTTAAGATTTTCTCTTCGATACATACAGTCATTAAGATATCTGATTGAGGGAGATGTAAAAAATACACAATGCCCTCGCCCGGTTTCAGACCTGGACCTGTCGATTACGCCCCGATCGTTACATCACGAAGGCATGCAGAAGAGAGGGAAAAAATAACGATATAAAGTCACGTAATATAACTTGAAGATGTAGTCTTTTGGTTTCTTTAGGCAGAATCCCGTATTTGAATATTAAACTGCAAAAATCACTTTCATTGCATTATTTTTTTTATTTCTATAATTTAATTAATTGAGTTTTCTCATAAATCAGTATGTGTTAAGATCTTTTTATTTCAAGTTCTTTCAGACACAGAGTTGACAATATGGTTTATTGTATGTAAATGTATAATTCATGAAATACGTAATAAACTCAAACCATAAAAACAACACATATAGAAGGCTGAAATATATTCTTTTATCTAAATTAAACATAGAATATTATTAGATTATTTTGCAAAATACTTTATATAATTCGCATCAGTGATTTAGTTAAAAATTATGATGTGTACACCACAAATACGGAATATTAAATTATACGCCTTTTTCCTGCATTTCATTTAATCTTATTTCCTCTAATTTCAGTAGATATATATTTCTCATTCAATTAATTAAGTTCTCAATTCGCGAAAGGCAAAAATACATAAAACCTCAAAATATATTTATTAAAAATTGAAAAATATGGAAAAATATAAAACAACCGGGGTAGTTAGAGCTGATAGATAGTTACGCCTGAAAGTACACCGAAAAAAAGGGGGGTGGCAGTTCTATATCTCCCGTTCTACTGGGCCGATCGATGAATTTCAAATTGCGCTTTTCATTTCTCGAAAGCGCGACTTAGGATATGTATTAGATTTATATATAGCGCTATTTTAATATAGGCATTTTGGCACAACATCGGACTTTTTCCGAAATGGTATGCCAATTGTTTTCTATATTTCGAGGCTACGACTCAAATTATGCCAAACTACCAAATTTTGTAAAAATCGCACGAGTAGTTTTTAGAAACTTAGCTCTCAAAATTTTAGCTTCTCAGTGTTAATTGAATTTTATATACATTTATTAATATCTCTTTTTTATTAAATTTACTTGATTCTTTCTCTCACATTTCAAAACTTAGATGCATTCCAAGTGAAATTCGCCCATTTTTACGGCTGATCTAACTAAACAATGTTTTTCTAAATGAGTCTGAAATAGTTAAGTTTGTGAATCGTATAACTAGAAATCTTTAAATTTCTGAGGTAACGCCATCAAGCTTAAATCTTTCGATGCGTTGTTTTAGTCTTATTCGAAGTCCAGTTTAGAAAACACGTGACGGACCAATGGCAATAGAAAAGGATCCTTGTGTTGATTATAAATACAATAGTGATTTTATGACCGTGAAAAAAATCTGATATGGCCAGGACATGATCTCCCACCAATTCCGTATTTTAAATAGCAAACAACTTTAAGTAAAGTATCATTTCTGCTCTTAAACCACTCATAGAAAGAAATGCAAAATTGCATGTTCATCTTAAGAAAAGAATTTACATTTCACTAATTCGGCCAATTCTGCTTTACGCAATACCCATTTGGGCAACTGTTTGCAAGACACACAGAAAAAAGTTACAAATTTTTCAAAATAAGATACTTAGAGAAATAATCAATGCACCCTGGTTCATAAGAAACTTGCAAATCCACCAAGAGCTCAAAGTAAAACCAATAGCTGACCAAATTCTTTCTACCAGCCACAATTTCTATACAAGAATTGAAAATTCTAAATATCAACATATTAACGATCTCATCAGCTATGATCCTAGATTAGAAATTGCAGCAAAAAGGCCACGCTCAATCTTCCATAATAGCAAATGGTGATAATTTCAGTGAATGTTTTGTAAATATTGTAAATATGAACTTTGCGTAACTTATTTTGACAAAGATGAACTTTGTGTTACTATTTATTCTACTATATAATCAAGATTCAGTGTTTGTGCAATTTGTGCTTCATATTTAACCTATTATACTTATTCTTCATTTTACTATTTTATACTTACACATGGACTTTGCCTCCATATTTAGGACTTGAACGTTTTGCAAAGCATGTGTTTCATTACCAGCTCGACGGTTTCCAGACTCTCATCACTGACATGTACGTGAAGTACCTGACTGAGTTCGCCTTAATGGCGGAGCGCTTAGCGCTGTGATATTTTACTTCAGAGCCATAGGGCACTTAAATCCAACGCTATCCGGTAAAAGCAGGTTAGCCTGCTAAATGCCGTTGTTTCCAATTAACGATACCGATACCGATACCGATCATTTCTGCTTGATAGTTTGGTAAGAAAATCTGTTTTATTGTACTAATAAAAGGAAAGGCCTTTAATACGAAACTTTGGATTGTATTAGGTGTCATTGATCCGGTATAAAAACTGGTTTTTCTAAATTTATACCTATAGAATCAAATGTTTGCCTCTTTATTTCATGTTATTAAAAATTGTATTTACTGGGTAGTTGAAGTGAATATAATTTTATTAATTTTTCAGTCATCGAATGTTTGGTAGTTTAAAATCACGAACTGTTGATCTTTTACAGTAACTCTACTGTCTTCAATAGATATAATCCGTTACCAAAATCTTCGAAACTATTTTCTTTAAAATAGTTTGGAACTTTCGAAGCAAGCTACATTACAATATAAAAGCAGTCCGATTTTTGTATTTCAGAATATAGCATCAAAAACTTTTTGGATACAGAATCCTTGAAATCTATTTCTTTGAAAACTTGATTAAGAACTCAAGATCTTCTACTCTAAATTTTAAATAATGTATATTTTGTACGTTTAGAAATTGAATATTTGTTGACTGGAGAAATATTTTCAGTTGATATTATTTGTAACACATTAAGACTGTTAATCGGGTTAATCGGAAGGTGACCGTATGCAGTTTTCGAATTAAAATACAAAACAAAACTGGAAGGCTATAGATTTTAACAATTGCCCAAAAGGTTTGTTAAGCTTTCCTACGCTCTCCCTGAGCTCGCAGTCTACCAGTCTGCTGTTACACTTACTCCTGCTAATCCCTTTTTTTATTAAGCATAATTTTCTTTGAGCAATATACATTTCAACAGCAGAATTACAAAAATTTAAAACGCGGCATAGCAGTACGCGTTTTGAATTCCCGGTGCAACTTTAAGTGTTGGCACACATTTTTCTTGTTTTTTTCAGTTTTTTCTCAGTTTATCATATCAATATGTTCAGTTTTCTTAGTAAGCTAGCGTTACAAAACTTTTTTTTTTGTTTTTTTACTATTATTGTTTTATGAGTTTGCTTTATTTATTAAATACTACTTTCGTGGAGCTTACGTTACATAAAACTGCACAGCAAAATCACAAAATATTTGAAAACAACATATCTTTAGAATTTCCGATAGACAGTCTCGCACGCTTCAGACAAAAATTTTTTGTTCCGTACAGTGTGATTGCTCCCTGTGAAATCGTTGATTTGTTAATCAAAAATTCGCTAAAGTTTAAAATATGAAATAAATAATAAAATAAAGTCGAAATTCAAAATTCAGTCTTCCAGGTGCCCATGCTCGAGTGGAGGATTACGTCATTCAAGATTTGATGGCAATAGGTAGCGTTGTTTTTTCAGGATGCGAGAAACATGTATACATTCATGCAAATTTTTCATCATTTAATTTCTTTAAATACAATACTGGGCGATAACATTTGGTGACAATAGTTTGAAAAGTGATGCAATGCATTCAAGTATTTAGAGGTATAATACTGTTTCGAGACTAATATCCCATTCGGAACTAACGTCCCTTTTGGGCTATTGACTTAGTGTAAACAAAAGTATATCAAAACCGTAAAATTACACTTTTCCAGATTAAAAAAAAGTTTTCATCGACTCATAAGCGGATTTAATATCCTGCAGAGCTTATTGTTAAATTTAAGACAATTAAAAGGAAATATTTCTCAAGCGAAAGTTAATTGGGCTGAAACTGTTTTCTGAATTCGAAAAAGTCTTTAGTTAAAAGTCTTTAGTTTGCTCAGGTCGATGCTTGCAAAGGGATTGTTTATAATAGCATCGTTCGCTTCTTTAGTCTTCTGAAAGATTTTTGTTGCCTTTTCAGCTTCAGTCTGTCATCTGCACATGTTGTTGTTGTTTGGGTTGAAAAGCTGGGATCTTGCGTCATACTTCCTGCAAGAAGTATGTGTTTCCAACGTAGCGTCGCAGAAAATGAAAGAAAGCTCGCTGTTTCTCAACCCCTATTCTCATGAAGAGACTTTATAAACGCTCGCTTTTGTTCTTACGAGCTTCACGATATTTAGTGCAAAAAATTAAACAAAAGAAGTTGTTCTTTGACGCTGCAGGAATCAGATAATCGTTTACGTTCTGAAACAAATTTACTGGCGTCGTTTGCATTTCTGCAGCTTTCGCATTGCAAATTGTCTGGGTTTTAAAAATACACATACGAAGGGCTCTTATATTTCCTAAAATTATTTAGAAACACATTCTTTCGACCTTACTTTAATGAATCTAAATTTGTTTTACATATTCTTTGCTTGATACTTCTTCAAGTCAAATTTTGCTTTCAGTTTTTAATTTATCCCGCAAGCGTGTGTCTTTTCAACTTTAACTATACTTCGAAAACTAATTTAATTGAATTGCAGAGAAAACACGTCGTTGTAAAATTGTAAAATTTAAAATTAGGCATTGAAGAAACCTTGGATGATGTAAATTTTGAATAAAATTCTATCGATTTGGAGTCTGATCAGACACTAATCTAATTTTTCAGGAGTGTAAAAAAAACTGTAAATGTTTGAAAGCGAAAATAATTTTGGTAATCATTTTGTTCGAGGGAAACAATTTTATATTAGAACGACTATCATTTTATATGCCACGTATTTCTCTACCTGGCGAAATTGAGTTCTTGACAGCCTTTTACCCTCACAAAAGTTTATCTTCTTAACTGGATTGGAATTCATAGCACTAATACTGAATTTAACTCAATTTAATGATATTACCTTCAATTCAATGCTTCCCAATACTTTCAGAACTCTGCTGTCTGAATTTTTCCATGTTTCATTGTTGTTTGCTTAGGCAGATGGCGCTACATTCATTTTTGCTTTACTCTTCCGTTTTCTGTCATTTTCCTCGCATGCCACACACAGTTCAACAACAAAATCACAAAATTTTTAAAGCTGCATTTCAAAGCCGATGCAGTATCAAGTGCCAGCATACGTTTTTCTATTTTTTTGTCTTCTCTTTTCAGTCTTTATTCACCAAGAACACTGAACATATCAATGTTCAGTTTTCTTAGTGAGATGGTTCACCTTTATTGTGTTTTTTATTATTAACGTTCTTCGCCCTTACGTTGAATGAACTTTAATTCAACAGCAAAATCACAAAATGTTTGAAAGCAGCATACCTCTAGAATTTATGACAGACAGTCTCTCACTCTGAAGATAAAAATATTTTATTTCGTAGAGTGTTGCATATACTCGCTTTCGAATCGTTGAATTTGTTAATCAAAAATTCATTAAAGGTTTACAAACTATGAAATACAAAATTCGAAATTCAAAATTCGGGCTTTCACGTGTACATGTTCTCGTGAAGGATAATCTTATTCGAATTTAAGGGCTCAAGAGCCGTCGGTTTTTGAAAATGTGAGGAGCATACATACAAACATACATGCAGATTTTTCATTATTTAACTTCTTTAAATATAATACAAGGCGAGAGTATTTGGTGGCAACAATTTGAAAAATGATTCGTCATTTATAGTGGACAACACAAAATACCGTTTCGAGACTAATAGCTCATTTGTGCTAGCGTCCTTTTGAGCCGATAAAAATAAAAATAAAAAAGGAATAGAAGGGAAAAAGAAATCTGAAAGCTTCAGATTTTACATCACTCCCAAAGCGTCATTTCTTTAAAGTTTTGTGTGTTACCTTTGTAGAGTCATTTAGAAGCAGGAGAGATGAAACATGAGCACTGTCTTCGCCGGGAATCAAACCACGGACTTCCTGGTTACGTTTCGAGCTTGCTGACCACTACACCACGAAGACATGCGAAACAGGCGGGAGAAATACTTTATAACTTTATTTATTAAATATCATGTTCTTTGCATTTAAACCATAAAATTCAATTCAACAGCAATATCGCAAAATAATTTTTCAATGAACAAAGTTTTAGAATTTCCAATAGTCTCGCGAGCTGGAGATAAAAATGCTTTTTTTTCGTACAGTGTTGCCATTGCTTGCTTTGAAATCAACGAGTTTGTTAATCAAAAATTCGTTAAAGTTTTACAAAATATGACAATCGATAATAAAACAAATTTCAAATACCAAATTAAGCTTCCGGATGACCACATTTGGTAGAAGATCACACTATTCAAAATTGGATGATTCTAGGTACTGTTGTTTTATCCCAATCCGAGAACATACATGCATTTATGGAGATTCTTCATTATATATTTCCTTTAAATATAACACAGGGCGATAATATTTGGTGGCAAGAATTTGAAAAGTGACACTACATCACGAATTCGACATTTATATCTACATTTATAGTGAATCAACGAAAATGCGAAAACGAAAATAACAGGGCAAATTGCCCCTTTCGCCTGATTAATGAATCGTAAAAAATAATCCAATATATACTTTACGAAAACATAAATATTTTACAACGTCTTAGGGAAAAAATACGAAGTTACGTGGGGTAATTAAGCAAGTTTTAAATATTCAACTATGCTTCCAAACAACACCTGCTTTAAATTGTGTAGCTTGTTTCGTTTTGGTTTGACTCATAATTAGTCGAAAAAAAGCTCAAGTGCTTAACAAAATCACAATTTACTAAATATGTTTGCTACAATATGTTAAAGCGCATTTTTATTCTTAAAACACGAAACATTATTAAGGATAAAAATCGGAACCAAATAATTAATGCAATTGGTAGGAAACGAAAAATTCCACTTCTTTTGCTCTTATGTGAAAACGGGCAATATAAAAATTGTTAAGTTCCGCAAACAATTACTTTTATTCTTAAAAATCAAACAGTATTTATAAAATAACGAAATGAATTATAAAAACTCGGAGAGAAAGGAAGATTCAGATTTTTAATTAAAAGAGTATTGATTGATAACAACAATTTCGTTGGTTTGATGCAATATTATCCGCATGGCTTTCGCTGTCTAGCGGAATTAAAAGCACTTTCGGGGGAATTAAAAGCTCCAGAAAAATATAAAAATCTCTGTTTAATTTTTTTATTTGCTTTGAAAGCGTAAAATGGGTATGGCATTCCAAACTGATGACATACATAGTACTACTTTCATTTTATTTGAATCGAACTGTTTTGGGTTCGTAATTGATTTTCTTCCAAAAATAGAAGGAGTAATTGAAGAAAGACTGAAAATATTTTAAGCCTTTCGATAAAGAATGCTCTGTGTCTTTTCTATAGCTAGCAATATAAAATAGAAACTTTTAAATTCAGGCTAAAATAAATTTATTTGCTTTTTGCCGAAGCTTTGCAGTCAAAAACTACAACTGCAACTTTAACTTCTTGTTGCAAATTCTTTTAATTAACTTTTGTTTAAATTTGCGATTTGTTACAGCACACTAGGTTTTTTGCCATTTTGTATTCCGAATATCCAACTTTTCAATCTTATTTGAGAATCTAAATTTAAATTCTTGCTAATTTTAATCTAATAGAGCGGCTCGATTACGGTGGCGCCGAACGAAAGGAGTACTAGTGATACATTAGTAGCTCTGGTACCCAAAAATGTAGACGGTGTGGTATCTCTTTTCTTAAAATTAATTAGCTTATACTCTAGTACTTTGTATCATGTGTCTACCTTTGCATTATAAGTAAACAAACCTTGAATTCTGAATTTATGTGTAGGTTTAAAGGCAATTTATTAAATTGTACTTTATTTAATATTCGTGTGCTTCCGAAGAATTTTTGTCTTCGTATTTAACTAGGAGTCTGAAATTCTAAGAACATACTAAAGAAGTAAAGCTTAGTTAAAATCTCTTTAAAACGAAATCTCACGCAAAATTTAGCAAAACTTAAACCATACTTACTTGCAATGTTTTAGAAATACAAATGCTTAAACATTAACAAGACAACAAACAGCTTTAACCCCTAATCAACCCAATCGCAGCAATGCCCGAATTTCTAGTATTACATGCTTACAAATTAAAAAAAAATGTCTCATGTGGACACCACAAGACTTCTTCTCACCGCCTATTAAATTATTACATTTTTTGCTTCACTTTATTTCTCGCGCCTTCTTCGCATGTCTTCGTGGTGTAATGTCAGCACGATCGGCCCGTGCTCTAGAGGTCCATGGTTCAAGTCCCGGCGAGGGCATTGCTCATTTTTCGCGTCTTCTGCTTCCAAAATAACCTAATGTCTCTACAGTATCGCCCGAATTAAAAAAGGTGGTGGATGATAATTCTTCACCACCAGGATTTGGCGATTGGGTCCCCTAATCCCCAGCCGCCATTTAAAAGGGGGAGTATATGTGGTATTTCTCCCGCCTTCTTAACAGGCCTTCGTGATATAGTACTCAGCACGCTCGGTGCGTATTCGAGAGGACCGTGGTTCGAAAATTATTCTTGGAATTATTTTAGCTTAATTAACCAATCCTATCAGAAGATTTGAGAAAGACATCAAAAAGCTGGAAATTTTGAAATCAAACACCCTGACTAATTTTGACAAACTTCCTTAGTTTTATTTTCTCATAATAATTATAGAACATATAGTATAAGAGCCGGGAGGCAGCATTAAAAGTTAAATTTCGTTATCTGTCAACAGTTGATTTTTTTAAAATTTGACATTGCCAAAAATCATGAAAATTTTTGTCATTACAACCCTTCTGTAATTGGAAGCATGTGACTTCGACTAATGGTTGCGAAAATAGCCGTATAAGAACTTTTAAGCCGAGTCACGGGATGGGTATATATATAGAGAGCAAGAGAGTATCACAAAATGTTTTCAAAACAAAAATACCGAAATATTATTTCCGCGTAATACGCTACTAAAAAATTAATCAGTTATAGAGAAAATAGTAAGAAATTTAGAACCAAATTCAAAATGACTTGAAAAAAATGTTATTTAAAACCAAAAATCCCAAAATTCCCCAATAAAAATATAAAAATCTCATTAAATAAGTCTTTTTAAATCAGAAAAGAAATCCCCAAAACAACAGAAGTATGCATATACATAAAATAGGAAGACGAATACAATTAAGATATGATTCAACATTATCAAGAGGAGGTAGATAAGATACAACTGGATCTCTCTTCTAATTTATAAGTTTTTTTCTTTAAAACGAGTAAGTAGGCGATAAATGTCACTTACTTTTAAATTAGATTTTATCATATATCAGAATCCTTTCAGAGATTTTTCTTAATTAAGTCATGTATCAAGGTATACATTTACCTTAAGTTCATGATCAGGAGAAAAACGTAAAACAAATTTAGGTGAACCTCAACGAAGTTGCTACATTTTTATTATCGTTTTTCTTAATTATACTAGTTCCTTAAAAGTGTAAGCAACGAAAGCTCCTTACTTGACACATGTTTTAAAATGATCTATGGAATCAAAAAAAGAATTATCGAATGAATTTTTGAGTTTTAAAGAAATTACACTTATTAGAAAGACTGCAGAGATAAATATTTAAAATGAAAGAAAGCTAAAATTTAATTTGTTACTTCACCAAAATAAAAGAATTAAAGAAAAGAAAATTTGCTCCAAATAAGAATATGAAGAAAATAAAAAGCATATTAATAAAATAATTAAAACTTTCAGCGTTTGCTTAAGTAAAAGGAAACTTTTAATGTTTCTTTTTACACAAAATATGATTATTCAATAGAAAATAACTTCTTGAAATTTATTAAAATACAATCTTTTAATCTCTTTTTCAAATATTCTTAAGATTACTGGGTAGCAAGCAATCAGTCTTCCTGGCACTAAATTTTATTTTCGTAAGAACAGATTAAAAAAAGTATAAGGTTCTGAAGTCTGTAATAATTGTAAAAATGGCAATGACTTTCATGACTCTCAGAGCTGCTTGACGATTTCGTTTCGTGTAATTTTCGTAAAAAGAACGTGCATAAAGTACGATAAAGCGTCGGTGATATCTACAGCTTTTTTTTATTCCTATAACTTTCGTAAAAGTGGAGAAAAAAACCATATCCTTATTTCCCCAATTATACGTGTATTTTTGGAGGCATGCTGCTTGGGTAGGTCTTCTCTTTTTCCGTGGTCCGCAGGGACTGATCCTTTCATCCTTCTTCTAGTTCACATTTTAGGCATTCAGCTTTATATTACGAAGGAGAAGGCAATGCATTTTATGTTGAATCTTTCCTAATCAGTCGATTTTATATGAAAGATGTAATCAATGTATCAAAAATAAAAAAAAATATATTTCTAATAAAAAAAAGAAAATTTGAAAGCTTTCATATTTTATATTGCGCCCAAATGGGCGTTTTTTTAACGTTTTGTGTGTGTGTTAACTTTATTTATTAAATTTAATACTCTTTGCACTTAAAGCACATAAAATTCAATTCAACAGCAATATCACAAAATACTTGAAAACAGCAAAATAACATATATTTAGAATTCCGATACACCGTTTCACTCGCTGGAAATAAAAAATATTTTTTTCCGTAGAGTGTTGCCATTGCTCGCTTTGAAATCGTTGAGTGTATTAATCAAAAATTGGTTAAAGCTTTACAAAATTTTAAATAGATAATAAAACAAATTCAAAATTTAAAATTCGTGCTTCCGTGTGCCCATGTTCGGCTGAAGGACCACGTTATTTAAAATTTGATCGTTCTAGATACCGTTGTTTTTTCACAATGCGAAAAACATTCATGCAGATTCTTCATTATTTAGTTTTTTTAAATATAGTTCCCGATGATAATATTTGGTGGCAACAGTTTGAAAAGTGAAACGACGCAAAATGCCGTTTTGAGACGAATAGCCCTTTATGGTCTAACGCCCCTTTGGGCTAATGATATTTGGTAATTTTTATCATTCAAAAGTTTTTAAAACTGCTATTCTTAAAACTGATTGAAAAGCGCTGAAAACCGTCTGAACTTAAATTGGCGACACTGGGGTGCGAGAAGCGTCTGTGCTCCCAGGGCACACATCTCCCCACTACGAGCCTATAGGTGTAAGATTTACCTTATAGAATTTTTTAAAAAATAATAAGACTTTTACAATATAGTTCTTCGCTGATAAGAGTAGGCAAAGTCTTTGAAGTTTAATTAAATCAAAAAGGATCTATAAAATATGTTTAAAATACAAGAATATGTTTTATTCGGCTTAACAATATTCTAAGCTTCTTAGATTACTGGCAAATGTTTTAGTATCAGAACGTTAAATAACTACAGCAATATAAAACAATTATTTATACGTTTTATTTGAACTTGTAATTATACGTTAAATCATTAATTACCTTCCACATTTTGAGGGTTGAATAAACAACAACGTTTCAAATTATTTACAAATTGAAATCTAAAGACCAACAAATTCTCTCTGCGATTCTACGACTACTAATACAATTTCAATAAAAGCTCATTGCAACAGAGCTGAAGGCAGACGATCACACAGCTTTTATCACAGCAAGTCGAAGTTGTCGATCCTTTTACCTTAAATTACAGATACACGTTTCTGTTTAAAGTTTCTTTTATACGTTCTGGCGAAATAGACGAAACAGCAACAGTGCAGGACAGATTGTAAACAGAAAAAAGGTTTGAATTGAAACAAACCTTCGAAGTAAAACTGCCTTCTAAAAATGCATTGCTTTTGGCAAGAATAACGTCGAAAAAATTCTTAAATGAATAAGCTTTGAAAGAAAAAAATGGGTGGTTACATAAAATATTTCTTGGAAATTGAGCGATCCTTTCAATCTCTTCACGTAAATTTAATCCCAGATGCAAATAGCCAGTTTGAAGTTTCAAGAGAAGTAATTGTTATTCCAGAGCAGAGTTCTTCATACTTTTCGTTTCTAATAAACGACCTTTGAATTCTCTGCACATTGTGGTTGAATTCCTTATCTGCGAAGAGACTCTTATAGGTGGAGAAGAGCATTACCTGGAAATTAAATGCTTATAAGAATTCTTTCCGGTTGGAATACTTTTACCCTCCTCGTGGAGCAGACAAGAACAAGAACAGAGGCATGAAATATTATTTTCTTCCGTTTAGTTAGAAAGCAAATGTTCAATATACTTCCAAGGAATTGGAAAAGAAAACGGAACTTGATTTAATTCCGTGCGAAAGCGTTGTGCTTCGATGGGATTTGGAATGCTAAAAAAAAGTAAATGCAATTTACTGTCTGAAGTGTTTCTGAAAGCACAGTTTGTCGGTAAGACAATTTGGGCCTCTGCTTAGTCGGAGGCTTCGACCATGGTTTTCAATTTCATCGGCAATGGCAGATTCTGGAGGAAATTGCATTATTCCTTAAATGCTCTTTAGCAACACTTTTCATATCTGGGAAAAGAAAAGAAGTGCGACCTCTTTTCTTTATCTCAAGCATATTTTATATTGCTTCTGCAAATGCTTCCCCATTTTAAGCGTAATTGTCGATGTTGCAATTTAGCTATTAAAATAACTTTTCTTTTCTTGATATGTTTACATGTTATTGTTTGCAACAGCGGAAGATTAAAGGGCAAATTAAAAATGCAAATGTAGCCCTTTTTTATGTTATTTGTTAACTACATAATTTTAAGCATTTCAATTAGCTTGGAGAATATGGCAAAGTATTTTTATTATGCATTTTCTCATTTTCCTTTGGCAACATGAATAGTTGTATATATATGTCACGTTATGTTAATCTGAAAAGTCTAAATGCGATTTTTGATAATTTGTTTTTACGATTTATATTCGCAGCAACCATAATAACTCTAAAAGTGCCTTATAGTATCATTTGAAATTTTGCATACAGAGTTTGTATATTATTATGCAGAATGTAAACTAAAAGTTAAAAAATTAGCAATACAGAATTTAAGTTGTGCAATTTTTCTTTCAATAGTGCATGCATTTTTTAAAAGTTTTGTGTGTTTTCTAACATACATTATAGTGAATCAATATTTTCCAGTTATTCTATTTCACTGTATGCGTATTGTTAATATACATAAAATAAAGTCAGAAATATATTTTTATCTTCATTATTTTCTTGTCAGTGATGGTTGACGTTTTGTTAATTTCGATATAAAATTTTAAATTTTTCGTATAAATTCCACAAAATAATGAATTTTTTATCACTTTTGTAGTGATTATATTTAAGTGTGAGAGCAATCCAATAAAAAAATCTCATAAATTCAGAACTATAACAAAACATTTTGAAAAAAAAAAACCTTTCGAACCAGGTCGGTTACCTTGATTTTATAGCGAATAAATTTATTTTGTGCAGGAAGGTATCACAAGCCTTATTTAATATTTCTAAATTTTAAATATCTGCGGATTTATCCTACACACGCAAAATAACATTCAGAAGGAAGTTTATGAAAGCCTCTGAATGAAAGCTCGATATTAAATATTTTACTACTGAAGACAGGATTTTATTAATAAGTTAAAAAAAAGAAATTCTAAAACTGTAATGTTAGAAGCAATTTAGCTATTCAATAGCTGAATTTAGGTATAAATAGCGCTCATATAGATGAAGGTTTTCTGTTTGAAGACTTAAAGTTGAAGGTGATGAAGGTCTGAAATACGCCATGT
Organism: Stegodyphus mimosarum; assembly: GCA_000611955.2. Classification (NCBI taxonomy): domain Eukaryota; kingdom Metazoa; phylum Arthropoda; class Arachnida; order Araneae; family Eresidae; genus Stegodyphus; species Stegodyphus mimosarum. The sequence continues at coordinate 482,257 of KK122468.1, read as the reverse complement.
GTGCTGTTGTAGAAGGTTAACCAAGTGGAACAGATAATGGCTACGAGAAACACTTGAAAAATTGGTTATCAGATTTTTTCTTAACGAGCATATAAAAGAAGAGAATAGAATGGTGAAGTTAAATGTCAAAATTTTCTTGCAGAGCAATTTCATTAACGACATAAATTCCCCGCATCTTTTTCGGAAGCGTGTAAAAGCCATCCCAGATCCTCATGTAGCTTCTTTCGACTAAGTTATACAGTTTCCATCAACGCGCTATATTTCTGCTGTGTTCGCCAACGTAGCAAAATGCTTATAAGGCATTTCTCCCTCCTTTCTGCATGCCTACGGGGTCTAACGGTAGCACACTCGTCGCGTATACGAGAAGTCCAGGTTGGAGTCCCGGCGAGGACATCGCTAATCTTTCACGCCTCATGCTTCAAAATAACTTAATGACTCTATAAGCATTGAGGAAAATTGGACTAAGATCCAGCAAAATTGCAGTCAGTAATGGAATATAAAACAGGTAAATCGATAACGTTGCATTCGTCGTAGATTTTGTAAAATTCCAATCGATGTCGAGGGTAAAAGGGAATATTTGCAATAATTATTAGGCTAGAATTCACAATTTATTACACTGTTAAATTGCTCCCAGTTATTTTTCTAAACTAAACATCGGCAAGTTACATTTATATTTTTGGACTAAAAATATTACTACTAATAATAATAGAAAATATTTAATGTGACTTTAGAAACCGCGAACGCACTCCTGAAACACGATCACTTATCCTCATGAAGTCCTTGACATCATAATAAATTCTCCTAAAATAAAATCCAGAAGACCCAGAGGGCCACGAAATGGCAATGCTAAGTATTGTCAGATAGATGTTGAAATTTAGGACTGAAAATTTATTTCACAAGCTCGAACATACAATTGTAAGGCATCATCTCATTCTTTAGAGCGTGCTTTGATGGTATACGTGGTAGAATGCCCAACGAACACTGGGAATGTAAGAGGTTGGAATTCCAGTGAGGACATACGATACGTTTAGAACTTCATAATAAACGGGTATTTGAGAAAATATTTCTGAGCATGATGGCTCTATATAATCAGCTCCTATATCAATTACTGTCTGCGTTCTGTGTTGGGCATGTATCCAACATACACGTTTTTGATGAACAGCTCTTGATTGATGATATGAGGCTCAAGCTCTCTCGAGAGCTAAAAACGTTCAGACACGACTTTCATAGACACTCACAACCGCCCGTGATCCTATCCAGCACAGTGTTGACGTTCCTGTGTTTTTGGCATACCAAAGCGGCAGAGCGGTCAAGTCGCTGATCAGTGGTAGTTCGGTCCGGGTTTTGAATCTCGGTGAACGGGCTGCCTGCATGGGCGTTTCTGTAGCTTTCCTCGTGTGTAACGTTTATACGAGTCAATTTCCCTTAGAACGTCCTCCACGAAGGCATCCTTCCCTAAGGCAGACAGCCCTCGAGTGCTTTAACATAATTAAACAACCCATAATCCAGCCTGGGTTCTTGGTTTTACTAGGTATTTTTCTCTAGTTCATCTAAGGTGATTTAGCGTCAACGTTTGGAATCGGTGACTTAGCGTTTACAATTGCAGCAAAGCCACAATAGAAAAGGACGTACTCTGTCGCAGTGAGGCTTTTAACAGAAGTATCGAATCTGTCTCTGTCCTACGCAATGTTTCACTCATATTCTGCTTAAAAAACACAAACACAAAAACATTTCACTTTCATAAAATTTCGGAAAGAAAAAGTGTGTGTCATAGAACTGCAACCTACAAAACTACCTAAAACCAGTTCTTCCCTGTGAAGCTAAAATATTTTCACCCTTCCTACGTAATTCAGTTTTCGAACAGCGTATTGTTTCCACGGAACAACATCGAAGGTTTAACCTTAAAAATGCTGATCAATTCTAATGATTAAAAAATTAAAAAAAAAAAAAACTTTTATTGCCAATAAACTCAATAAAAAAATTAATGCGAATCGGCAAGGCCTTGTAATGATTAGTTGTGAGCAAATGATTAGTTGTGGTTCAGACCTAGGGGAAAAACACATAAAAGTATTTTCTAACTACAATCTGTTACTTAAATTCAATTTTATAGGACTTTTGATTTCTTTTACTTAACTTGTATAGTGTAATGCAAATACTGGAATTTAAATACTTCGAAGAAAATGGATTTTTTTTAGTATAACGAAAGTATCTAAATCAGAATCGGAATTTACAGTTTAACCAACTTCTAAAAATCTCACACAACATAATTTCTCTTGAACATCTGTAACAGACAGTTTCAATGATTATTATTGACTAGAACCATTATGGTAACACCGAACATTTCAGCAGTCTTTAGTTCTTTAAGTTTAGTTTTCTAATGTCGGGAAACACGCAGACGTAGTTATAAAATTGGCTAGGTGAATATAATTCAATAAATTATAAATAGTTCTGATAATGATGAAGATTTCACGAGTATACTATACAAATTAAATTAAAGATTAAATATGGAATTGAGAAAATCGGAAGTTTTGTAAGCCGTAAGTATGTATTGGGTAAACCTAACAGTAGACGTCCTGAAAAAATACATTATAATGTATTATTTTATTATAAAATAGAAGGTATACGAAACGCTATCTCGTACCTTCTCGACGAACACGTGGAATTTTGCGAAGTTATGACACAGTAGCTATTTGGTTACGTTGACTAAGAAGAATAGTATAAATTTAATGGAATTTTTAAAGTTTCAGTTTTTCAAATTTATATAACAGTATTTTCTAATTTTAGGAAAATATTTTTAAAATTGATTGAGCTGCTCATCATTTAAAATACTTTTTTTTCAAATATCTTGCAGCATTAGTTTGAAAGCAGATGCAGAGACATTAGGTATTTTTTGAAAGCAGAAGAGAGGAAAATGGGCAACGCTTTTGCCGGGACTCGAACCACGGACCTCTGGAATATGCGCCTAGCACTCCGCCACTACACCACAAGGTCATGCCAAGAAAGCGGGAGAAATACCTTAGAGACATAGGTTATTTTGCAGTAGGAGATGGGAAGATTGAGCAATGCTCTTGCCGGGACTCGAACGACGGACCTCTCGAATACGCGCCGAATGTGCTTGACCATTACACCACGAAGGCATGCGAAGAAGGCGGGAGAAATACCTTATATATCCCCTTTTAAAGGGCGACTGGAGATTAGGGGACCCAATCGCCAAACCCTGTTGATGGAGAATCGTCACCCACCGCCCTTTTAGTTCGGGCGTCACTGTAGAGACATTACGGTTTTTAAAAGCAGACGAGATGAAAAATGGGAGATGCCTTCCACGGCACTCGAACCACGGACCTCTGGAATACGCTCACAACGTGCCGCCCTACACCACGAGGGCATGCCAAGAAGGGGGGAGAAATACTTTATAGAGAATAGATTTAAGATATTTTGATAAATTAATTGTTATCGTGACTGAGTTCTAATAAAATAGAACAGCATGTGTGTAAATTACGTTCTAAAAGAAATTGAATAAAAAAAGGTTTAAAATATTTTTCTAATCTTTCCCGAAACCGTAGTTATGGGTTTCTTTCTTTCTTCAAAAAAAAAGTCCTTGAGAGCAAAAGCGTGTACAAACACATGGCTTGCATCTTTCAAAAGTAAAACGTAAATTCCGTGTTTGAGTAATAGATACATTACTCGAGCTCATTTAACAGTAGAAACATCCGTTAAATTAGTTGTAGCATTCGTTGAGTTAGCACTCAAAATATTATGAGGAGAGTCGAAAGTCCTCTACAGAGGCTGGAGGTAAGATGGGTGGAAGGCTCTCAGACCTTCCTTCCGGGCTGCTGTCCTTCGAAATTTGGAGCGGAATTGAGCAAAGCGATGCTGTCACTTCTATGGTGCTCAAGGCTCTTGCCAACCATAGGAGCAATCTTGCCTCCTTGCACGATGAATCCGTGGCTTGTTCTGATATCAGACAAGCGGGATTAGTCACAACTACAACAACGACATGATAAGAAACTGTATCTTATCTTTTATTATAGCATACAATTCTTCTAGTCTAATATCTACGGCTTTGATATTTTAATTTCACCACTGGTGCCTATTGTTACTGCTTTGCTTCTTGAAAAAAAACCGTTGCTGAGAAAATCCGACCAATGATCATGGTAATCAATAAGTAGATCATTGCAGAAGTTAGAAATATATTTATCTTCTGTACGTTACAACCTAATTTAGGATTGTACAAACACATCAGTATAAAAAAATTTTAGCTCTTAATTTATTAAGCTGTTTTATACGTCATCGCTGTCGTGTTGGAGATAATTAATCACTTAGTGTATCTTAAATTAGGAAGTTAGGTTTTTCCAAGATTTTACGTTTGAGCTAAAAACAATCCAGGGATCAATCAAATCAAATACAATGATTTTTTATTGGTAGCACCGTTAACAGCAGTAATGGGGAAAACGTGGCTTTTAAACGATTCACACACTGAAGTAAAACTAGCGGCCAAAGCAGAATTTATAAATTCTAAATGCACCTGGAAAGAAAATGCATAAAATAACTTTGCATCTGAAAAGAAAATGCATAAAATTATTTCATTATGAATAAAATCAGTACATTCTTTCCAAGCAATAACCAATTCGTAAATAATTTTTTATTGCCAAATCAGATAACAATAACTTTTGACGCTCCAGATAATACGTGTGACGTCATGATTTAAATTTAATGCAATATCTCACTTTTCTTCGATATCAATAAATGAATTAACATGGCAATAACATATCGTGTTAGTTATCGTAGTCCGGAACAAAAAAGTTTACAACAGCAGCTATTTATTTAAAATGCTCACATTAACGAAACGTCTTCGACATACAAAGCTGTCACATGCAATCGCGTGCTTTCTTCAACGCTTGTATTATAATAAAAAATATTCTTGTAAAAAAAAAATAAAAATCTGAAAGATTTCAGATTTTAAATTACGTCCAAAGGCGCGTTTTTTTAACGTTTCGTGTGCTACCTTTTTTATTAAATATCATGTACTACGTACTCAAACCATAAAATTCAGTTCAAAATCAATATCGCAAAATCATTTTAAAATGAACATATCTTTAGAATTTCCGTAAGTCTCGTGCGCTGGAGATAAAAATGTTTTTCTTTTTCCGTACAGTGTTGCCATTGCTCGCTTTGAAATCATTTAGTTTGTTAATCAGAAATTCGTTGAAATGTTACAAAACATAAAATCGATAATAAAGCAAATTTCAAATTCAAAATTAGGGCTTCCAGATGCCCATATTCGCAGTAGGATTACGTCATTCAAAATTCGATGGCTCTAGGTTTTATCACAATGCGAGAAACATGCATACATTTATGCAGATTTTTCATTTTTTAAACTTTAATGCAGAGCGATAACATTTAGTGGCAACAATTTGAAAAGTGAAACGGGCATTCGGAGTGAATCGACGCAAAATCGCAAAACGAAAGTAATAGTCCTTCGGGACTAAATCCCTTTGGATTAATAATAATAGATTTAATATTTGTCGGTGCCATTTTTATTTCATATTTTGTAACTTACAAATGTTTTAACTTTACGATTCAAATGCGAGCAGTGGCAACAACAGCGAGCAGTCGAAAAAAAATTCTTTTATATCTCTAACGCACGAGATTATTGCCACACGGAAAAAATGAGCGTAAAAATTGGTGTTTTCAGAGTTTGTAATTAATATCTTGGCTAATTAAAGTCGTACGAAGATGAGAATGATCAAAATGGCTTTTTGGAATCCGGGGATACCTCTCTCGAAACACAACTCCTCACCGCTCCGGAGGGGATGATGTTACAAACAAACAAACAAACAAAAAAAGGCAGGCTCGCACATATTTTGATAGTATAAATTACCAATGTTTTTAAAAGAATTTCAACGAGATAAAGGACTAAACTTTGTCCACAGCTCTTGCTTTGAGTTCTAACGAGTTTTGAATCGGAATACTTCTATAAGAGCAGATTCTAGATTTCATAAAATGTGTGATTCTATAGCGTTGTTCGAAATGATCACTACTCCAAGAAATTGTGAGGATTTTCTTTCAACCGCTAAGACAGCTTACCTTTAATACCATGATAAACCCCAAACGAGACGTTGTGATGCGCAAGGAATAAATGACGAATGGAACAAATCTCTAATCCCATTCAAAGTTATGTTTTTCTAGTCTTCATAAACATCTGACCTGGTTTCGTAAGAAGCTGTGTTATAGCAAATGCTGAGACATGCCTGAGAACTCGTTAGCTAATGAAGACAGTTTGCCTGTAGTTCTGTGCATGTGGAGAAATCAGGGGAAGATTATAGTAAAGTTGGTAATAATATCCTATTATATATATTCAGTTAACAGAAGAAATAGCAGTATTTTATTTTATCACTTAAAGGAAGCTTATTATAATTGCATTTAAGCAGTTATTAATTTAACTTCTCCTTTATTTCCCCCTTTTCTATGTATATTTCTCATATTTGTTTCTTTTTAAAAATCTAATATAACCTACAGAACGTATTAAAGTGTTCTAATAGGGGATCAAAGCAAATTTCGCTTTTCGTATAGCAAGGTTTCTAGACTGAAAGACATTACTGTAAGATCCTTTTAAAGTTGAATGAACCATTTTCATCAGAAACAGTTATCTCAGAATAATACAAAAGATAACTCTATAATATTTATTTTTCCATATCAAAGTATAGGAGTGTTATATGTATCTGGATAAAATGACCCGATTCAGTTTTTAAATATAAAGGATGGGACAGAATTGACTCTCACAACTTTAAGGGTAACACACATAACAAAAGTAACAATAAGTTTAATACAGTGAGTATCAGAATGTGAAATGTGAATGCGGAAATACTGTAAGTGCGAAGTACATGGAGAAAGAAAAGCTGCTTTAATCACGGTTGCTTACAAAAAGTAATTTTGATATTTACAAAAGTTGATAAAATGAACGGGTATTATCTACTATACGTGAATTGTAACGACGACGGACCTCATTTGCGAGATGCAGATCGACTCCCCTGAAGACTATGTGGTCGGAATCACCAGCGCCGTTTCCGAAGTAAGTGGCTACGTAGGCCATGAGGACGATATTCTAGAGGCCATTTCAAATTTCATTAGAGAAGCGGAAGTTTATTCATTGGCGAACCGCCCTTTTTCCCTTCTGAATTGCAAGAAATCAGAGTAAATCAAAACTTTCCAGTTTATTTTCAAGTTCATATGGTCAGATTAAATTCTGAAACACAAAGTACTGAGCTTTTACTTTCTTTGTGATTGAAAGAGGTTTGAAGCAAAGCCACATTCCTTCAAAACGCAAATTTACTTTTCTTCAGAACGCAAGTTCGTAGTAATTCATGATGGAGCCTGCAGAACTGCTGTCAATTAGAAATGGAAAACCTTATTTGGTAGTTGATAAATATCAAGATCGTGTACACAGAAAAAACGAAGAGCTCATCACTCAGGTATATACAGACACGGATTCAAAAAAACATTCAAAGAAAGTGTAAAGACCAGTTTACAGTACAGAATCATAAACAGAACAACCCATTCCTGTCTACTCACTATTCTGGTTATAAACTTAAAAAGGACAATCATTAGACAATTAACGTTTAAATTCAAGATATTTTAAATATTAATATTTAAAATTAATAAAAATATTTATAATTACTAATTTAATTTATAGTTTTGTTTTCTATAATAATTATGTTTACACATGGTAAATCATAGTATTACATGCAAAATATCTGGTTTTAACAGAGATTTCCCGCCACCGCACATATCGTCTGCCTAAACAGTTCGCGTTGGTGCGTTTAATCATATTTTGTCAAAAGCGTTTTGGCATTTGAAAGAAAGGCTTTAGAACACTGTGTTGTAAAATTTGTAAAAAGGTATCGTTATCATTAAGTACAAGGTGACTGAAATAGAACTATCACGTTACCAGATTAGAAACAGCATTTACTTCCAGTTCTGTTGCAAAAGGTCTGCTACAGAATGTCACCAAATCATGCGAACAGATTTAGGTACTTATGGTGCATCATAAGGCACTGTAAACGTTTGGTACTGAAAGTTCAAAAACAAAAACTATGACGAAGTTCAAAAACAAAGACATTCAAGAAAGGGAGCGCTCTGGCCGGCCTACTGATGTTGATGAGGCCGGCCTGCGAGAACTTGTGGAAGAAAATCAGTATGCAACCACTCGAGATCTTGCTAAGGAGTTAGACGTTAGTGCCATGCCCATTAGTCGCGCTAAGTATCACATAAAGGTGATGTACAAGTTCAGTCGCTGGTGCCGCATGAGCTGACTCAAGGAGATAAGGGCAGACGTTTCGGGCGTGCACGAATCTGCTCGATTTTCAACGCATGAACAAAATTCTGGACCGATTCGTCACTTGTGATGAAAAATGGATTTACTTCAACAAAACAGGCAGAAAAGGAGACTGGTCTGCGCCCAGTGAGCCCGTCGGCAGCGTCGCAAAGCGCAATTAGACTAACAGAAAAATCATGCATGGTATTGCCGTGGTATTGTCTACGAAGAGTATCTGGGAAAAAGAGAAAACCCTCGATAGTAAAGTGTACACCGATACTCTAGATGGTGTTGACGCTGTTATTAAGGAAAAACGACGAACTGAGTTCCGGCACAAAAAGGTAATGTTCGATCATGATAATGCAAGACCATGTGTGTCTGCATTCAGCGATTGGACTCTGTATGGACTCGAATGGGATCTTTTACCACGTCCACCCTATAGCTCCGATATCGCTCCTTCCGACTTCTACATTTTTTAATACTTGCAAATACATCTTGCTGGTGTTATCTTCTATTCTGCACAGGATGCCTGAAATGAGAATGATCTGTTTTTGGACTCGCGGACACCGAATTTCTGTGCTGAAAAGTTTTGAAAAATTGCTAAAACGTTGGCAGGAAATCATAGATTTGGGCGGTGATTACTAAAGGTACTGCTTTGATGTTTTTTTTCTAGCTTTTTAAAAATATTTTTTGGCGGAAAACTTTCGTTGCAATCCGGTAAATTATTTAAGGTAAGGCGGAACGGAACGTTGCACGAGAATTAAAATTAACCATGTACCAGAAATTACGACTAATCAAAATAATTGCTTTACAACGAAGAAGAAATGTAAAATATTACTAAAATATATTTACAACTTAATTTTCGAAATGTCATGCAACTGGCACCAGAAGGAGTATAACTGGAATCTCGTGAATCCTATCTTTCATGGTGAAAGAGAGTGTATTTAAAAAGTAGCGAAAAGGTTAGTCAGAGCGCGTTTTCGCTACTGAGCTCGCATGTTGTTGCTTCTACAAACAGTTCTAAGTTTTAAATCTCGGCTTCGCATTCTTGCCGCCGAAATTAGTATCAGGCCAGTGTAGGTTTTTGAGTCAACCTACTAGCTTAAATTAATTGGTACTACTAGGTTTTTAAATTAATTGAGCTACTAGGTTTCCTTTTACTTTAGTTTGTTACCATCATCGTTAAGTTCTTGACCATAAGTGGACGATGAAATTGTAAGGACGTAAGTCTGTGAATACTTGAGCTTAATAAAAGGGTCTTTAACACTCCTTCTCTGTTTTATTGGTCTTCTAGGATGAGAGATTTGCCGCTACCCAACCTTCACATAAATTTTGTAGAGTATAGGCTTGCCAAGAATACTAGACACTACGAAGTTACTAGATCAGATGTAATCCTATAAAGTTATAAAATGTGGTTATCTGTGCCAAAAGTACAACGTTCACTTAGAACAGTAAAACATTAGTACGAAGGATATTGAAAAAAGGAAATATTATTTATACAAATTGAGGCGTTATATATAAACTATATAATTAAATAATTTTTAATTTTCCCTAAAATTCTGAATTTGTATGCATTTTCTTCCCTTTAATGGAGATTCAAGCAGTTAAAACAGAAAAAAGGTGCTCCCTTTGGAAAGATTCCGTTTTAATATATGAGTTACCTCTTCCCCATGTTCGGAGTTGTCTACCCTACTGATCTAGCACAAAGACGTTCTTATTGCTATGCTTCTTCAAAATTACCCATTTTTTAAATCAAGTACATTTTTGTGACTGTCCTCGCAGAATGAAAATTAAATATTCATGGAAAAATATCTTGTTACTCACTTTTGTGTTGACTTTTGCGGTGCATCAATTTTCAAATCAAAAGTCGATCATATGTAGTTTACATACAAAAGCTGGCCACCCCTGTGCTATACGAGCTTTAATAGAATTGATATTGTTGTAAATTTCTGTAAATATTTAATACTACCGCTTACGTTTGTAATATATATAACTCTTATAGCTTACCTTTATAAAGCATAGAGTGCATGAAATGCTTATAACTTATCCACACTTTTGTGTCCAATAATGCTTGCAGTGTGTCATTTATAACGCTAAGAAATATCTTGCTGTCAAATGTTTGCGTTTCGAATGATAACATATATTGCTTATAACGCCTAATGCTTAAAACTTCAAAAAGATTTCAAATCTGAAAAATCCTGCGTTAGCGATGAATAACTAACGACTTAAAATCTTCCGAAACGCCCGATTGCTTAAAAGGTTCTATTCCTTTAGAAGAAAGATTAGTTCCTTGCAGAATACTTTACAAAGTGTTTTCTCCCTCCTTTCTGCATGTCTTCGTGGTATAAAGGTAACACACTCGGTGCATATTCGAGAAGTCCAGGTTCGAGTCTCGGTGAGAGCATTGCTCATTATGCATGTCTCCTGCTTCAAAATAACCGAATGACTCTAAAGTGGCGCCGGAACTAAGAGGTAATGGATGATGATTCTCCACCACCGGGATTGGGTCCTCGAATCCTCAATCGCCTTGAAAAGGGAAAGTATATAAGGTATTTTCTCCCTCCTTTCTGCATACATTTAATGTAATGGTAGCAGACCCGGTGTGTAATCGAGAGGTCCAAGTTCGAGTCCCGGCGAGGGTATTGCTCATTTTTCATGTGTATCTGCTTGAAAATAACCTAATGATTCTACAACTTTCATGCAGGTTCACAAACTCGGCAGACATAGACATGGTAGTGTCGGAAATGTCACGGAAACTCCTATAAGTTTACATACGATTGCAAATCAGCTGCCGATAGTACAGACCTTTTGTCACAGGGTTGATGACATAGACACGTAGACTGAAGATCCATAATACTTAGCAAGCTGCCATCCGAGACAGATTGAAGCTTCATTTTTATTTCAGTGAACAGGTTGAGGCCATAAACAACTTGGCACGCTTCTTGTACCTGTTTCAAAATGTTTATATTTTTGATAGCTTTACAACAAGAAGAGAGCAGCAGTCCAGCTAGGCCGAAGAGTAGAAAGCAAGTAAGTTGTATTCTGTATGAAATTGTATTTCAGAATGAGTTAGTTTCGGTTCTCAGTGCATTTGATTGGATAAATAATACTGTTACAAATATTGCTTAAAAATAATAATTTGGAAAACAGCATACATAATAGAAGCGAGTCCAACAGCAAACGTTTAAAGTACGGGCTGAACGAAGCGTAAAAAACCTTAAAATTTCTCTCCGGTGCAGTTTTAAAATGTGAAATACTTTGATTTTTTCCACTTTGCATCACGTTTCTAATTTGCTGCTCTGATGGATGCAGAAGATACAAATAAATGTAATTTGATAGCTATCGTCTCTTTTACCTAGAATTGAAGATTTTCTCTTTTCTTTCTCACACAGTTTTCTGTAACTAGGTATTTTTAGCTCTAATTGGCAATTTGTCCGGAAGGGTTATTAATTTTGTTTTGGCATTTTGCGTTGATTCACTATAAACGGCGAATTACTTTTTAAATTGTTGCCACCAAATATTAGAACCCTGTGTTATATTTAAAGAAATTAAATAAGGAAGAAGCTGCACAAATGTATGTACGTTTCTCGCATTCTGATAAAACAACGGTACCTCGAGCCATACAGTTTTGAATACCGTACGTCTCCACCCGAATATGGGCATGTGGAAGCACAAATTTGGAATATCGAATATGTTTTATTATCTATTTCATAAAGCATTTATGAGTTTTTGATTAAGAAACTCAAAGGTTTCAAACCGAGCAATGAGAACACTATACAAAAAAAAAAAAAAAAAAAAAAAAAAAAATTATCTTCAGCGCGCGAGACTGTGGATCAGAAATTCTAAAGATATGCTCTTTTAAATATTTTGTAATATTGCTGCTAAACTGAATTTTATGGCTTAAGTGTGAAGAACATGATATTTAATAAATAAATATTTAATAATAATTCGTACGAAGGATATTGAACAAAGGAAATATTACGTTACGTTAAAAAACGTTAAAAAACGCCCCTTTGGGCGTAATATAAAAACTGAAAACTTCTTATTTTTTTGTCAAACCCAATAGCGGGTACTTGCCTATTCAACAAGGCAACTTCTAAGGTCAGGAGTAGAGGCCATTTATTGTGGAGGCACATAACAGGTGGCCATCGTTGCCTCCAATGAACGGACGGAAAAATTACAACCATACCTCGGGGATTCGAGCATCGGGATTACCAACCTAAGGGATTCGAGCCCGGGCCCTTTGGTACCGCAGTAGACTCCTAACTACTATACCATCTGGGCAGCTGTATGGCTGTGCAATATTAAAAAGGTTTGAAGCAGTCAAATATCCCATATTATCTATAATAATCGTTGCATAAACATTTCTTATTACTTTTAATCGTAATTAGCTCTTTGCTTTCCTAACACAATTATTCAAGAGTTGAAACAAAACATCCAATGGAAAAGAAACACATTTATGAATTACTTAATATTATTCATTATCTTCAATTGTAATTAGCTGTTTATGTTTCTAGAGCCTTATTTGATATTATTTGATTTATTCAGCCTTATTTGATAATTTGTGGAAACATTTATGCAGCTGATATCACCTTACATCCCTCTGCCTGTAAAACTACAAAATATGATAAATAAATGGGATAATGTTACTGAACTGCAGAGGATTTAAGCTACTTCAATCACCTACAGCCACTGAGACTAAAATCATAAAAAATTCTAGGAAACTGGTAAATAGATATCCCCGATTTCGCAACATAAATTGCTCCGAAAGTGAATCAAATTAACTGCATCACATATGTAAAGAAGCAAATAATAACATTCAAATATTTTTCGTTAGGTATCAACATCCTAAAAAAATCTGATGCGGAGACCACGTGACTTCTCTGTACGGCCTATAAATTATATGCATTTTTTGCTGCAGCTCATTCAAACTTATTTCCTCGAATTTCATTAGAGATATATTTCTCATCCAGTTAATTCAGTTCTCACTTCGAGGCAAGGCAAAAATACACAAAGCCTCAAAATATCTTCATTAAAAATTCAAAAATATAGAAAAACATAAAACACCAAATACTGTTGAAACAATTAAAAAAAACCAATTTTTACAATTAAAATTAGAGTTTCTACCCAAAAACAAGCAGCGGTAAAAAAAAATTAACTCCAACAGTTAAAAAGTAGATTTTTCGGTGTACAAAACTGAAAGTTTACTTTTAGTCCCACTCGGCAAAAAGACACTAAAGGTGCAGAAACTGACTTAATTCACTATTTTGCTCAGTTTCAAATGTAAACAAATATGGCTGCTAAGTTAGATTTAGCCACACTTAAACAACATTTAAATTATTGCTAATTCTACAACTATTGCATGCTTTAATTGAAGGCATAAAAACCTTAACCGGAACATAAGAACAACATAATTCAATCATTTTTAAAGCAAAACATGCGCAATTTACCAAAATGTAAGAATAAAATAACTGAGCTCACGCCAGCCGAGTAACAGAGTCTATATATATGTACATACATATATATTTATATACTTCTGGTGCGGCCAATTGCAACCAAAAAGTGAGGTGCAGACCTACATGTTATACCAGTCCCACATATAAAAGTTCAACGTTCTGAGGCTATTCGTTTTTAGTTAAGCGACATACGTACGTACAGACGCCACGAAAAAATCTCTTCTGAATCCATTTTAAATCAGTTTTACAATTCGTTTTGGGGAAAAGAGTTCTTTATTCTGTCCTTACGTACAGACGTCATGCAAATAGATCGTTAAATTGCATTCAGTAGCGGTCAAAATGGATATTTTCGTTGAAATACTATGACACCCGAAATTTTTCGCTTACAACACTTCCTTTACTTCGTGCAAAGAAGTAAAAATGAATAGGTGGCGGACATGCCCCGTTGTAAATCTCTATTCCGTTCTGTTTTAACATTGCCTTCAAAATCGCCGCTGGTGCCTGGCCGCTAGGCCCACTGTTCACTCGGCCAATGTACGTTGCACTCATGACACAAAGTAAGTGACGTGTCGGGCGTCTCTAAGTGTCTGCGCTAATCACTTCGTCGTCGCTGTAATGGAAGTACTTTAGCTGGTGATAGCTCATCTGAATAGTTCTTGTATGCCTCAGCCACTATTTCTTACAAATATCCATGATTGAAATGACCTTCGTTCGCCATATTCTTTGATTATCCCGTGTTTCAGTCTTCACATTTTAGTGCACGATATATTATGAAAATTATTTCATTTGCAGTATTGTATCCCCCCCTCACGAAAATCATCGTGGCAAGGCGTGCAAGATTGCAATTGTCGTTGGTAACAACCCTGAGCACCACACAGGTGACAGTACGACTTTGCTCAGTTTCGTCCCCAGTTTTGAAGGAGAGCACCCAGGGGGGGGTGGGTCCGATGGTCTCCCATCCCTCT
>KK122468.1:425947-467469 GCA_000611955.2 Stegodyphus mimosarum | reverse complement strand
CAACCTCTTGAGAGGACGTTCAGCTCGATGCATATTTAGAGGCTCCCATGCCGTACAGACACTATACAGTTACAAACATCCATGCTTTTTCCGGGTTTCGAACCGGGCCCTTCGTTATGGCAGTCAGCGTCGGTAACTATTGTCCAAGTTGGACGGCACCTGCTAAAGTTGTGACCATCAGTTCTGTTACGTCCCATTTATTTGGGGGAACATTATTTTTTTAGTTATAATGAGTTAACAGTTTTAAGTTATTTTTGATAATTAAAAGACATTTTCCATTATATCTTAAAAATAATTTAGTTTCTTCCTTTGTGCTTTCGTTTTTAACACATCACTGAAATACTTTTCCCCCATTTTTATTACCACACACTTCTTTTGAAAACACAAATATTGTATGGACGTTTTGGAAAAAGAATACAAAGGGAAAAATATGCGGGAAAAATGTGTAACATTAAAATTCATTCGCAATGAATTATCATTAAGCGCTTTTTCCTCACTTCAAATCTTATACTAGCACAAAAGCATTCTTGAACTTTTCAGCTTCTTCCATCGCAACCTATTTTCCGAACTGTCCTTATTGTTGAATATTCAGACAAAAGATTTCCGTGGAATTTGCATCCAATCGATTTCTTTCGAGTCATTTTGTGCAATATGTTTTGTTATTCTGATTCAAAATCTTCGATTTATTCAAATTTGTATTCGCTGAATCGCAACTAAAGTTACACGAAATTTATATTGCTATTTTCTCAGGATGGCGGTAATATTTAATACTCCTACCAAATTTAAAGTTTCGAGTTATTTTTTATCTCTGCCAATGTCACGAATACGAGAAACTGGAATTGAAAATGCTATTATTTACACGTTTATTTGAGTGTTCTTTTCAAAAATTTTCTCAGCGTTTGATTTTTGTATTTGGTCAGAGAGGTAAATAAGAGTATTTTAATGACTGCTAAATATCTTTTCTAGCTGATCCAAACCTTAATTAGTATTTATGAGTGTAATGGAGCTATTTATTAGCCCAAAAGGTACGTTAGTCCTCAATGGGATTTAAAACTGTTGCTCGAAATATTGTTGCCCCGTATAGCATTTAAAGAAATCAAGTAATGAAGAATCTGCATGAACGTATTTATGTTTCTGCATGAATGTATCTATGCTGTAAAAAAGTAACGATACTGATACTTAGAGCCATCAAATTTTGAATAACGTAGTCTTCCACCCAAACATGGGCACGTGCAAGGCCGAATTTATAATTTCGAATTTTATACTTCACATTTTTGAAAACTTCAAATACTTTTTATTGAAATGCTCAACGATTTCAAAGCAGCTGCGGCAACGCTGTACGAAATAAAACATTTTCATCTCCAAAGCTCGGGTCTGTTTATCGGAAATTTTAAAGATATGATGTTTTTAAATGTTCTGTGAATTCACTATTGAAACCAATTTTATGTGACGTAAGAGCTAACTCGTAATATTTAATAAGTAAAGACACAAAACGTTAATAATTAAAAGACGAAAAACGTTTTGTAAAGTCATCTTAGCAAGGAAACTGAACTTTGATATAATGAACTGAGAAAGGGCAAAAAAACAGGAAAATACGCTGTGCGACATTGAAAATGCAACATTAAGAAGGAGTGGCTGGAAAATTATGCAAATTTCAGCTTAGACGCAGCACATCGAGTTCTGCGAATGATGTGAAATGCGCAGGTCTCCAGCGAAGAATGAAGATATAAGTGAAAAAACGTGCAGAATGTTCAATTTTCGTGCCGTTATTTCTGCTAGGAAAATCATCGTAGAAAAGTTGTTTTTGTCTGGAGGAGCGTGTAATAGCAGAGAATGCCTGGCAGCCGTCTTCAACGGAGACAGTTCCAGAAGATAGACGATTTTACGAGGGGCAAGGTGATCAGATTGAGTAGGGCAGGTTGGTCCATACGGCAGATCTCAGCTGACATACACCTGGGCGCGTCCACAGTGTATTGGCTATGGCAGCGATGATTGGAACAAGGAAATTGGCAAATTCTAGTGGTGCCGGTGCAGCCAGAGCAACGTCAGTGCGCGTGGATCGACGCATGTGCCGGCAAGCGGTGGCGCACTGGCAGTCCCCTTCTACTTCCATTCTGCGGCATGTTCAAGGTATCCTGAATGTTTCCATATTAACCAAAACCATTTGCCTTCGATTGGTGGCTAGTGGCCTGCACTTGTGGCTTCCGTTAAGAAGCCTGCCATTGACTATATATCATAGACGCCAACGTCCGCAATGATGCCGGCCTCGAGGGATGCTGACGAAATGGCACAGGGTCGTGTTCTCAAGTGAGTCACGCTTCTGTTTGTCTAACGATAGTCGCCGCGTACGTTTGTGGCATCGATGTGGAGACAGGTTCAGCAAATATGGAACACCCCACAGGGCGACAACGCGACATCGTGGTTTGGAGCCCAGTTGCGTACGGTTCCAGGTCACCTCTAGTTTGTATTCAAGGCATTATGAGTGCCCAACGATACGTGGATGAATTGCAGCCCCCGGAGTCACTTTCATACCTTCAGGGAATGTTTAATGCCTTTTATCAGCAGGATAACGCCCGAGAACACACTGCTCGCACCAGCCAACGTGCTGTACAAGTTGTTGAATCTTTCAGCCAGAGGATTATTAGAGTGCTTTTTGTATAATTTTGTTAATTTTCTTAGCATAGTACTGTATTTTTTAACATGGCCTAAGAACTGCTGAGTACCGTTTTTAATAAATTTCTGAATCTTTCAGTAAAGCCATCCAACCTGGAAAGTAATAAATGACTGGACATTCTGGATAAGTGTAATGGAGCTATTAGGGTGAAGTTGCGCAAGATGTACCACCGCTTAAGTCCTATCTTTTAAATATTAGGCTTAATATCACGCCAGTTGAGCTTCTTCCAGCAAAACGAGTCACTTGTTTACCCGCTCTAGTCAACCATATTGCTTCACATCGTATTCGTCTTCCTATAGTATTTGTGAGAAGACCGCGAAGACAGTATACACATAATTTTTATTGTTTTCACAAATTCCACCATTTAAACCTATTTTCTCTAAGCGGGTACCATTTACGCAACTCTACCGTATGTGGAGACGATTTGTTAACTAAATCTAAATGTGATTAAATATAATATATTTTAAATATGAAATGTAGCTCGAAGTATTAAACAAAATTTATTTTTTTGTTTGTTCTATTGCAGAGATTGTTTAAGCTTTCGGAGCACAAAATTATATAAGCCAGTTTTGTTCATATCTGAATTCTAGCTATGGATGTTCCATTGTGCTACACGCACATTCTATCAGCTTAATCACGACAGACCAAAAGAAGAAACGCGATTTTTCCTTGCAAATTTTCCTTGCTTCTTTTTTGGTGCAAAAGTCCTTTTGATTTTGAACTCAATAGGTTGAATAGAAGGCACTCCCGATGCTTACAAATTAGCCAGCATTTATAGCGTGAACTCAAAAGTAGAATGTTAAATTAAAACTAAATCTAAGCTTATAGACAAAGGCTGCGAGGAGATATTTTAAAGCGTAAGTTAGCTCTCAACCTACACTGGCGTGACAAAACTATCGACACTAATAAAGCAACGTCGTAGACAGGAATGATTATCGTCGAATAACGACTAGTAAAGTGGCGTTCAACAGGCGGAATACGCTTTGATTATAACAATCTCAAACTCTCATGTTGCGAGCTAAATATGCATACTTAGATTATTCATTAGAGAAGTTGTCAGGACTGAGTGTTCGGTGCATATTCTCGGCAAACATCTTCTTGAACGTGAAGTCCTGATCTTGAACAGGGAGCTGAATGCAGCTATGTTCTGTGGTAGAATATTGTGATTAAGTGGTAGAAGAACTGTACTTTAAAGGGATTTAAAATCCTCTTTTATTAAACCACAATTATTTACAACCACTTCCCTACTCGGGAGGGATACAGAAAATAGAGACAGCACTTGGGTCTAAAATGAACAATCAAATTTAAACTAAAAGCTAAATAGAAATTAAATAGTCGTTGCTCACAGAGCTATAACGCGAGGTTGGCCTCTAAACTAAATGGTGTGTAGCAAGATTTAACTAATACTGACGCACTTGGATTTACTTCAATGAGTAATCACGTAAAATGCTACGGCTTAGAATTTAGATGCTAGCTAGTCAGGAGAACGTCGAATAGAGTAACCGTGGTCTGAGACTAAAAGCTTTCTCACACTGAAAGGTTTCTACCTTTCGTTTAAATACTACTTGGCTCCACTTCAAATTAGCATAAAGCTGAAACGCGCGCTTATTCTAACG
This sequence comes from Stegodyphus mimosarum, assembly GCA_000611955.2. Lineage (NCBI taxonomy): Eukaryota > Metazoa > Arthropoda > Arachnida > Araneae > Eresidae > Stegodyphus > Stegodyphus mimosarum. Next base: position 463,179 of record KK122468.1, on the reverse strand, counting down.
GGAAGTTGAAATGAGAAGGAATAGAAAGATTCAAATTAAAATAAAACTTTGTTAGTTTAACTAAGACCTTACAAAGTGACGTTAAAGAGTTGTATCCAACAGGCTGAAAAGCACCTAACCCAGTGGGCCAGCTGTTCTGTCGATGCCGGAAAGAAACTTGAAGATTTGTAACATAAAATAGCTGGATAATCGACATAAATATCTTACAGATTAATATCAAAATAGGAAATATTAAGAAGCTTATTCTTTATTCCTTCTGGCATTCATAAAGTTTAACATGAAAAATCCTTCTTTCATATTCGTTTTCCTTTTTTTGTACCTCCCAAAGCAGGAAAGCTTCCTTTTTGCTTTGTTTTCTTCACCACGTTTTCGTTTACTGTATTTTTTGCCCCCCTCCCTACGAAAGTGGACATCTACGAAAGTACGCCTGCATAATGAGATGATTCGTTACTCCTTTCCCAATTTTAATCACATCTGGGAGGAATCACGAAGAGCAGTTTACTAAAACCAAGCTTTGACGATTTACTATCCCCCACATTACAAGGCTAAGCACCACTGTGTAGGGTATTACGTTCCTCGGAGCCGGAAACGTGATAAGCGATTTGAGCCACGAATGTTCCAACAAGGCAGCTGGACGTGCTAATCGCGTTCCTGACGAGAGCACAAATGGAGAAATGCGATAATTAGTACGTTGTGTAACTCAGTACTTTCTTAAGCAACATCATTTTCCAAGTGATGTAAGTGATTTGGTTTCTTTTAGAACTATACGAATTTATAATACATAATTGTTTTTAAGTTAATTTAGCATTGTCTATATGCCTCTGTGTCAATATACTGGGTTATTCAAAAAGAAAGAGCAGATTTCAAACATTTATTTCTTCCAAACTACAAAAGATAGAAACATGATTCTAATGTTAATGGATAGAGAAAAGTTTACAATTATGGTATGCATTCAATATGAGCACCGTGTGTGAAAGATAAAAAGTAGATTTATCGGAAATAATTAATCGTTCAGCAAAATTGTCTTCTTCCATATCATCTAACATGCTACTGCAAAATTCGTACCTTTTCTTGTGGTCGTCAGGATGCAATGCTTGCAATAACTGCAGTTCGTATGGCTTCATGTGCAGACGATATTTTAGAACTCGCCATACCTTTGGTTGAGGAATTTTAAGTTCTTTGCTTGGTCGCGATGTAGCTTTCTTTGGGCTCCAACCGACAAATAATACCAGAACAAACAACAGCGCCAATGCTCCAATACGACCATGATTGGAACTTTTACCCGTACTATAATAAATTGTAAACTTTTCTCTATCCATTAACGTTGTCAGGACTGAGTGTTCGGTGCATATTCTTGGAAAACTTCTTCGTGAACTCCTTAAGTCCTGATCTGGAACAGGGAGCTGAATGCAGCTATGTTCGGTGGTAGATACTGTGATTGAGTTGGCGAATAACTGCACTTGAAAGGGATTTAAAATCCTCTTTTATTAAATCAATATTATTTACAACCACTTCCCAACTCGGGAGGGATACAGAAAGTAAAAGACCACACTTGGGTCTAAAATGAACAATCAGATAAATTTAAAACTAAAGCTAAATAGAGATTAAGTTAATCTTTGCTCACAGATCTATACGCGAGGTTGGCCTCTAACTAAATGGTGCGTAGCAAGATTTACTAATACTAACGCACTTGGATTTATTTCAATAAGCAATCACGTAACAAGCACTATGGCTTAGAATTTAACTGCTAGCTGGTCAGGCGAACGTCGAATAGAATGATCGTGGTCTGAGACTAAAAGCTCTCTCACACTGAGAGGTTTCTACCTCTTGCTTAAATAGTCGTTGGCTCCACTTCAAATTAGCATAAGCTGAAAACGCGCTCTTCTTCTAACGGGAAGTTGAAAATGAGAAGAGATAGAAAGATTTAAATTAAAATAAAACTTTGTTAGTTTAACTAAAACCTTACAACGTTAGAATCATGTTTCTATCTTTTGTAGTTTGGAAGAAATGCACATTTGAAATTTGCTCTTTCTTTTTGAATAACCCTGTATTATGATACTTTGATTTTTCTCAAGCATTTCAAAGACGATAAAAAACTTGTTCTTTCATACGATTTTAGCATTCTAAGTTGTAAGAGAAATTCTGCAAATATCTAATATCTTTGAAATAGATCCTTGAAAACTCCAAACTAGACACAGAAAAAGACAGTTACATATATTTACAATAATTCTCTCTTTTGCGGCATATATTTATTTTTCAAGGTGAAAGCAATGCTTTCAGAATTTTTTAATAGCTTTCCAAATTCAGTTCAATGTAGCAATTTAAAATGGAAAAAGTTTCGGTTATGGCACATTGTAGGATCGAGTGGATTTTGTTATCATAAAAGGGTAACTAGACATACTTAAGTGTTATACCTTGCGAAGTATCAGCACAGGCGTGAAGATGAACACAACCAGGAAAAGGGTGTAAAAGGCCCTTTTATTTATTATAAACTGTTTATCAGAAGACAAGAACTTAACATGTGTACAAAACAACACCGACCACTTGTGGGGAGAACTTTAAAGTTAATTCAACAATAAATTGAAAGATGTAGTAATAGATTACACAATTCAATTTAACCTAACAGGCTGACTCAGAAACCTTCATGGCAATACATACTAACTAGACGGCCAGAATGCTCAGCCGGTACTGAGATGAATAGCTGGAGAAAAACTAGCAAACGTGCGCTATCATTAGCGAAATCACGCTCTATCTAACTTTTTCGTTCCAACAGTTTAAATACTCTCGTTCACTTTACTTAATTTGCATCCTGGCGAGGAAAAGCGAGGGCAAATCGGAGATTTCAGGAAAGACTCACACAATAAAATAACTATCAGTAAAAAAGGCCGAACCCTATAACATAAAATAAAGAACGTATAATTATGTAGGACATGAAAAGTACGAAATTGAAATGTATTAAAAATAGTTCACAGCACACATTTTGTGCTTCTGCGAATCGCATTTCCCATGTAAAAAGTTTGTTTGAAGAATGGGCTATAAATAACAGCATCTTCTTTACCTATAAGTGTTATGAAATTCAATCCAGTTTACAAAGCGATGAACGAAACTTGTAAAACTTTTTAAAATGAGGATTTGGTTTCTAATTCCTTATTTTATACCTAAATGACTCACTGAAATTCCGGGTCTCAAGCTACTTAAGTGTATTTACTAGCGAAGGTAGAATTGTCAGAAATAAATTCACTATGTTAAATCTTTCTGCAATTCGAATAAAAGTAATTAAAGTCTGTCAGCTGAATAATAAACCCCTGTCTGCGTACATTGCAAAAGCGTGGAATAGCGGTAGTTGTTAAATGAGGAGGCTTAAATCATCTTCTAAAGGATTATTTTCATTCTTTGCTGTACGGAAGCTTTTAAAAACAAACTTTCGAAACAAATATAATTAATTACCTTTGCTAGGAAGCATTCAATTGACTTATTTCTTCTTTTAGTTAATGTAGTTCCGGTATTGCCTATTTCTCAATTAATTACAGTGAATTTCTGCTGAATGAGAAAACAGTTAGCAGACAGCTTATAAAGAAAGTCTGTATTTCTTCGCGCTTTCTGTGTGGGAACAGTTAGCATTTTTAGTTGGTGGCAGCTGAAAGATCCGCGGTTCAAATTCCGGCGAAGGCACAATTGTTTTATCACACTACCTGCTATCAAAACCTTAACAGTGGCAACACTAATTCCCAATCTAAAATTCATTGGAGCCTCGAATCACGAACCATTCGGCTCCCGAACAAATTATTTGAGCAAAGAGCACCTTAGGTTACGTACGAACCGTGTCTCGAATTTCGAATTTGCCAACATGAGCTCATATCGGTAACGTGTGACTTTCATTGGGATTTTGAGGTCTTAGCTTCATAGCAAATTATTTTAATTATTTTACGTTTGGTATCTTTCCTGAACCTCTCATTTCCCCCCTCCCAGTTCCTCGCCAGGATACAAGTTTAAAGTTAAGTGAGTATTTAAATGGACAAATCTTGTAGTTTATTCAGAGCGTGATTTCGCTAGCCAGCGCACGTTACTAGTTTGTTCTCGCTTTATGCGAAGTTTCTGATAGACTTTTTGGCCATTTAATAAGTGCGTCGCCGGGCGGGTTCTAGAGACAGCCTCGATAGCCTAAAATTAAATTCTTAGTCCAGCACCACTCTTGATCTTTGAATTTATTGTGAACTATTCTTAAGTTCCACCACAAGTCGTCAGTGTTTTTGTAACCACGAAGTTTATGTTAAGAGTTTGACAAATACTTAAAGGTTTATTTTCCCCTACTTCTGTGCTGATATTCTTTTACGTCTGTGCGAGAAGTCGCCAGGTTATCTCGTAAGATCATTTTAACTTTATGATAGCAAAAAGAGTGAGATCTTACAACGTAATTAATACTCAGCAACTTCAGGAAACATCGCTTCAGCATTTTCTACTGCTTAATTCATTAACAAAATTTGGCAACAAGTGACTTACAGGATCCCAAATTCGGTGTGGAGGAAATTATGGTTAGAGTGGGTTGCAGGTTCAGACTTTGACATTTTGGGCGTTTTTTTTTCCTATGATGTTGTGCGTCCTAGCAGAACTATGGGCTAGTAAAGACATAGAAATTACTGGAGGATCATAAGTATTAGTTCCACAGGAAAAAACTTAAAACAACTACAAAACCATCAACAAAATACTACTATGAAAGAAATGTATATAGAAGAAGACGGAGAAAGAAAAATGATCGTTGTTCTTTGATCCGCGAAATTTGTGTAGAATGGTTTAAACTGGAAAGTTTTCATGCAACGATATCCCCCTGATAAAGTTACAGGAAAAGCATTTTAATTACAATGTCGTGTCTCACTTTAGAAACGTTTAAAACCACACTGAATCAATTTTGAGTTAAACAAAAGCTTGGTGAGTCTCACTTAGAGTCGAGTAACGACTAGATATGGTAAAAGAATATGCCCTAAGAACTTTGTGCTTTATGGATGAGAATTTCGAATACAAGTTATAACATCTTTCTCGTCCGGTATAACATTTTCCTTTTATGCTTTTTCTTCTCCTTAGTACAGATGCAGTAAAGTAAAAAAAAGATGAAGTAGTTGGATGTAAAAGCTATTCAAATTGTGAATCTGTATTTTTCTTAGTTTTAATCTAGCTTTAGATATTTGTGTAAAGTTGGCCCTAAAGAGGAAAAGTTTTAATGATGGAATTCATTCAAGAAAGCAGACTTTCTAAAAGTTTAAAATTTTCATATTGAAGACTTCTGTTTAGAATTTAAACTCTTAAACAAGGTTGTTTTGAGGCCTTATTACTTGAGTAGTTAAATTCTGGTGGGGAAAGATTTAATCGTTTATCCTAAGTTTATTAACAGTTATTTTAAGTTTTGTATCTTTTCTGTCTTATTCTAATTCCAGCTTACATTTTCCTGCCAGAATGTAATTTCAGAACGCTGTTAATGCAAATGAGCAAAGAGTAGTATTTAAGTCGATGTTTCACCGATTTCGAGAGAGAGAGAGTCTGTTTTCCTGACTAGCGCGCGTTTGCCTTTTGGCTACGTCTCTCTTAGATATTGCTGCGCGCCGCCATACTTTAGGCCTTTGCTTGGCTTCGCCGACTTAATTAAGATTTAGGGGCCAACTACTTAGAATCCTGAAAGCTTCGGCAGTTCTGAAAGCTCTGCAGTTAGTTTTAGTTAAGCTCAGTTAAGTTTAATTTCCTATTCATTTAAGTTCAAGCCCAAGTAGAGGCTTTGCTGTATACTCCGAGTTAGGAGTTGATTGTATTTATTATGAGAAATAAATGGTACTTAATCCTCCTTAAGTCTTAGGCGTTTGTTCACACACTTAAACGATTATTTGCTTGTTAGTGTTTGTGGGGTTCAAATACTGAACATTGAGTCAAATAAGTCAAACCCCACAAAGCAATCATCAATCTTACGAAAGAATTAATACATTTTACGGAAAGTTGTTTATGAACATTTCAATTGACGGAAGACTTTCAGAAACGATTCAGATTCGAAAATTGAAGTTTCGCTTTATAGTGAATAGCAACCTGTCGTCGACTGGGTTTTGTGATTTTAACCTTTCGTTCTTTAATTGGCGGAATGTAAAAATGTATCTTATTTCTGAGTGCACGCTCTGTAGTTACGTAGGAAGGTACTTCTTTAAATCTTGTCGAAAGCACAGTTGATTTATAACTTTTCGTTCTTGTAAAGAAACTCTTTCAAATTCGTCACAGATCTAAGCTCTGAGAAAGCACACCTATCGAAACGAGGTTTTTGAGTAGATTACTTTCAAGTTCTAGGACTATAATTTGTTATCGATAGGGTTATGACTACGTGCTCTAAAAGGAAATTAGCAAAATAAAAGGCTGGAGAAACTGCGCTTTGGTAGCTCAATGATATGAGACTATTTATTCTCACAGAACTTGAGTCAAAAGGTATTGCAATAAGCAATCCTAAAAGCAGAAACTGAAGATTTCTTTAATGATCCGAAGTAACACTAGAATGTTCATACACCGATCTGTATTCCTTAGCAATAGCAAATAGAGTTTGTTCGTTTTATAACGATTTTCCTAGCAACTAGAAAACTACACAGCGCACTAATGTAGTTTACACTACAAGCTTGTTCTTGTCACATATTTTTCAACATACAGCAATGGTGCGAAAAGTTGACACTTAAAAGTATTGGTAAATTATTAGTAGTATTTCTATATTAATTAAAACTAGGTCATACCACAGTATTCGGTTTCTAGTGCCCTTTTAATGGTCATCGCATTCATCGTAATTCTAAGTTAATTATGGATGTCATCTCCGGTATTATATCGGTAAATTGGAGTTAATTTTAAAATCATGATATACCGTATTTACTCTCATATTCTCTCCCTCGCATAATTTCCCCTCCTTGTGGTTTCAGCATATAATTTGGAAATTTCTAATTTAAATAACTGTTAGAAGAAATTAGTGTCACTTTTGCGTATTGAAACTGGCAACAACAGAGTCAAAAACTAACGAGTGCCAAACGATATATTGAAGAGAGAAAGAGGATTCTGCTGAGGCTGAGATTCAAAAAGAAGTCTTAAAAAATATTTTGTACTTGGATTATACTTGGGCTTCATTCTTTTCAGCGTGTTATCTCTTTTTATGGAATATACTCCTAATAATATTGCTAATAGCTAAGCCTGAAGCTATGTAAAATTTATAAATGAATCTTTTTTTTAGTTCTATATTTCAATACCTCGGTTTAAATGTTTGTAAAGACTTAACTTTAATTTGTATTCTATTTATGTTCTATCTGAGTTAAACAAACTCTCTAACTTGTTAAATAAAGATTTCGTAGTTATTCTAACTTATGATTCTTTAATAAGCCTGTGCTAAATAGGTTAGGTTAGGTTATTCAATTATGGCAAAGCACACGAGGGCTATCTGCCTAAAGGGAGGGATGCCTTCGTGGAGGACTTTCTAAGGGAAACTGGCTCGTATACACGTTACACACGAGGAAAACCACGAAAACGCCCATGCAGCCAGCCCGTTCGCGGGATTCGAACCTCGGACCGAACTACCAGTGTTCAGCGTCTTTACCGCTCGGCCGCTGGTGGGCTCTGTGCTAAATAGAGGATGCCTTAATAATATTAACTGCACGACATAGCAATAGCAGTATAAAATGTATGTACAAATAGGAATATAAGTAAAACGGACACTATTGAAACTGATAAGTCCTTTGAAATATATAATATAATAATATTAATGCGTCTCCATGCGCACGTTTTAAAGTGTTATGTTTATCATTTAAGCTGTCTCTTCAGAAATAGTATACACCCCGCGTTTTTCTCCTTCAATAAATCTCATAACCCTATTTCATTGCAGTGAAATAGCTTCAAAACCTGCATTTCAATAAAGGAAAAATATGTGCAACGTTTCGATGTTAAATTAATTAACAGCAGACTGTAATTATAATTAAGTATTTCAGTATCATACCTTACGAATAACAGCCTTATATATAATTAATTAGTTCAATATCGTAATGATGATAACTGAATCTCGCTTGGATAGAAAACATTTGTAAGACATTTTACTTAAATATGGCTTAGAATACCTAACGGTCTATGCATCCTCATTAGTGAGAATTCAAGGCTAATACACGCGGATGACTGTCAGATTTGCGATACTTTGAATACATACGTAACATTATAAACCCTCGTTTGAATAGATTAGTTTACTGTGAGGTTTCAGCCAACTCTGAGTTGTAAACATAATCTTGGCTAGGGGCTTGTCTCATTCATATTGCTCGTTGAGATATAAAGCTCGGTGCCGTAATTAGGGTTAGTGAACTAGAATCTAAAATTTCTCCCATTCCTGAAAATATTTGAAATGTAGGGCAGAAAGCGTTATTTGCGTCGCATTCTTTTTAGATACCAACATCTGCGACGTGGCTTCAAATTATGAGCGGGTCATGAATGCCAAAAATTTAGAACGCATAGTCCTTCTAACAAGTGTGTTCTCTTGTTAATCATACCTAGCTGGTGATCTGTTAACACTTTCAAAGTTTAATTATAGATAACGCTAACATATTTACAGACTGAAACCTCATTCTATTGGTTTTCCCAATGGTAATTCTCATAATGGCTTACGCTCATAACAAGTATTAACCTTCCCTAAAGAAAGGAATTTTGATTCCTGGTTTTATGGTAGACCTACTCAGGTGCCTTGCGATATTGATAGACGCTTTGTTCCGTTGAACCACTAAGTAATAGGAGGAACATAATGAATTGCACTACATTTGTATTGAAAAATTCACTAAATTTGAAAATGAAATGAAAATTCCCTAATCGTAGCTACCATAATGTCAGAGCAGGTTTCGAATCCTTGAGAAAGCAAGAATATGCACAATGCGACTACGAAGTTTTAGGAGTATAACTGAATTAATTGAATGAGAAGTACTGAATCGTCAGTGAAAAACTGTTTCTTTTCTTTTCTCTGTTTTTTATTTGTTTAATTTCTTTTACGCATCGTTTTAGATTTATTATAGTATTTGAATAGAAATGTTGCAAAAAATAGGTAATTCTCCAGATCATATACATAATTTTTGTGCATTCTGATCAGTTATAAAATGAATGACATGTTATAAAATGAAATACTGAATCGTCTGTGAAAAACTGGTTCTTTCTTTCTTTTTGTTTGTTTGTTTAATTTCTTTTACACATCGTTTTAGATTTATTATAGTATTTGAATAGAACATGTGGCAACGATTAGATAATTCTTCAGATGGTATACGCTATTTTTGTGCATTCTGAGTTATAAAATGAATGAGATGTAACGCTGTTAAGTGAAGCTACCGCCAGAGTGTCGCTGTGGTAAACAAATATAGTGAATTTTAAAGAGTTGCTTATTGTGGTTTATGCGTTATCGATGAAGTAGATTTAATTGCATCCAATTAGTTTAAATGAAATGCAGAATGAGTATAATTTAATATTCCGTAGAAGGAAGTCTTGTGGTGTACACATGAGATTTTTTTTAAAGTTTTCAAAAATCGTCTTTCTTGAAGTAAACGCTTTTCGAGATCATTGGTTAAGTCTACGCATCCTGGGAATCGATTTTCGGCATTTCAGAAAAATCCGTATACAAAATATGATATCTACAAACGCAAGCAACGAAAAGATAGTTCAGGAGAACAATTATCTAGTTCTTAGTATTTAGTCATGAAGTTTCTCTCTTTGTGGAACATAATAGGTCAACGTGAACCAAATTTAATTCACAGAATCCGCAGGAATTAATTGGGTGGAACGACATTTGTGATAATTTATTGCCACAGGGAAGAGATTTTGTTTCGGACTATTGAGGAGGAAATTGCATTGTTGGGAAGCAGAAATTTCTTCCAAATCCAAACATAGCTTTTTATTTATTTTTAAACTGCATAACATATTGCTTGGCTATATAAAAATGTAAGGCAATTTAAAAACGGTATGCAGTTTAGTAACCTTTCCCTTTTTTTGATCGCAATAAGATTATTTGATTGGATATTTAATGCCTTAAATGGCGGGTGTAGAGAGGCACGAGATCCAGGTCAATGAAAACCAGATGCAGGTGGTGACAAGTTATGTTTCGCCATATTTTAGTTCAGGTACCACTGTAGAAATATTAACTTTTTCAGAGCAAGAAACAATAACATTTAGGACAAGAAATTTGGGGACACTAATTTTCTACGCAATGATTTTGTAGCGTTCTAGCTAAAATAAAGTTACTTAACTGCTTAAACCTAGTAGTAGAAATGTGAAACGACTTTTCGTTGAGTTCTGTTTGCGTGATTAACAATTCAGGAGAGGCGTTAAAATACCCTTTTATTTTAACTCAAGGTGTTCACGGATGGTCCCAGTTGAACGTACAGGAAGCCACAATTTATGGTTTAAACTTAAAAATAAAAAATACTTAAAAACATAAAAAATCTGAAAGATTTCAGATTTTAAATTACGTCCAAAGGCGCGTTTTTTTAACGTTTCGTGTGCTACCTTTTTTATTAAATATCATGTACTACGTACTCAAACCATAAAATTCAGTTCAAAATCAATATCGCAAAATCATTTTAAAATGAACATATCTTTAGAATTTACGTAAGTCTCGTGCGCTGGAGATAAAAATGTTTTTTTTTTCGTACAGTGTTGCCATTGCTCGCTTTGAAATCATTTAGTTTGTTAATCAGAAATTCGTTGAAATGTTACAAAACATAAAATCGATAATAAAGCAAATTTCAAATTCAAAATTAGGGCTTCCAGATGCCCATATTCGCAGTAGGATTACGTCATTCAAAATTCGATGGCTCTAGGTTTTATCACAATGCGAGAAACATGCATACATTTATGCAGATTTTTCATTTTTTAAAATTTAATGCAGAGCGATAACATTTAGTGGCAACAATTTGAAAAGTGAATCGAGCATTCAGAGTGAATCAACGCAAAATCGCAAAACGAAAGTAATAGTCCTTCGGGACTAAATCCCTTTGGACTAAAAACGTAAACTAATGCCAAGTAGAATAATCAGCCTAAGTTGAACAGAGTTTTTAACTTATAGCTGGCTGTTAACTACAATCGCCGGCGTAGACGTAGAGGCATGTAATAAGCACGGCGGTAAAGTAATAAGCCTTAACTCGTAATAACAACGAGGCCGAAAGGCAGAATAAACTCTAATTGAAGTAGCTCAGACCTCAGCCCTAATATTAGTTTCTACTCTATTTTGCCCAAAGTGTAAATCTGAAAATTCATTCTGGGATGAAAATGTAGGTAGGAAAATAAGGAAGTAAGTAAAGGAAAGCTATCTCCAACTAAAAATTAACTGCTAAAAATAATGTAAGATCCTACAACTTCATTGTTATTTAAAACAGCTATTGAATTTTCGTAAAGATGAATTATTTATTAAATTAGCATTCATGCTATTTTTGTTATTATTAATTATTTAATTAATGTTCATGCCATTTTTACATGATGAGAAATTTTGAAGAGAGTTTGACCAATAAAAACATCATCAACTATACACTGTTGTTGGCTTGTAAACCATAAATTCACATCAGCTTCCACAGCAATCATCCAGAAGATTCATCATCTGGTGAATTAGATTTCCTTAAATCTTACCATTTCTCGAACAATCTCTGACATTAATTCGATACTTAAACTCTAATCCGTATTTAGATATGATAGATAAGAATCTTATCTAATACACCAATTATCTATTTATTGTATATCCACTTGTATTGAATATTTTCGTTATTTTTGTCTTTCCCTTCCTTATTAAAGTCATCGCTGAACACAAGGTATAATTACATATGCAGCTACAATGTGGGACACTAAACGAGAGAAAATGACTCTAAACAGTATGCAGAGGATACACCTATTTGTTATTAGCATGGCTTATAGAACAGCTCCACGATTTCCTTAGAGGTCCTTATTAGGATTCCCTCTCCCTTAGTGCAGCAAGAAGAGCCTTTCTAATGTTCTTCATCTCAACATTCCCTTTTCCTTATGGGGCCACAACTGTATTCGAAAGGACTATGAATATGCGCAATTTTCTGATGCTTGTCATCCACTTTAGACACGTTGTCAAATCTGATGACTCTCTCTCGTTCTGTTTAACATTCCGTACAGAATTATTCTTCCTCCCTTTCAGCACGCCCAAACAGGGTTCTCAGCCTATACGGATGCATTCAAATGATCTTTGGAACCGGTAGTGGTCTTTGTATTATCAATCAAAATAAGGTCAGATACGCATGGAATCGTAGCCTGGGCAAAACTGTTCCCGACCAAACTGTTCCCGGTTACGCTTCGTAAGTCCAGCCATGTTCTTACCTAAACAAATAGTGACAAAATCGCAATTTTCAGTGACACAGGCTCCAGTCTGAAGGCAATTTGTTCTCCAGGAATAGTGTGGTAAGGGAAATATAAAGAACTTCTACCAATATTTCTATTACTTCTTCGACAGCTATTGTCTGGATACCGGCACAGAAGCGCAATTCCAGTAATGAACTGACAGATGAAAAGGCAAAAGCATCTGCCATGGGCCTGAAAACTCTAGAATCTTTCCTTCACTTCCGGTTTAAATATTAAAAGGTACACTTAGCAAGATTTGCTCAAGTAATGACTATTTTGCTGGAACTCTGACTCCTTACGGAGACGAATCCTTAAATTTATCGTAAAAGTCTTGAATTCCCTTATCAGCTTTACATCTTTATTAATCAGTTCTTAGAAGTTTTTTTCTATTGGGAAGTCATTTCTGGTGCAGTTCTTCGAGATACAGGGCTGGAACTCTCTCCTACACCAAGCCTGCTCCAAAGGGATAGCACAGCATGAGTGAAAGAGTCTTAGCAATAGTCTATTACCTTTTTCTTTCAAACTCAACAACTTAAACGCAAGGTCTCATATGGGGTTAATTCTCTAGATGGTTACTGCGTTGGGATGTTACCTATGAGAGCCATGGTGAAGTTTCTAGTATCCCACTCACTCTACCTAACTACCGCGTGCATAGTACAGCGTACATGTGCAACTTTTAATTTGATTTTCTTTATATGGAGGATCCACGAGTCTGTTATTTTTTACTCCCAAGTAGCGCAGGTTCTATTCGATTTTGACTGACTGTTCCATAAGTTGATGCAGGGATTAGGCTTTAAAATGCACTTGCGACTCGTAATTGCTGGCTTTGTTTTCTTTGCTGAGACATAAAATCATATCCAAGGTCTTTCTGTGGTTAGTCTGTTGAGTTCAAAATACCGGTTTAAGTTCGCAACGTTTGGTTGCAGGTATTTAATGACTTTCCGATGCTTGTCATTCATAACGTCCTTTTACTAGTATATACACCGGGACACCCATGGAATAAATTGTGGTACGGTAATCACTTAGAATGGGTATTTTAACTTCCAATCACTGATAAAGGAGACCACTGTGCTAATGCAGGTGGAATGGTCTATCCGTCCTTCCTCTCTGGTAGTTCAGAAAGTTGAAGGGGATTCGTGTTTGTTTAGGGTGGGAAGTCCGTTAGATGCGACGAATCTTTGTACGACTATAGCCGTGTTGCTCTATGAAGTAGAATCAAAAGAGGAATTATTGAAGCATTTAAATCTCTCCCTTGACCGCTAAATTTGCGCTGGAACGCTGCTTGCGAGAATAATGTTTCATATACTTTAATAGTGGCATCCAGCTCAAGGCTTGAGGGAAAGTAGGCAGACATGATAAGGTAAGCATTAAGAAATGACTGCCAGAGAAAGAGGATCTTAGTAGACTATTGCAGCAAGGTTGTTGAGCAAAAGGAACTTTTTGGAATAATTCGACGAGCCAAGAATTTTGCCATTATAGATGTAAGGTTCCTGAGGTACTGCAAATTCTATGAATTGCTCTTGGAAGTGAGAATGCAACTAGTTTCAGCTTTAGATGTCTGCTTATTGTACTGTAGAAATTTCATGGAGTCTGAGTAGTTTCAAGCTAGTGTATTGCTTAGATTGTTGAATTCTGATCGAACATGTACTAAAGCTCACTGATGCATAATTAGATAACGCGCTGTTTTGTACATTTGACAGTGCCATGAGATGACTGCCTGATTCATGGAGTAATTAGTTCTTTGAAATTGACTGGAACGGGAACTCTTTCATTCTCTCAGATTTAGCTTAAATTTTTAGATTAGAAAAATTTTTAGATTCTCAGATTTAGCTTAAATCTGAGAGAATGAAAACTTCTTATTACAAGAATTATTCGATATTTGTGTTTTTCGTTTCGCACAAGAAGGATGCTAGATTATAACAGCTCGCACTTATCAAGCTAAATAGAGAATTATATATATATCTAATTTTATTTTACTTCACGTAATTTGTTTTGTAAAGGTGGTTGTTTTAAATTAATGAATAAGAGGTAGAAACAAGGCTTTTCTTGAGTTAGTAGAGACATTAGGCATTTTTTGAAAGATGGAGAAATGAAAAATGAGCAATGCCCTTGCCAGGACTCGAACGACGAATCTCTCGAATACGCGCCGAGCGTGCTGACCACTACAACACGAAGGCATTCTAAGAAGTCGGGAGAAATACCTTATAAATTTATCAGTAAAACTTTTTCTAAGACATTGCAGTGTGCCAATCTGATTTCAGTAGTGATATATAAATTCGTAATTGATTTCCTAACTTCTCATGAATTTAAGTAGGTTACATTCCATTTAGTTTGTTTGTTTTCTTTGTTGTACTTCTGTGTCCTTATAAATACTTAAAATTATTTGTCTTTGTCATTATTTTCTGTTATTCTTATAAGCTTTCCCAAAATTTTTTAAAAATTACCTTTTAAGTGTCGCGCTCTGACACAGCTAGAAAAAAGTCGCTTTTGTAAATGACAGAGATGACAAATATCGTATTCTGTGATAGAACTAGCATATTATTCCACATTTATGCTGTTTGTTTTTAATTATTTAATACTAATCTATTCATAGAAAATTATTCTTGCATGACTGACGATAGTTGGGAAAGTTTATACTAAGGCTGTTCAAGCATTTTTTAGACTATTTCATTATATTTACAGAACTATTGCATCTAAACGTTTTGTGCTTAAAATGTTTCAGTTAAAAGTTCTTACTCTTCGCTTCTTTCTACAGTGTAATTTCAAAGACAATGAAACTTTTTTTTAGTAGCGGAAGAAGTATTTTGTCCCTTTCCTCTTGAAAAGCTTTCCGGAGTCCAAAGAGGGTTGTAAGTCAATGTCTGGATAATCCGTTTTTTAAAAGTACAAAAGCGCAAATTTCCGTGGATGATACATCAGGAGATTTAGCAGGCATATGAGGGAGGGGTATGGCCTTAATACTCGTCTGTAGTTTCATATTTATCCAGGAAATTAACAGTGGGTTTTGATGTTTGGCTGCTTGCTTTGCCTTGGTGCATTTCTACTGATTGATGGCACTGTGGGTAAAGAGAAGGTATTTCATATTTTAAAAACTGAGTATAAAGTACGTTCCTGGTCATATACGGAGTTGACCTTAACAGTTTTCTGCACACTCTTTAATTTTTGTTTGTCGTTACATCAAAAACCAACAACAATCATAAATCCCTCTTAAACACTTCATTTTCGATTTTTTGAACCATGTTCTAAGATTTTTTTCTTCTCTTTGATGATAATAACTGGATCTCGTTTTATTGCGGTCATTTAAATGATTTATCTATTGTGACAACATTTCTCCATTTTTGTCGTAATAATTGTTTCTCACAGATAATTCTGCAGCGCGTTCGGTTTTCGGAGACATGTCATGGAAAAAGACGGTACACATTACTTTTTCTCCCCTTTTTCAGATTCAAATCAGCATTAATTACTTTGTTTATAGTTGACGCTGAGCATTTTATTGATTTTGCAACTTTCCTTTCTTTGACTTTGAAGATTTTCTTTTAACATTAAAATTCGTACCATTGCAACGTGCGAAACATTCCGTCTTTTCCTTGGCTAGGTATGTTAAACAATTTTTCTCCTTGAAGCCAAACGCTGACTTTTTTTATCTTATTGACAATATTATCTATCGTTGCTTTAGATACCGAAAAGTCATGGCTTTCACAACATTTTTTAATAACTAAATACGAATAATTTTCTTCGGAAGGAGCACAAATATAGCCTTCATTGCTTCTTTAAAAGCGTCATTTTGCACGAAAAAAGAGTTGTCACTTAGCAGGCGATAATTTACACTTTCAGAAATATAGTTGCACTTAAAAAGCTTTTTTCACAGTAGCAAATATATACATATATAGCAAAGTAAAATCCTCTAAAAATGTGCTAACAGCCTCTCTACTCCCTGTATAAGAAAGCACAAAAAATGTACAAATAAAAATACACTCAGCCTCCAACATAGGGTGGTTAAATTTGTAAGGTTTTAGTTAAACTAACAAAGTTTTATTTTAATTTTCCCTTTTCTATCTTTTCTCATTTCAACTTCCCGTTAGAATAAGCGCGAGTTTCAGCTTTATGCTAATTTGAAGTGGAGCCAAGTTATATTTAAACGAAAGGTAGAAACCTTTCAGTGTGAGAGAGCTTTTAGTCTCAGACCACTGTTACTCTATTCGACGTTCGCCTGATTAGCTAGTATTTAAATTCTAAACCGTAGCGCTGTTACGTGATTACTTATTGAAGTAATTCTAAGTGCGTCAGTATTAGTTAAATCTTGCTACGCACCATTTAGTTTAGAGGCCAACGTCGCGTTATGTGAGCAACGACTACTTAATTTCTGTTTAGCTTTAGTTTTAATTAATTTGATTGTGCATTTTAGACCCGAGTGCGGTGTTTATTTTCTGTATCCCTCCCGAGTTGGGAAGTCGCTGTAAATAATTGTGGTTTAATAAAAGAGGATTTTAAATCCCTTTTTATTAGTTCTTCTACCACTTATTCACAGTATTCTACCACAGAACACAGCTGCATTTAGCTCCCTGTTCAAGATCAGGACTTTAAGCGGTCACGAAGATGTTTTCCAAGAATATGCACCGAACACTCAGTCCTGACAAATTCACAGTTTTTCAATATTAAGTAAGAGAGGCGCATTCAGTAAAGTTTTCTTCTTTCCTAGACTAGTATAATTATCCGTTATAATACCATTACGCAGCTCAAACCGGCATATATCTTAATTATTAGATACAGAATGCTCTTCTTCTAAATTTCACAATCTAGCAGTCGAGTTCTATGAGTTTTCTTAATGAGTGTATACTTAAATGCCTCCTTGGAAGGCAGTATGTCTCCAAATATTGATTAATCGACAATGTTCAACTTCAAGATTGACTTAGCCAGAAGGCAAACACGCGCCACTAAGGACTCCCAGCACTCTACACCAAAGTTAGCTGAACTTTCCTTAAATACTTCTTCTAACGCTTTTGCAATCAATGCGATTCATAAATCTCATTCTGGTAGGGAATTGTAAGTGGAAACAAGAATTGATAGGGCTTCGAAATTAATATAACTGTTATAAAATTGAAATGCACCTTACGGGTTTCAATACATCATTTCTTTAAGGCTTGCACAAAATGAAGTATTTAATATTTAACAAGAAACAAATGTTAACCGTAATCTGGCATAAATAGAACATATAACAGGACTTAAAATATGCTAAACTATTTGCTTAAAAAATTAGCGACAATATTTTTTGCGCCATTCAGTTAATTAATCAATTCGAATAAAATTTCGAAGGTTAATAAAAGATTTTACATCCTGCGCATCACGTAAATTGTAAAAGGAATGATAAACTAACGTCGATCGAAATATCTGGAAGGATTACGCTAAAGATACATCAAATATAAACACATCGAATCATCTTTCCATAAGGAGCATATATATATATCCTTGAATGATTAATTTCTTAACCATAGTTCCTCAACGAGGGCAAAATCGTCCATTGACTGGAGCTAAGGAGACCTCTGGAGCATCGCTTATTCTAAGGCAGAAAGTAGGCGTTGAAGGATAAATGTACATAAAACAGGTTTGAAGAAATATCATCACTTAAACTATATTTTATCAAGTAACTTAAATATTCATCTGATTGCTCAAATAACCCTAGCTTGCTTTTTTGCAAGAATCATACGACTGTCTTGCCACTAGGTTCCTCATGCGTATTAGCGTATATCGTACGCAGTCTGCTATTTACTGCAAGGAAAGATGCAAGATGGAAGTTATAAAAGTTCACTGAAAAATTCTCAGAGCAGTATGTTCTGTACTTGCAGCCTTATCCAGTCACGTAGCACTCTATTTCATCTTAACGCAGGGTTTTACAAGTTTGGCAGGAATGAAATGGTAAGAGACTAGATTCTTGTCTATAATTAGAAATGAATTAAAGATCTTCACTCATTACTTATAAAATTCTAGATTTAATAAGTTTATCGCAGATCAAGCATAATAAGTGCCCATTTTAAAAAATTAATGAATAGTAAATCAGTACCTATAGGTAACAGTGCAAAAGACATACAGCCCGTTTTTGTTTTACGAAGAGGAGTTGTTGAACGGATCGAAGGACACTGAACGAAAATGAAAACTTTAAAATGGCGTGGATAAGATGAAAACATTTGATTCGGACCTGGATTGGTATTTTGAGAATGTTTATCAAGAAACTTTCTTGAAAACGAGAAATAAATTTACCTCTTCTGAAATCAGTTTCCAAAGATCGATATTTTAATTTCTTGTTCGCTATTGATAAATGTAATGAGAAACATAATCATAAACAAAAGCTATAAGAATTCTATGAAACCAAGTTGTTGTTTTCAGACAAATATCAGACAGGAAAACAGACCGTTATACCTCTGTATTTGCCTTCAGGAAGTCCGTTTCACACAGAATGTGCTCTGTTTGAGGAAATCCGCATGGACAGCTGCGAAACGATGCAGTCTTAAAACAATGAATGAAAATTGTTACTAACATTTTTTTTTCGCTTTCGCTCGCAACTACATTCATGTGTCAAGACTAGTACAAAAAGAGAGTAGCATGAAAAGAAAAAAAAACAGAAAAGAGTTAAAGTGCACGTAAAAATCAGATTCTGGCTCCGCGCCCAACCTTACCTTCTGAAACCCAAACATTTGCATTGGCTGACACATGTTGTTATTTTAAAACTTGCCATATGGCGTTCAAGTTGGATGAATACCCGTGTCTCTACTTTTCCTACAATGACTGAAACATCCTTCTAAAATTTGGAGCTCTTTGTGGTTTATTACATAGTTTCTGAAGCATCCGATTTGCAACCGCTTTGGATAAGAAAACTTCACTTCAGCAAAGATACCATTCGGGCAAAAGTACAAAGCTTTAATAAAAACGTAAGACGGCTTCTTTCCAAAGAAAGCGTATGGCGACTTTGTCATCAAGAAAACTATGATTCATTTCTTTCCTTTTTTTACTTCCTTGTATGAAGTAAAGAAAGTATCGTAATTGCGAAAAATTTCGGGTGTCATATTTCCACGAATATATTCATTTTGACCTCTCTCGAATCCGTTTGAATGATTTTTTTTGCGTGACATCTGTATGTGCAGAGAGAATAAAGAACTTTTTTTTCCAACCCGGATTGTAAAATGGATTTAAAAGGAATTCAAAACGGGTTTTTTCGTGATGTCTGTAGGTACCTACGTATGTATCTCGCATAACTCAAAAAACGCGTAGTCGTAGAATGTTGACATTTTGTATATGGGACTGCTATATAACCACCATCTTACCCGATTCGGTAAGCTTTGCTTTTTAATTCTTATATGTTGGTAAATTGTGCATTTTTTGCTTTAAAAGTGATTGTATTATGTTGGTCTTATGTTCCGGTTAAGGGTTTTATGGCTTTAGTTAATCTCCATGCAATAGTTGTAAAATGATGGACAATTTAAAAGTGGCGCTAGGCCTAACAACCGAATATTCGTCCACATTTGACACTCTTAGTAGTACAGTGAATTACGTCAGCTGGTACGTAAAATTTAGGGAAAAACTTATCGAAAAATTTAAACATTTATCTTGTCGCACTCTTTTCAGTTTGTGCCTCGAATAATTGATTTCGAAAAATTCTTAATTTAAAGTAACCTATTTTCCTTTCGTTTTTATTGTTCACGAAAGAAAAAAAAATTGTGCATCTTTCATTTTTCAAATAATTTTAACAAAGTACCCAAACCAAATTTGGCGTTAAAAAGGTACCACTTATAGCAAATATGCCAAATTTGGAACGCACCGATATATGAATTCATGTGTATCTTGGGAAATTTTGGACAAAAACTCTATTTGTTTGCAGGTATGCCTGGAAATACATCTACTTTAAGATGACGGTAAGAATTTTAGAAGTTAAAATTAAGAAGTATTTTGGAAATATTTATAAAAATTACTAACAAAAACAAATTTTAAAAATAAATTTAAAAATATCAGCGAATTTTATTTGAATTGAACCTAAATTCCGAAATGTGAAAGAAGGAATCAAGTAAGTTAATAAACAAAGATATATTAATAAATGTGTACCAATTAACACTGAGCTAATTTTAACTAGCTTAGGTACTTACGTATTAACGCAACCAGGCCAAAATTCACATAAATCGCCAAATTTGGCGACCCTACTTATGGCAACCCTACGTCTTATACGTGGTTTTTCGTAAAGAAATTATTTTGCTTACTGGTTAGATTGAATGCCCTGAAATACTTTAACTATGGGTATTTGGGATTTGCCTGCGAGTGAAAAAGATGCTGTTGAATAGTTGCAGGGATATGGAATCATATCGAACGAACGTACTTGTAAAAATTCTCATAAAATGAAACTGTATTTTGGAAAGCAAATCTTCTGGAAATGTAACGTCGAAGAGTGCAATCAACACTTGGGTGTGAGAACCGGAAATTGGTTTGAAGGTAGCCGAATTTCATTTGTGACAGCGGTGCGCTTCATTTATTGTTGGTGTAAAAGAGTTAACCTCAATTAAATTTTGTGCACAAGAGATGGAAATTGCTGATAAAACTGTTATAGATTGGAATAATTACATGCGAGAGATATGTGCCCTTGAAATGGATGAAAAAGAAAGAAAGCAAATAGGCGGCGAAGGACTTAATGTGGAAATAGACGAAAGTTTATTTGTAAACAGAAAAAATAACAATGGGCGTGTACTACCACAGCAATGGGTTTTCGGCGGAATTTGCCGAGAAACGAAAGAGACTTTTTTGGTTACTGTACTTTACAGAAGCGCCGTTACTCTCATGGCAAAAATTTGCGAAAATATCAAGGAAGGAAGCATCATTTATTCGGAGTGCTGGAAAGGATACAAGACAAGTGAGTTGGAAAATGCTGGATTTCTGCATGGAAGTGTTAATCACAAATATAACTTTGTGAATCCCAACACGGGCTTTCACACACAACATGTAGAGTGCATGTGGGGCTCAGCCAAATGGCGCAACAAAAACAGAGAGGAACAGCCCGTCATCATCTTGACTCATACCTTATCGAATTTATATGGCGCCAAGCTTAAGCTGTTAATGGCGAAGACGGTTTTCAATCAGTGCTAAAAGCAATAGCCAAAAGAATTCCGCCGAAAAAATAATTCTGTAACTTCTTCAAATTCGAAACCGGAAGGGTTTA
The DNA here is from genome assembly GCA_000611955.2 of Stegodyphus mimosarum. NCBI lineage: Eukaryota > Metazoa > Arthropoda > Arachnida > Araneae > Eresidae > Stegodyphus > Stegodyphus mimosarum. The sequence continues at coordinate 441,620 of KK122468.1, read as the reverse complement.
ATTGATATTTTATATTTTAAAACAAAATAATATAAAAAACTGTATTAAAAATTATCTGTAATTAATAAATGTACATTTTCTTTCTATTCATACTTTTTTACTCAAACTTACAAATTGCGTCAACCTAGTTGCGATAATACGTAAGTACCCTAGCTTAACACTGGATAACTAGCTAGATTAACATTGAGCTAATTTTAAATAGCTTAACAATGGATAACTAGCTAGATTAACACTGAGCTAATTTTAACTAGCTTAACACTGGATAACTAGCTAGATTAACAGTGAGCTAATCTTAACTAGCTTAACATTGGATAACTAGCTAGATTAACACTGAGCTAATACCAAATTGGATTAACTTCAAATTTTAGGAGCTAATTCTTAAAAAAACATCTTGTGCGATTTTTAGGAAATTGGCACTTTGGCATAATTTGAAAAGTAACATCGAAGTATGGAAAGAAATTGGTATATCATTTCAGAGAAAGTCCTATTCTGTGTCAAAATACCTATGTTACAACAATGCTATATATAAATCTAATTAATACATATCTTAAGTCGCGTTCTCGAGACATGGAAAACGCAAATTAAATATCGTCAATCGGCCAGGTAGAACGAGAGATATGGAACTATATATCTCTCTCTCTCTTTTGTGCAAAATGCACATAAAAACCAAATAGAATCAAACAAACACAAGAATTAACAGCTTTTTTTTATTTAGAATTGTACTTTTCTACGAATGCTTGAATTTTATTGCCAAAATATTCATTAGGTTAAAATGCATAAAAGACGTAAGGAAAAAAGTCAGACTAACCTTTTTGCTGAAACATGCGATTACGCTTTGCGCTTGCGGGAGATTTAACAGCGAATAAGTAGAACACGTCTCATGTCTGAAAGGAGAAAATCACAATTGCTTCAGCAGATCTCAGGTAAACCAATTATAAAGGGAAAAAAATGCTTAATGGACGTCGAGCTAAAACAGCGAAAGCTTAATTTCTAAAAACCGCAAAGCGATACACATTTTCCCTCTTTTCTCCTTACGAAATTATTGTTTCGACAACCTTTTTTTTCATTTATTTACGAACATAATATTCTGTTTTGAAAATGGAGTTTCCAAAACGTTTGCAACCTTAATTATTTGCATGCGTTTTGTTCACCTACGGTGTTTTCTCTGCATATTGAATAATAAGAAGGTTGTTGAGCATTATGAGCATTCTTTGATCAACTTAAAATTATCTTTTCAAGCAGAAATATTTTCTTCATACAGGAGATGAATCATTCTGCAACCAAATATTATATGTCGTGTAATACTTGAAACTTGGCAATGGAGATTTATAAACATTTTTCAGAGAAATTCCTGATCAGTCGGGATCATATCAGATACGACGCTCGCAGTTGCTCAAACCACCGTTAATATACAAGCCACAAGAAAGCGGAATGACCCAATATAATAATTAGCTAAAAAATACTCCTAACAATTTACCCATATTTTTAAGCTGCCTAATCTGAAAAATTAATTTATTTTGTTATGTCAAGTCGGCATTAAAAATCATAAAAAAGAAAATCTGAATGTTTTCAGATTTTAATGGTCGCCCAAATGTGTTTGTTAAGGTTTTTTACGCTCTCGCTGAACTCAAAATCTAACTGTCTGCTGTTACACTCACTCCTTCTAATCCATAGTTTTTTTTGCTTTCAGCTTTATTCTTCAAAAAATCATTTTCTTCGCATTCACGCGATATGCAGTTCAACAGTAAAAGTACAATAATTTTAAAAGCAGCATAGCAGTGTACGATACGAATTCCGATGCAGCGTTAAGTGTTAGAATACACTTTTAGCCCAAAGGAACGTTAGCCAAGAAGGGCTATTAGCTTAATTAAATCTCGAAATGGCATTTTGCGTCGGTTCACTATAAACGGTGTCGCACTTTTTAAATTGTCGCCACCAAATACTATTGCGCTGTATTATGTTTAAAGAAATTAAATATTGAAGAACCTGCATGAATGTATGCATGTTTCTCGCATTCTGGAAAAAGGACGGTACCTAGAGCCATCAAATTCTAAATAACGTTGTGTTTTCCCCGAACATGGGCACCTGGGAGCGATAATTTTAAATTTCGAATTTGTTTTATTATGTCTTTCATGTTTGTGAAACTTTAACGAATTTTTGATTAACAAATCAACGATTTCAAAGACAGCAACCTTGGCAACACTGTATGGAATAAAATATACTTATCTCCAGAGTGCGCGACTGCCTATCGAAAATTCTAAAGATAGCCTGTTTTTAAATATTTTGCGGTTTTGCTGTCGAATTGAAGTTTACGAGGCGTAAGTGCCCAGAAAGTGATAGTTAACAAATAAAATAAACACACGAAACACTAATAGCAAAAAGACGAAAAAGAAGTTTTGTAATGTCATCTTAGTAAGAAAACTGAACATTGATAAGATGAACAGAGACAAGAACCCAGAAAAATGTATGCTAATACTTAATGGTGCTTCGGGAATTCTAAACTGTTATGTTGCTTTTAAAATTTTTGTAATTTTGCTGCTGAATTGTATAAGGTGTAAATGCAAAAAAAAAAAAAAAAAATAGCGCTACATAATAAAGCTAAAAAGGAAAAAAAAAGTAAGATTGAGTTCGATTGAGTTCAGCGAGAGCGTAAAAGACCTTAACATACCCCTTTTGCCAACCGTTAAAATCTGAAACCGTTCAGATTTATATTTATATAAATTTGTCCTGTTTTAGTAGATTGTTTCAAGAGTTTTGTTAGTTTAATTAATTTCTTGCTCGTAGAAATGCAGTTACATAATCCACATAAAGTAGAAAACTGCACATAATACTTAAAGCCTTCAGATGCACATATTGAAAGAAAAAATGCAATATCGAACTAAATTTTTCATGCACAGCTTTTAGCAAAGTAGTCAAATCCTTTTTATTGTTTTCCAATAAAACGCTTCGTAAAAATATCTGCTCTCAATGCAGTGCCTATTTTTTTGTCATCGGCATCGAATTTCAGTATAGCAAGGATTCATGTTCAGAGTTGAGTATCAGTTTGAATATTTTCAGAAAACAAAAACTTGAAGCAAGCCCTACAAACTTAATATTCTTAAATCCTAAAGTTCAGAAAATAAAACAGCAGGAAATTCTCGAACCCATATACGCAGAATTTCAGTTTATTTTTTCCATTTTCCATCTAAGGTAAGTGGATTCCAGCTTGCCGTCAATTCATTTATATGTTTTGAATAATTTTGTTCATTCATATAATTATTAATCTTAATAACAGGCACTGTAGTTCTAACTTCATTATTTTAAGTAAATAAAAACATCTGACCTGTACACCACATGATTGGTTCCTTGTATGGAATATTAAATTATACGCAATATTTCCTGCATTTCATATGAACTTATTTCCTTGAAATACCTTAGAGATATATTTCTTATTCAGTTAATTCACTTCTTACTTCGCGGCAAGGCAAAAATATATAAAAATTCAAAATATTTTCATTAAAAATTGAAAGATATAAAACAATATAAAACAGTAAATACAGTTAAAACAATTAAAAAACAATTTTTACAATTAAAATTACAGTTTCGAAGCAAGAACAAGCAATTCGGCCAGCAGGAAAGAAAGCAATTTTTTTCGGTGCACAAAATTAAGAGTTTCCTTTGGGTCCTACTCGGCAAAAAGACACTGAAGGTGCAGAAAGATTTAATTCACTATTATGCTAAGTTCCAAATGTAAGCAAATATGTCTGCTATGGTAAAACAAAATTGGTTTTAGCTGCACTTAAACAACTCTTAAACTGTTGATAATTTTACAACTATTGCATGCAGATTAAATAAACACATAAAAACCTTAACCGGAAGATAAGAGCAACATAATTCAAATGATCTTCAAAGCAAAAATTGCACAATTTACTAACATATAAGAATTAAAAAAAGTGAGCTCACTGAGCCGAGTAACAGAGCAGGTAAGTATAAATATCTATACTTTTGGTACGGCCGATTGCAACCAAAGCAGGAGATGCACAGTTACATGTTATAGCGATCCTATATACAAAATTGTAACGTTCTGAAGCTATTCGTTTTTGAGTTATATGAGGTACATACATACTTATGCACGTACAGACGCCACGAAAAATTCTCTTCTGAATGGATTTTAAATCAGTTTTGTAATCTGTTTGGAAAAAAAACAGTCTTTTATTCTGTCCATAAATAAAAATAAAACATAAAACACCGAATACAGTTAAAACAATTAAAAACTTTTTTTTTTACAATTAAAATTACAGTTTCTACGCAAAAACAAGCAATTCGGCCAGCAGGCAAGAAAGCAGACATTTCGGTGCACAAAACTGAAAGTTTACTTTTGGTCTTACTCGGCAAAAAAACACTGAAGGCGTAGAAACTGACTTAAACTTAATGTGGACGCCATTCTGTGTCAAAATATGGGATAATTTAATAACTTAAGTGATAATTCCAGAATGGATTAAGCATAATTTAATTCGCAATAATACGAGAAGATGTTATCTTGCTGTTGCGAAGCTTAGTTTCTCTAGATTGGCAACAAATCTATTATTCTGCTAAGTTTCAAATGTAAACAAATATAGCTGCTATGGCTTAGCCGCAATTAAACAACTTTTAAATTGTTGATAATTCTACAGCTACAATATGCAGATTAACTAAAGGCAGGAAAACCTTAACTGGAAGATAAATACAACATAATTCAATAATTTTTAAAGCCAAAAATGCACAATTTACAAACATATAAGAATAAAGTAACTGAACTTACTGAGTGTAACACAGAATGTAACAGAGTGAGTATATATATATATATATATATATACACAGTCCAGTCACATTAATGTGACCACCACGTACTTTCCATGTCAGAGTTAAATAACCAATCACAGAAGGCAGGTGGCAGCACAGTGCAGTTGAGCGTATATAAAGGGTGTGTGAGGGCTTCGGAAAACATTTCAATCGTTGGCGTAATGCAGAAACGAAGCGATTTATCCGACTTCCAAAAGGGCATGATCATTGGCTTTCGGGCCAAGGGTGGAAGCATTTCCGAAACGGCTGAGTTTGTGAACTGTTCGCGTGCCGCCGTGGTAAAAGTGTACCGTGCATGGCAAAATGGGACTGTCCAAAATCAGCGACGTGGCAAATGTGGTGCACCACGGGCCATAGATGACAGAGGCGAACGACGGTTGCGGAGATGCGTTCGGGCAGATAGACGGGCTACCGTTGAGCAACTGACCACCAAAATGAACCAAGGGGCTACCAAAAGTGTCTCCCAAAGTACTATTCAGCGAACATTGCTGCGTCTGGGCCTCCGAAGCAGACGCCTGGTTCGTGCACCTATGCTGACTGCTGTTCATCGACGGCGAAGGCTAGAATTTGCACGCCAGTACAGCAGCTGGACGTCCACTGAGTGGCGACAGGTTGCGTTTTCGGATGAATCGCGTTTTATGCTCCATCGGACAGATGGACGTTGGCGTATAAGGCGTGAAACCTCTGAAAGGAACCACCCTGCAACCATTGCCGGAACGGTCCAAGCTGGAGGCGGGAGCATTATGGTCTGGGGAATGTTTTCCTGGCATTCTCTAGGTTCACTGATCATTGTGGAAGGCACAATGGATCAATACAAGTACGCATCTGTCCTTGCGGACCATGTTCACCCCTACATGCGCATTGTTTTTCCTCAGGATGATGGCATCTTCCAGCAGGACAATGCGAGGTGCCATACAGCTGCCAGTGTACGTGCGTGGTTCGAAGAGCACCAGGATGAGTTTACCGTCCTCCCCTGGCCAGCAAACTCACCTGACTTAAACCCAATCGAGCATCTGTGTGACCATCTCGATCGAGCTGTTCGCGCCATGGATCCTCAACCGCGTAATCTAGCGCAGCTGGCCACGGCATTAGAGTCGGCATGGCTCAACATCCCAGAGAACACCTTCAGGGACGTATGTGACTCTCTTCCTGCACGTCTCGCAGCAGTCCGCTCTGCGAAAGGTGGTTTTTCTGGCTTTTGACAGATGGTCACATTAATGTGACTGGACTGTGTATGTATATATTTATTTTTTATCCGTATATATATATCCGTATATATACCAGGTGGCCATATTTAAACTGACAGTGCTCACAGTGTTCTGTAGCTCGATCTATTTGCGAGAACGACGCCACATTTTGTAGGAAGATTAAACAAGACGGGAGACGAAGGATTCCGCGAAGAAACAAATTAGTTCCAAAAGTCACCTCTAGGGGAATATTTGGCGCTGTGTAATAGAAAATAGAGTGTTAACAAATGCAAATTAATACGGAATAAAATTACCTTTTATTATGCACATTTTCTGATTTAGTTCAAGTGCAATATGGCAACACTTTTAAAAAAGCGTTAAATTTGGGATGACAAATCACCACATGCAGTCACAGCAATTCCCTTACATTCACCAAAGGTAAGTGTTTGGTGTGGGTTCATAGCACAGCGGAATTTATCGTAGGTCCATTCTTCTATGAGAACATTACCCCGACAGGACCGGAAACCTGTTCTGTTACAAGAGAGAAATATCGCTACATGTTGAACAGCTTTGTCATTCCGGCACTTCAGCAAAGACAATGCATGGGGAAAATCATTTTCTTGCAAGATGGAGCCCCTCCACATGTTGCTGTACGAGTGCAACAGATTCTACGACAGGAATTCACAACAGAAAGAGTCATTTGCCGCTACTTTCCAACTGCATGGCCACCTCGGTAGCCTGATCTTATCCCATGCGACTTCTGGCTATGACGTTACCTTAAGCCTAAGGTCTATAAAGGAGTGGTCCAGGACCTGGCTACGTTGAAGGATAACATATCACGGACTGTACGGGAGATTCCTGCATACCTGTTACTTTCAGCTGTTGTGCACAGTGCACAGGATGCAATATGTGGTCCACAGCAACGGCAGCAACATTGAACCTCATTTGAATGCAAAATAAAAGGTAATTTCCGTATTGATTTGCATTTGTTAACACTCTATTTTCTATTACACAGCGCCAAATATTCCCCTAGCGGTGACTTTTAGAACTAATTTGTTTTTTCTCGGAATCCTTCGTCCCCCGTCTTGTTTAATCTTCCTACAAAATGTGGCGTCATTCTCGCAAATAGATCGCGCTACAGAACACTGTGAGCACTGTCAGTTTAATTATGGCCGCCCGGTATATATATATATATATTTATATAGTTTTGGTGTTGTCGATTGCAACTAAAATCGGAGGCGCACATCCTCGTGTTATACCAGTCCTATATACAAAATTTCAATGTTCTGAGGCTACTCGTTTTTGAGTTATACGAGATACATACATACATATGTACGTACGCAGAGATGTCACGAAAACAATATCTTGAGAATCCATTTTAAATCAGTTTTATAATTTTTGGGGGAAACAAGAGTCCTTTATTTTGTCCTTGTGTAGAGATGCCACGCAAAAACATCGTTAACTGCATTCGATAGTGGTCAAAATAGATATTTTCGTTGAAGTATAATACTCGGAATTTCTCGTGATTAGAATACTTCCTTTACTTCGTACAAGAAAGTATAAACTATGCTTTAACATAATTATATAACTGAACAGAAATATGTGTTCCGCTTTTATCAGAGAAAAATAATTCTTTATTTTAGCCCATAGTAACTAAAATCAAGGTAATGTGCTTTATCGTAGGATAAATGTAAAGGAATACTAATTTCAAAGTTTTATTTTAGATGTTTTTGATGAAGTTTTCTCCTAACGTTTTAAAAGTACGTAATATATTTTCGTAATATTTATCTTAAAAATAAATAACATATTAAAATCTACCCTTAATTGTGATTTGAGTAACAGCTATTTTCTCCAGATGTAAGATAGCTCTGGAATACCCTCGACAAAGGCAGGTATATGTTTTCCTATAAACTATTAAACAAATGAAAAATATTGTTTTATTCAAGTTAGTGTAGAAATGCGTTGCGAGCTTTGGCGAATAAAACGGTTTTTAATGTTTTGATAGTTCATTTTTACATCCTAGTACGAAATAAAGGAAGTATGGTAACAGCGAAAAATTTCGAGTACTCTATTCTAATAAGGTATTCATTTTCACCATTCTCGAATCCATCTGAGCGATGTTTTTGCATGACATCTGAACGTGCGGACAGAACAAAAGACACTTCTTTACAAAACGAAATGTAAAATTGATTTAAAATGGATTCAGAAGAGATTTTTTTCGTAACATCTGTACGTACGTACCCAAATACACTGGTGTCCAAAAGTTAAGCATAATTGAGAATTATGTGAATAAATAAGGAACTGTAAATCAGAATGGCGGGAAACGTGATATGCGAGTGTAAAATGGTTATAAAATAAGGAAGCAAATCAAAAGAACGATAATAATTAATTTTATTATCCAAAGTAGCAGTCTGAAAGAAAACTGAGAATAACAAGGGTTCACACTTTAAAGAAAAATGAAAGAAAACATTAAATAAATTACTGATGCTGCAGTTTAATAAGGCGTGTGGTCACCTCTGACAGCCAGGCACGCTGCACAGCGATTTACCATACTCGCTATGAGATGATGAATGAGTTGTGGGTTCAAACGGTTCCAAGCTTCTTAAAGAGTTCTCTTCAGTTCTGTAACGGAGCTTGGTGGGTGCAAAAGAGCTGCAATTTGTCTCCGGAGCATATCCCATACATTCTCGATAGGATTTAAATGAGGGGAGTTCGCAGGCCTCGGCATGCGCTGGATGTTTTCCGTTTCCAGGAAGTCATCAACCAGCACCGCTCGGTGGCATGGCGCATTATCATCCATGAACATGAAGTCAGGACCGACAGCACCTAGAAACAATTAAACATAAGGCTCAAGAACTTCGTCTCTGTATCTTTGACCAGACACAGACCCTGTGTCAAAGAAATGGAGGTCTGTGCGGCCGTCCATGATGATGCCTGCCCATACCATTACTCCCCTTGATGGAAAATGATGTCTTTCCGATATGTTTCTTGGTTCAAAACGTGTTCCACGTTCTCTCCATATCGTTACCCGACGAGAATCAGTACTCGGACTAAACCGGGACTCGTCACTGAACATCACATTGGCCCACTCTCCCACATTCCAATGTTGATGTTTCAAACTCCAGTTCAAACGAGCGCGTTTCTGCGCAGACGTGATGGGAATGCAAACTGCTGGTCTTCTGGCATACAGGTCAGCCTGATTGAGTCTCCTGTAAACAGTTTGTCTCGAAATTCGTATTCCTGTGGCGACTGTGAGAGCCGATGCTCTGGCAGTACTGCCCCTCTGATTACCAGATATCGGTCTTGGCGAGGGGTTCTGACTCTTGGTCGACTTGATATTGGTCGTCGGGTAACATCTCCCGTTCTTTGAAACCTCTGCCACAGTCTTAAGATTACAGACTGGTTCACATTCAGAATTCGAGACACTTCGGTTTGTGATCGTCCGGATTCCAGCATTCCAACGATTGTTCCTTTCGTAAACATCTCCAGTTGGCGTCTTTGTGCCATCATTCACCTTGTTTGATGGTTAACAACGTTCTTTCGCACAGCAGTTGCCCGAAACTTGTCTGAATTGCCTATGCTGCGTGAATCAGTTTCTCTGCGCTCCGACATGCGCAGGTGTTTCGCGCAGGATGTAGTCAACTGAAAGGTTTTGCATAAACCCGATTTTCGTCTTCACCCAATTAATATCCGCAAGAAATTTGGAATAATTTTATTAACTTTTGGACACCAGTGTATATATATAGCATACTTCAGTCATACTTCATTCATCGCATACTTTATATGTGTAAGATATAACAAATTACGATGACTGCTTTAAGAATAGTTGGCGACCTCGAAATTAAGTATTCTAGATTTGGTGTTATGTCTCCTAAATTCATCTGTTCTCCCAAATTCGAGATTTTTCTATGTTACATAACAACCTAAAATTAATCAAATATGGCTTAAAGTACTCTCGGCATTTACTAGGTATAAATACAACTCCCAAATAATTATGTCATTCTTTCTTTCCCTAGCTTCCACCCTGCAAAGAACTCTGAGCCGGTTATGCTTCCCTGCCTGAAATAACGTCGTATCTTTTTATCTGCGTATATAAAATTTATTTGCATTCAACTATGATCATAAAGTAAAGTCTGCCAAAGAAATAATTTTTGATATGCCTAAAAATAAAGATGGTGATTCATCAGTTCAGTTGTGTTAACTGCGTCATCGAGCCTTCACACTCAGCCACTATCGAAAGCTGTTAAAAGTTCCTATGTACGTACCTACATTATGACATATATATATACTCGGACATCGTGTTTCGTCCTGGCCATGCATATGTAATTTTAAAATTCTTATACTTAAATTTACGATTCCCCAAATTTAGCTAACTCATATCCATGTCATGAACTCCTCTACACGATGTAAATCGATTTAAAAGTCATTTGAAACACAGATATAAAAGGAAAAAACATCACATAGAAATGTAAAAAACCGTTAGAATAATACTCAAGCATGAAATCGATAATGCGATATATATATATATATATATATATATACATACACACATACACATTTATGATGTTTTCCTAATTGTGTAATAGGACTAATAGTGTTTTAGAAATTAAATATAAATTACAATTAACGTTTTATGGTTTCATTCCTTCTCGAATACTATTTTAAATCTAAATTTCATTACGTTTTAAAAAAATGTTTTAGAGGTCATGAGGCGTTTTAGCAGTATTTGTTGCCTCGTTTCTTATATGTATTTCTAGTTAAAAAATATTTTAATTTTGGTTTTATGTTACTTTTCTTCCACGCGTAGGGAAAAAGAGCGCCCAATTGAGACAATTTCGATTAGCATTAAATGATTTAACATATTTCAGTTCAGTAAATTATTTTACGCGTTTTTGTCTCAATTGGTCGTTAGTTAAAACGCGTGGAGGTGATATTTCGATGGAAGTGGCAAAGTACTTTTTCCCTGACGACGCTGCTATGCAACTCTCAATGAAATATTGCCATTTTGTTCATAATGTACCTTCCTATTTTTCTTGCAACTTCTGCTTTTCCCAATTTTCTAAAAAATTTCAATTTTAATGGTATATATTTTTGAGTTATGTTTTATTGTGAATTATGACGTTTTAATTGTGTTTAATATGTAACCTTGGCACTAACCTGCTTTTTCGAATAGGATTCAGAGGGTTTCGGGTGTGCTATAGCTTTTGCATTCTTACTTGTTAACTATAGTATAATAAAATTGGCAGCTAGATGCGCAGTTTTTTAAAACCTTAAAATGTATTAACTTTCAAGTATTAACTTTCTAAAGAAATATATACACATATACTATATATATATGTTCTTATGTTCCGCTTCTTAAGGTTTTATGCCTTTAGTTAATCTGCGTGCTATAGTTGTAGAATTATCAACAAGTTAAAGAATATTCAAGTGGTGTTAAGCCTAACGTGTCCGCCATTTGGTTGCGTTTGAAGCTCTTAGTAGAATAGTGAATTAAGTCAGTTTCTGCACCAACTTCAGTGTGTTTTCGCCTAGTGGGACTAAAAGTACACTTTTAATTTTGTGCACCGAAAAATCTGTCTTCCTGCATGCTGGCCAAATTGCTTATTTTTGCGTACAAATATTTTAAATATGAAAATTGTTTTTAACTGTATTTGATGTTTGCGTTTCTTTCCATTTTATAGTTTTTAATGCAGATGTTTTGAGGTTTTATGTGTTTTTACTTTGTTCGGTGTCAGAAGTGAATTAATTGAATGAAAAATGCATCTCTAATGAAATTCGAAGAAATAAGTTTAAATGAAATGTAGAATAAATGTATATAATTGAATAGGCCTTATAAGGAAGTCACGTGGTGTCCACATCAGATATTTTGTTTATGCAAATACAGATACTTATTTTTTCAGCAGCGTTAAATTTTTCGACATAAAGGCGATAAGCACAAAAATTTAAACCTCTTACATTATGATAAATAAGTATTGAAACGACAAAATACGACAACCCATTGATCCGAAATTTTCAAGCATTCCTACACGCTGTGGTTTTAGTTACCCTGAATATTTGGTGATTTTGTGCTCAAGTGTAACAAAACTCGTACATTTACATTTAAGCACTACTTCGTTTTAGGGAAAGGGGAATTTACATAACAGCCAGTTTCTTTTCTTTGGAGTTAAGAAAAGAAGAACAGGATAAAAGTAAAGGAGATTTAGAATCATGTAAACAGTTTGTTGAAAGTTTGTTTTTCAACGTCCAAACTTGAAAAGGTTTACGAAACAAAAAGGGAAAGAATGACGCTAACTTATACACAAAGCCGTTCAATCTGACCTTGCACTTGATTGGATCTTCAAACACCAATTTCTCCCTAAAGGTGCCGAGAAGTGAAAATAACAGTGTTATGCGAGGAAGCATAGAAGGCGCTGAAAACTTGATGGCAGCCGTTTCATATTATTATGTAAATTATGATGCGTATTAAGATAAGATTTTATAGCTGCAGAATCTTACTTTATTCCGAAAATTTCAAGTTTAACTTATGATAAAAAGGAAAAACGTAATAGAAAACCGCTTTAATTTTAAACTGCTTGAATTTTTTAACCGAAGGCACATACTATCTTAGATTTCACTCGTTTTAATCTTTTGCAGGCAAAACAATGCTACGAAATATAAAGCAGGGATATAGTATTAGAAACAAAATTACCCCATTGTATGCATTAATAATTTGATAATCGAACAAGCTTGAGATTTAGATTATAACTTATAAAGTATTTCTCCCATGTTCTTAGCATGCTTTCGTGGTGTAATGGTCAGCACACTCGGCGCGTATTCGATAAGTCCGTGGTTCGAGTCCTGGTGAAAGCACTGCTCATTTTCCACATCTCCCGCATTCCAAATAACCTAATAAATCTACGATGGCGCCCAAACTAAAAACGTTAGCGGACGATGATTCTCCACCACCAGGATTTGGCGATTAGGTCCTCAAATCCCCATTCGCCCTTTAAAAGGGGAAGTATATAAGGTATTTCTCCCGCCTTCTTAGCATGCCTTCGTGCTGAAATGGTCAGCACACTCGGCGCGTAGTCGAGAGGTTCGTGGTTCGAGTCCTGGAGAGGGCCTCGCTCATTTTTCCTCTCTCCTGCTTTCAAAAAATACCTAAAGTCTGTACAAGCTAATTAACAAATGTTCCCGATTTTCGGATTTAACAAGTTAATTTAAAGCAAAATTAATTTCGTAAACACAATTTTACATGCTGTAATAATTCAAAACATTAAAAGAATATTTACGCAAAGTTACTCTAAAAATAGATTTAATGACTAAAAACGTTAAAAAAAAGGCTTAAAAATATAAAAATATTCGATTTTAATGGTCTCCCAAAAGGATTTGTTAAGGCCATTTTTAACACTCTCGCTGAGCTCTCAATTTACCAGTATGCTGTTACACTCACTCCTATGAACCCTTCTTTCTTTTAGCCTTATGATTAAGCATCATTTTCTTCACACTAACTCCATATAAAATTTAACAGCAAAATTATTTAAAAAATCAAAAATAATCTGAAAGTTTTCAAATTTTATATTGTACCCAAAAGGGCGTTTTTTTAACGTTTTGTGTGTTACTTTTTTATTAAATATTATGTTCTTCGCACGTAAACCACATAATATTTAATTCAACAGCAGTATCACAAAATATTTAGAAACAGCAAAATCTTTAGAATTTCCGCTACACATATCTATGTCCGACACACAGATAAAAATGTTTTTTCCATACAGTGTTGTCATTGCTTGCTTTGAAATCGTTGAGTTTGTTAATCAAATATTCATTAAAGTTTTATAAATTTTGTAACTGATAATAAAACAAATTCGAAATTCAAAATTTGCGCCTGCAAGTGCCTATGTTCGATTGGAAGACTAAGTTATTCAAAATTTGATGGCTCTAGGTACCGTTGTTCTTTCACAGTGCGAGAAACATTCATGTATTCACACAGATTCTTCATTACTTAGTTTCTTTAAATGTAATACATGGCGATAATATTTGGTGGTAATAAAAGTCTGGAAAGTAAGTCAATGAAGAAATCGGAACGACGCAAAATGCCATTTTGAGATTAATAGCCCTTTGGGTTTAACGTCCCTTTGCGCTAAAAATTTTAAAGCAGCATATCAATATACGTTTAGAATTCCCGATGAATCGTTAAGTTTTGACATATATTTTTCTGTTTTTTTAACTCTTTTCTCAGTTCATCATATCAATATTCAGCTTTCTTACTAAAATGGTTTTACAAAACTTTTTTGTCTTTTTATTATTAACGTTTTGTGTGTCTACTTTATTTATTATAGCGCTTTTGACGTTTACGCCACATAAAATTTGATTCAATGGCGAAATCACAAAATGTTTAAAAACAGCATATCTTTAGACTATATTATCAGCATATTTCCTATAGACAGTCTCGCGGGCAGGAGATAAAAATCCTCTATTCTGTGCAACGTTGCCACAGCTCTCTTTGAAATCTTTTTGTTAATCAAAATATCGTTCAAGTTTTACAAAACATGAAATAGATAATAAAACAAATTCGAAATTCAAAATCGGGTTTCCAGTTGCCCATGTACGGGTGGAGAACTACGTTTTAGAAAAATGGATGGTTCTAGGTACCGTTGTTTTTTCACAATGCCAGAAACATACATGCATTCATGCAGATTTTTCGTTATTTAATTCAAGTTTAATACAGGAGGATAATATTTGGCGGTTAGAATTTGAAAAGTGATACCACTCAAGTGTTTTGACGAAAAATGTCGTTTCGAAACTCATATCCTATTTCGGACTAACGTCTCTTTTGGGATAAAGATTTAAAGAGTATGCCTGGTTTGTAATTCTCCATCAATTTATGTTTCGGGATTTACCAAGTTGCCGTTACAAGAAGCAGTTTCAGCGATCAAATGTCCTCTCCCCCCTTTTTTTTCAAAACATGGCTGAGGAGAATATGATGATTTATATTTTTTCTCGACTTCTTTGAAGTTACAGTGGTCTGTGAATCACACAAGTGTACTTACTATTTCGGCAGCCTTACACAATAACACACGATAGCATTATTTGTTCATCTATAGCTTGTTTAATCCATTCATCAAATTTTTCTTCTGAAGCCATGACTAGATCCGTTCCAAGGAACACATTGGACTCACTTCAACAATCCAAAGTGGTTAATCATGGGATTATTAATATTTTTGCTTTCATCAGCAGAATTATCCTTCGTAACATTGAGCCACGATGATGGTGGCCTGAAGCAAATGCAGAACATTTCAGATCACTTCTCAGCAGTACGCTGTAACCTCGGCAAACAACTCTTACATCGGATAGATGCGCGTCATCGGATTACTGGAACTATGCTCCCGGTGAAGCCAAAGTATTATTATTATCTTTTGTGTAAATCCTGAACATCGGTATTGATAAAAGGAGAGTGAATAAAATAATAAAGTAATAAAAAGTACAATATGTACTTAAATAAATAAATAAAAAAAACTAAAAAAATCTGAAATGTTTCAGATTTTAAATTACGCCCAAAGAGGACGTTTTTTTAATGTTTTGTGTGTTACCTTTATTTATTAAACATCATGTTCTTCGCACTTAAACCATAAAATTCAATTCAACAGCAATATCGCAAAATAATTTTTACAAAAATCTCATCTTCA
>KK122468.1:383687-419900 GCA_000611955.2 Stegodyphus mimosarum | reverse complement strand
TCTTTTTTGTTTTTCAGTCTAAACATTTCTTGCACTTCAACTCTGTTGTTGATTTTATTATTTCCTTTTCTCTAGCTTCACAGCTGCAACTCAACTCAACTCTTTCTTTCCTTGAGAGAATTCTGAAGAATTCGAATACAACACATGGATTTTTGCTTCATTCAGATTTTACTTTCTTTTCCTTTTTCAAATTAATTTATTTCAATTTATTACCACTATAAAATGCAAAATCTCATTATCACGAAAATTCTTTGTCTCATACATTTTTTTCTCTCTTTTCCCTCGAAATTCGGGATCGAGTTTCATTCGTATTGTGTAGATGTAAAATTTTTCAGATGCATTCTGCGCAGCGCGCTTCCTTGCATCGCAAAAGAGCTTACTAAGTAAGTTGTATTACAGGTAAAAAATCGTCCCAGTTTCTTTTCTCCTTTCTGTCTGTACATTGTGAGGCAACTATAGGTAAGTTTCTACTAATTACTTCTTCTACACGACCTCTTAACACATGTGGAGAGTAAAATTTCCTTGAAAGGCCGTGTAGAAGGAAATTTTTAAGGATTTGTGTTGAGCTTCACATTCATATTCACATGTATGCTGCAAACAAGATGGTTTACTATGCAAGATCAATGGTTGTAAGGAACGCATTTCTTAAATCAGAAAAACCTCTGTGGCTCGTATAGCATACTTATCTTGTTCAGTTTAAGTACTTAGACACTAATTCTAAGAGTTTCGAAATACATGATGCGTTCAGATTTATTTGAAGTAACAACGCTTGAAGCATGTTAGGCCGACTGCAAAAGACTTTAAATTCAAACAAGACAAAATAAACTTCGATTCAAGTATAAACAAGCATAATATAAATTCTTGTTTTTCTGCTATTGTACTTCGTTTAAAATATGTCTGACTGGATTTCTTGCATCTCCCCATTAGTTTTTTAGTTAGGGGTATGTGGCATTTTCTCCCTCTTTTCTGCATGGCTTCGTGGTGTAATGGTAGCACACTCGGCGCGTATTCGAAAGGTCAAACGTTCGAGTCCCGGCGAGGGCATTGCTCATTTTTCATGTCCCTTGTTTTAAAATAATCTGATGATTCTACAGTGGCGCCCGAACTAAAAGATGGTGGATGATGAATATTTACCACCATGATTTGGCGACTGGGTTTCCTAATCCACAGCCGCCCTTTAAAAGGGGGGGGTATATAAGTTAATTTCTTTCTCCTTTCCGCATACCTTCGCTTTGTAACAGTAGAATACTCGAGGCATAATCGAGAGATCTAAGGTTCGAGTCCTGGTCAGGGAACTCCTCATTTTTCAGGTATTCCTGCTTCAAATATACCTAATATCTCTACAGGGGTAATCTAAGGAATTATTGCATTCCCCTGCCGGAAATTATATCGTAAGTGGTCAGCAAATCCAACTAGTGCTGGATGACTCGTAATTTGAGTCCTGGCTAGGGCATTTTTGATTTTTCGCGTTTCTAATCTGCACTGAAAATTCTAAAAATCTTAACAATATCTGCACTAAACATGACTGAAACCACGAAAATCTAATGCAGGCCGCAGCGGCTCGATTAGTACGATTGGAATGACAAAAATTTATCGAATTTCTATGTCCAGATACATTTTACGTTAAAAAGAAGTTCAAGATTTCTTCCCGGTTTGAATTATAACTACCGATAACTTTGAATAACAGATGATTTCACAAACGCGTTACAAAATAATATAACAATACAATATAAAATCTCCTCTCCCTCCTAAAAACAATTAACGTAACTCGCGAAAGTGTTTCCCATACATTAGTAGATTTTACTTTCTACACTCTTTGAATATAACTGAGCAATAAAATAGGTTAATTTCCCAGACAAAAACCTCAAAGAGGTAAAACAGAAATCAATTTGGTTTTGAAAGATAATCCAGAGGAGTTCATAGTTATTTATGAATCAGTTGTTGCTAAATTTAGAAAGAAAATGAGACAAGACAGTGTTTCAACCAGGGATAAAGCAAGAGACATCTTATGAGAGGATCTCTTTATATATGAGGGGTATTAAAAGAATAATGGATTTAGACAATTTACGTTTCCTTTCATAAATTACCATCCTCGGATTTTCTGGAATGTACACATTGCCTCTATAAACGAGCTTCCAACCGATACAGCGAGCAGATATTGGCAATAGTTCTGTCACGAGTAAAAAAATCATTATCCAGTGGAAGATGCTGCAGATGACCGGAGCAGCCGACATTCCAGTCGTAATAAACGATCCTAATATAAGAAGGTGAAGCCTTTCAGGCATATTAGAGTCCGAAACGAGTACGTGCTCCGTGCATCATTTACAAGAGTACGTGTTCCAATTTGATGAAGAGTTATGTGAGCACATTATGCATTTTTAAAGCTGTAGCTGTTTCTTAGATACGACATTCAGGTTAAAGAGTCTAAGTTGTAGGAAGTAGATAGTACAGGCTCGATTAAATGAATTTAATGGATTAGAATGAAATGGAATAACATACTTTAAATTTTAAAACTGGAAATTATAAGGAAACTGTTTATTGCCAAATAACGTCTTATCTATCTAACAATATTTTTTAAAAGGGCAATATAAATGTATATGTGACATAAATATATACAGGAAATGTAATGCAAAATAAAATAAAATGGAAAATAAAAAAATCTCTACATATAATAAAACAGTCTGTGTGTGTGTCTTTCGTTCGTGTTGCGAGTAAGCTAATAGACCTAGGGCCACGATATTTGGTACATAGGTGTATCTACACAAGAGCCAGTGCACCTCGAAGCGATTTTTTTTAAATCCGAATTAGAATTTTTTTTATTTTATGTTTTGTGACCAAATCGCGTCATTTTCAGACATAATGGACTACAGGAAAGCGAGATTTCACTCTATACATTTCATTTTTACATCGTGGTGAAGCGTAGACACTTAAATATTTTACGAACTTGAAATAAATTTCGCATTTCAATAAATTGATTAAATACGAATTTATTTAGGAAGGTGAGCTTAATACCTTTTCGGCGGATTTTTTTAAAAAAAAACTTATTTTAAAAAATGTGCTGTTTATTTTCCTTTGATTTTTGGACACGTTGAACTTTAATCCTTTCGACTCCTTTTAACATTTGTATCAAGGGATATTGCTTATTTCATTGTAATATTATGTTTTAATTATATATAATTTTAATTATAAAAAAGTTTTGCATGATATTTTTTAATCTGTTTAAGTTCTTAATCTGTTTATACCATTTGAGTTCTTAAGATTTTGCAAAGAGAAGTTGGTTAATTTATTTATTAGGATAATTAATATTTGTATTAAGGGATATTGCTTATTTCGTTGCATGCTTTTTATATGTAATGCATTTTTAACTGAATTTTTTTTCCCGTTGTTGTTTGTTTCTTTTTCGATAAAATTGTTCTGCAGAGTAAAATTCTGTGCAGTTTTCAAATTTAATGTTTGGTGTTCTTTTTAGGCATTTTTCCGGTACACTTAAAAACCAGACGAAGGCTGGCCGCGCAACGGCTAGTAATTAATAAATGAAAAACATGTTAAAGATTTCAGATTTTATATTACGCTCAAAAGGCTTTTTTTAATGTTTCGTGTGTTACCTTTATTTATTAAATATCATGTTCTTCGCAGTTAAACCATAAAATTGAATTCAACAGCAATATCACAAAATAATTTTAAAAGAGCATTAGCTTTATAATTTTCGACACATAGTCTCCGGAGCTGAAGATGAATTTTTTTTTCCGTACAATGTTGCCACTGCTCGCTTTGAAATCATTGAGTTTGTTAATCAAAAATGAGTTAACGTTTTGCAAAATATAAAATACGCAATGAAACAAATTTCACATTTGGGTTTCCAGATGCTCATATTCGAGTGCAGGACTACGTTATTCAAAATTTGATGTCTCTAGGTGGCGTCATCTTTTCATAATGCAAGAAACATACATACATTCATGCAGATTCTTCTTCATTTAATTTCTTAAATTTCTTTAAATACGATGCAGGGCTGAATTATTTGGTGGCAACAATTTTAAAAGTGATTCAGAATTCACCAATGCAAAATGCCAAAATGAAATTAATAACCCTTCTGGGCAAATTGCATCTTTGAGCTAATGCCATATTAAAAAAATCTTAAAGCTTTCAGATTTTATATTACGTCTAAAGATTTTATATTACGTTTTTTCACAGGAGATTCAAAATAAATAGAAAAAAAGTTTAAAAATCCCTTCCAAATTTATTTTCGAATAACCCACATGCAAAAACCAAAAAACAGAAGCACAGTGGTAAACAGCTAGAAACATCGAGGGTAACATATGCTAAAATAACCAAAAATGAAATATGAAATTTACATTTTTGGCTACAGCGTCATCAGGAGTTCGGCGCAACGAATGAAGGAAACTGATAAAACAGCCCTTTTCTGGGCCGACAAAAATACAAACTAAAGATTAGAAATTAAAAATAATGTCAGAAAAATAATTAAAGCAATGTATCTCCATCATTCCAACCCCTACAATACGAAGTAAAAAATTCTAAACTTATAATAGTATTAGAAACATAGACTTACTCAAAATAATTGCCAAATAATAGAAAAAAAAATTTAAAATGTTTTGAGTATATTGAATCCGAAAACAAAACTTGCCAAAATAATTAATCCAGTACTTGAAAAAATAAATCCATACGAAAATTTTAATTCAAAATTTGAAAAAAACGAAACTATATGCAAAGTTTGAAAACATGAAGCCTGTTCTAAAAAATAATAGTAAAAATTAAAAGCAAGGAAAAAAGGCTTAATAATTTAATAATATTGTTGCGCACATACGAGTTCGTAATAGATTGAATGCACAAGTCCGATAAAAAGTTTAAAAAAATTATTCTTATCACAAGAAATAAAACAAAATGCTGAAATTTTCCTCCAAGATATTCGTACAATATCACACAGTAGTTATATTTTAAATTACTCAAACTTTAAATAAAACGTAATCCAAAGCGCAGAGAAAGCTAATCCGATCTCACCGTGAATTCGCTACAATCAGCAATAACAACTAAGTAAACAACTGAACCGAGATGTTTTTCTCCGGCTTTTGTAAGCTTTTTAATCAGTCACGAGAAGCTTCTCGTAATTTATCGAGCTTTCTGGAAAGCAAAACAGTAGAATTACAATTACAGCTAACACACAATTGCATTATTTCAATTTAAATATAAATTACGAGATATCTGTTTACTAAATGCGCGTGCTCCTGCACTTTTACGTTTTCGGCGTAGCTTTCTCTTAAAACTCGCCACGCGCTGCATTACACGCGGAAATAAAGCAATTTTAATTACAATTCTACCAAAAATAGCTAACTAAATACAAAATCCGTAACAATATATTTCAATGAGCGGAACGAGTCCTAAAATACATAAAACAAAAATAATCCAACATGTGCAAAAATAAAAGAAATAAATGTAAATTTGATCAAAAACTATATTATAAAGTATTGGTGACGAATCCAGGATTACTCACCTTTCGTAGTCTCGAACGGGGAAGAAACAGTTCGACAACAATTGTGAAAAAAATTGCTACCTGTCTCTTTGATTCGTAGTTGATGAACTTATCTTTGACAAAAAGACGGCGCACGAAACTGTTATGAAAGATCTTGATATAAAGAAAATCTCATTTTATGCCTCATGTATTGGCTCGTTGGACAGATTCGTTTGGTTTGATTTATTTGATTAAGGCAAAGCACTCCTTAGTGGAGGAATACTTTCGTGGAGGACTTTCTGAGGAGAAACTGGCTCGTATACACGTTACACAAGAAGAAAACCGCGGAAACGACCATGCAGCTAGCCCGTTCTTCAGGATTCGAATCCCGGACCGAACTACCCGTGCTTAAGACTATATTTCTGCATGTCATGATTTATGTTCAAATGGCAAGCAATAATTGATTCTTTCAAAGAAATTGTGCCTGAAGATTAAACTTGCTGCTCTGCTTAGGATCGGCACTTCTAAAGCTTTAAAATCACATCTCACAAGCATAGGGAGATACAATGTTCTCTCCAGAGATTTAGTTGCCAATTTCACGTTCCTTCATTCTGCAATCACACTTTTAATTAAAACAAAAAGAATTGCAGTGGCAATGGTGGGTTTTTTTTTCTATTTCTGCTTAAAAGAAATTTACATTGTTACTTCAGAAAAATGTATTCATTATGTTTCATTTTTATTTTTCTGCTTAATCATACACATACATATCACATATATATCTGCATTTCTGTATCTATTTCTACATATACACTGCGCAAAAAAAAAAAAAAAAAAAAAAAAAAAAAGGGACAGTTGTATATCTCCCGTTCTACTGCGCCCATTGACGAAATTCAAATTGTGTCTTCCCATGTCTCGAAAGCGCGACTTAGGCTATGTATTAGATATATATATATAGCATTATTCTAATATAGGTATTTTGATACAATCGGACTTTTTCTGAAATGACATGCCAATTTTTTTCCATACTTGACTTATCATAAGTCTTTCTGAAGTTCGCCATTTCAAAATTGTTTCATTCCATTCGTTCGCCATTTCAAATCCGTCATGAGATTATTATATAATGCTAACGATGTGCACATTTACGTAATAGTAAAAGGGAAAATAAAAGCTCTTATTATAAAGCCATAATAGTACCTGAACTGAGAAATATTGTAATTTCACAATTAAAAATTTATAAATAATAGCAAAAAGATGAAAAAGAAGTAAGTGTCTTCAGTGTCCTCTGTTATATGATTAATTTTAGCATAGACAGCATTAAAAGAATTTGGCCCTATTTTTAGTTGAATAGAAAAAGATTATGGGTTTTGTAAAAGTTAAAATTTATGCCTAAGTAAAAATTAATTTCCAGTTCAATTCAGCCTAAAAAAAAGCAAATAGCAAAGTAAAAAGGAATCTGAAAGCTTTCAGATTTTATATGACGCCCAAAGGCGCGTTATTGTACGTGGGACTCAAAGCGGAATTTGAAAAGTGATACACACATTTATACGTCATTCGACGCAAAATACCGTTAGGAATTGTAACGTCTTTGCGTTGCTACGCTACCAACATAATACCAGTCAGAAATGTAAAGAAATCTCACGCATAAAATATCCGTGCTTAAAGGTGCACGCGATTTTAATGTTTATGGAACGCTTTGAAATAATTGAATTTGTTAATCATAAATTCCTTAAAATTTTACAAAATATGAAAATGATAAGAAAAACAAATTACAAATTTATTCTTCCAGATGCCCATTTTCGAGCGAAGGACTACGTTACTCAAAATTTCACAATGCGAGAAACATACCTGCATTCATGCATATTCTTCATTATTTAATTTCTTTAAATTTAATGTAGGGCTCTAATATTTAGTGGCAAGTATTTGAAAAGCCATTCAGCCTTTTGTAGTGAACCAGCGCAATACGCCAAAACGAAATGAATAACCCTTCTGGGATAACGCCCATTTGAGCTAAAAATTCTTACTAAAATAAAGCAGATTTAAAGCTCATATAAAACAATTAATGTCTGTGTTTAATTTTCCAAGATTAATTTAAATTTTATTTCGATGTTTGTATGTTCAGGTGTTTAAGGAATAACTCCATTGTTTGATTTTCTTCAAAACAGAGTTTTGTATTTTGTTTTACGAAATAATTATATCTTTTTTTACGTGTATGATCACTCCTGAGATAAAATACAATAAGCGAAAATAAAATTCCTGCCGTAAATTTAAAATCGAAAAAATATCCTTATTTGCATAATAATAAACACGCAAAAGACAGATACAATATAAAAGACAAAAGATAACCTAACTATTCGGATTTTTGTAATATCCTTCTGTGGTGTGGCCTTGATGAGTCCGGAATTTAAAGTTCTGTTCGATATGAATAAAGTATATATGACATATTGGATAACAAATTGCAGATTCAATTCTTAATTTACAGAATTCAATTACAATCGATTCTTAATTTACAGAAATAATACTATAGACGACGTACATCAATAAATCAGAATCGTGGTTAATCAAGTCCAGAGGCTGTTCAAGAATTTTTAGACAATTTTTCTTTGTGTTTCCAGAAATATTTTACTTAAAGGTCTAAATACATAAAAGTATTTAGTAGGGATATGAGTTAATGGGTATGCCCTTGATACCAAAATGTTGTTCCATTTTTTCCAGGAAATTAACAGCGGATTTTGATATGTGACTACTTGCTTTGTCTTGATGCAGTCCAACTGACTGATTGCACTGTGGGTAAATGGAATGTATTTCTTGCTTGAAAATTGGATATAAATTATGCGCATGATAATATGAGGAATCTTTCTTAATATTCTTCTCCATTTTTCTTATTTTTATTTTGCAATTATAGGAAAACCCAGCAACAATCATAGATCCATTTCAAAAACATTCTTTAGATTCTTTAAACCATGTTTTAAGAGTTTTCCTCCTCTTTGATGATAATAAATGGATCTCTTTTTATAGTAGTCATTTAAATTTACCCAGAATTCAGCTATTATGACAACATTTTCCCATTTTTGTCCGATTAAATGTTTCTCATAAAGAATTCTGCAGCGCTTTCTGCATTCGACGGTTTGTCGTGCAGAAAGACCATGCACATTATGCTTTTTTTGTCTCTTCAAGATTCAAATCAGCAATAATCACTTTCTTTAAAGTTGAAACTGAATATTTTAATGATTTTGAAAATTTCTTTTGATTTGACGGATTTTCTTTATACATTAAAGATCTTACCTTTCCAACATACGAAACATTCCGTTCTGTCCTTTTATACGTGTTTGGAAAGATCTTTCTACCTGAAGCGAAACTCTGAAGTTTTTATCCTTCCTTGTTGACAATATCTCCTTTCGTAGCTTTAGACATCGAAAAACTACGGCTTTCACAGAGTTTTAAATAGCTAGATATTAAAAAATTTTTTCAGAAATAGCACAAACATAGCCTTTTATCCACTGCATCTTTAAAAGCGCCATTTTCGCATGAAAACGAAACTTTCAAATAGCAGACGATAATTTGTATTTTCAAAAATGTAGTTGCAATTAAAAAATGTTCCAAGCAGAC
This sequence comes from Stegodyphus mimosarum, assembly GCA_000611955.2. Lineage (NCBI taxonomy): Eukaryota > Metazoa > Arthropoda > Arachnida > Araneae > Eresidae > Stegodyphus > Stegodyphus mimosarum. Next base: position 410,830 of record KK122468.1, on the reverse strand, counting down.
GATTTGTTTACGTAGCAAAGAAAAATCATCTAAAAATGTATGCGAATACCCTCTGTATTCGCTATAAAGTACACTCATGTCCATAAATTTAGGATAATTCGGAGTCACGCCGAAATCGAACTCTAAAATAAATATATCACCTGTAAAATCACTACACACGTCTTCAAGAATCATATGCAAATTTCAGGAAGTAACCAGATGACACCGATGGTACGTCACAATGACGAGAGTATAAGAGAGTGATATAGAAGGAATACATGCAAAGAAGTAAAATTGTTCGCAAGCGCTTTATAAGCATTTCAGTGCAATAATCGAATAGTTATGACGCAAAGGATGCATTTAGATGATTTTTTACGTGGTAGAATTATCGGCCGTCTGGAATGTGGGCGTACCCAACTGGAAGTATCAGACGCCTAGAGTGTCATCTCCAGGCTTTGGCAATGATTCCAAGATGATGGTAATGTGAGTAGACGTTACAGCACAAGTCGCCCCAGAGTTACAACGCCGAATGAGGACCGGTATTTGGCAGTTACTGCCAAAAGAACAGGCGGAGCACAGCCTCAGACCTGTCTCGTCAGCTCTCTTCAGCCACTGGTACGACAATTTCAAGGCAGACCGTGTACAGACGCTTAGGGCAGATTGGTCTATATGCTCGTAGACCTGTCAGATGCGTTCCACTTGCGACAGTGCAACTCACTGTCGCTTGCGGTTAGCCTGGAGTATAGAGCATGCATTGTGGACACCGCAACAGTGGACTTGTGTGATGTTTTCCGACGAGTCAAGGTTTAGCTTGCAGTCTGATTCTTGCCGGAGTTTCATATGGAGAGCTCCAGATACCTATTACCATCAAGAAAACATCATTGAACGACACCGTTACGATGGTGCAGGAGTGCTCGTTTGGGGTGGAATTATTCTGGGTTCCAGAACTGACCTGCATGTTCAAATTTTAAGCATGACAAGCCAAATCTATCGGGACGGCATTCTGAAACAACATGTACGTTTGTTTCGGGACGCTATGGGCGCACAATTTGTGTTTATGGATGACAACGCCCGTCCTCACCGTGCAAACATCGTAAGCGAATGCTTTCAATCGGAAGATATCACCCGTATGGACTGGCCAGCATTTTCACCGGACTTGAATCCAGTAGAGCACGTGTGGGACATGCTTGGCCGACGAGTTGCAGCCCGTCAACCTCCTCCTACATGTCTACTGGAACTTCGGAGGGCATTGCTTTTTGAGTGGTGTAATATCCCCCAAGATCAGATTTATAATTTAATACTCAGCATGCCTAGGCGTTGTACGGACTGTATTGCATCGTCTGGGAGACATACAATGTATTAATAATCGTACCAACCACGTTTTTTGTAATTTGCTCCAGAGAGATAAAATCGCTAATTTTTTTAATAATATGAAACATATAGCATCTTTTTTTTGCTCTTTACCTTTTGCTTAATAAATAAGCTTTACAAATAAGTCAAATTTGGTTTGCTTCTAACTCTTCCTTTGCCTGATTTTGCATTACCCTTAATTTATGGACATGAGTGTATTTATAATACATGCGATAACGATTTAACTCGAAGTGGTAAGATCAAGTCCTAATTTACTGAATATTTAAAAAAATAATTCTAAGGACGACTTAGATTGATAACTCATAATCGTGTTTAATTAAGTAAAAGTTAAAAACTAGGAATGAGAAGTAACTTACTTTAATTAACAGACAAACACTATTATAAATTTACCCGCTGCAATTTTCAAGCCAAAGAATAAGCTTATTTATGTACGTAAATTAAATTAGTATTCAAATCAAAAAGGACAAAAAAATAAATACGATGAGAAAATAGACTAAATTATAAATGACGTTAAAGAACGATATGCACAACATAACCTGAAAACTGCAATAGAATTTCTACTCACTTTAAAAAATCAGTTAGAGCTTTCTGTTTATTGAAGATAGTTCCATATTTTAAGACCAATAATGGTAATTTTAGTAGTAATTTTAAGACCAATAATAATCTGGATTACAAAAATTAAATTACGCAGTGTTTTAGATAAAGACAAATCTCAAATACTATAGCATTATTTGCTATCATTGCTGTATTTTTTTTATTTTTCGAATTTTTCATAGAAAGTTTGACAGTTTTATTTTATGCTAACGGGTTATTATCATATTTGTTTTCATCGTTCCACAATAAATAAACATAATTTCTTTTCGAAGAGGGCCCAATTAATTCGCCTTCGTTAGGTTAATTAGGATGTTATCATATTTCTAAGCAGAGCTAATTACTTTCCAAGTCTGGGACTACGAATTTTTAAAATCGTTAAACTAAATATACTTTTGGAATTATCATTTTTCTTTTAATGGGAACCTGCTTTTGGATGTAACTGTTCTAAAACATGGAAAGAAGACTTTAACCGTTTAATCAATTGGCATTTCAGATCTATAACTGTGTTCTGTTTACCAGAAGTGCATTTGAACAGGCTCTAGGTTCGAGAAAACTCACCGCTTGAGTGACAGAAATTGATATAAGAAGACCAAGAGAGACTGGGACGTAGAAGCTCAGGGAGCGAAGATAGAGAGAGCGAGAGCAGAGAGGTTTGCTGTTACGGAAGCACCTGATTGGCCAAAAGGGCACGTGGTTCGCAGTCTACCCCACTCTCCGAAACCCTCGCCTTCGCAAAAATCATCATTTTGCGTGTTTCCTCCACGGGGTGAAGTTCGCTCCGCGGTTCTCCGTTTCTGCGAACTCCTCCATTCATTCAGTTTCGGCGGAAGAAACTCCGCAATTTTTTATTTTCTGATCTACTGATTTCAACTGCTATAAAAGTTCCCGGAGATTCTGGATTGTGGAACAATGCTGCTTGGCTTATTGCGAGAAAAGACCAAGGATGGGGTAATATCATTGGAGAGCTATCACATATACGTGGATACATACAGATTTTAGATGTTTCGAACACCGACGTAACTTTTTTTTTTGAGAAAGTTTATGTTACGACGCTTAATATTGTTCTAACACGACAAGTTTCATCTTTTTCCCCAGTTAGTTACTGCTGCTAATCACCCAATAGATAGGTTTTTCTTCGCAGCTGATACTTAGCAAGGTACCAAATATGTTCAACTGGTTATAGAGAAAGTAGTTTAAAGAACAGCCCAATAGTGGAGTATTCATTAAAATATTTAGAAATATAAGTCTTCTAAGATACTACAAAACATCTGAGTTTATTTATCTGCAAAAGTTCATACGTTGTGGATTACAATCTGTCCTACAGACTTCAATAAGCATGCCTTAGTCTAGAGGATACATAAGTATTATTCACGTGTTATGTGCGATATATCTTACAATTGCAGTGTTCTCTATTTTGAGGAATAAAACGTTACTAAAAATTCGAAGCCGGTAGTAATGGAAAGATGATAATGCTGAATTTCTAGTGCTGAACGAATTACGAAAAATGTTGTGCCCTAGACGGGTTACCAGGTGACAACTCGACGAAGTCATGTCCGAAGTGCACTTTTTCGTTCCTAATAATACTCCGGGCGTATTTACAAGTATGTCCGATATGGACAGCAACCCTCGACAGCACCACGAAATGGATGACGACGCCGATGACGAGGGAGGTGATGACGAGAAAGATCCGGACGACACGAGTAGTGACTTTGGAGGAGATTATCCAGATAGGATATCCGTTATGACTAGCCAACCTTTGGATCTGGAGGGCTCCATTGTGGTCGGTGGTACAATGCATAGAAGAGGATCTATTTGCAGCTGTGGTACTAGTACCAGTAGTCGCAGCAGCACATTAAGCTGTGCCAGTGGTAGCACTTGCGACCATCATCACCATTCTGGCAGTTGCACTTCCTCCAGAAGTACGAGGGGCTACTCACCGACCAGGGACAGCATCTGTTCGGGTGATGAGCCGGACGAAAGTCTTCCTTATCCAGGTTTCCGTCCGGTGACGTTGTTCTGCATGACACAGACCACGCATCCTAGGGACTGGTGCCTCAGGATGGTGATCAATCCATATCCTTTTTATATTTATGCCCATATTTAATACTAGGTTTATCATGAGTGATTACCTCAAGTTCGGCTTTCGTCTTCAAAGGGTAAGTGAATGCTTTTACTGAAGTCAATCCTTTTTCGCTTTTGTATGCGTTTGATAATTATCAGTTTATATATATTATAACTGACATTATGTATGTTTTATTTAGAAATTGTTTTCAAATTTGTTTTATTTTAAAATATATTTTTAAGTAGTAATGAACGAAAAATATACTCTAGTTAAAAAATATCCAAAAACGCACTAATGGCTGAGTTTTAACCCTCTGACCGGCCAGAGTTTTCGCTAAGAAAGCACAAATTTCACAAAGCTACTATGATAAAAGATTATTTACTTGATTTTAATGTAAAACTTCTTCTTGTGTTTTATACTTGGATCTGTGTACTTTAATGCATTGCCTTAATTTTTTTGACATATTTTAATATGCACGTAGATATATGTCCTTATTGATATCACAAAATATATAGATAAGTTAGAGGTTAGGGGATTTTAAATGTGAATTATTATCGAAAGGAAAATGGCTTTGGATATTGAATGCAGTCATTTAAATTCAAGTTTATAAGTCATTAATTGAATGCGATATTACTAAGAAATCTGTTTTGGATTATTAGAATAAATGCAACTTTTAATGAAGACATCACGTAACAAGCTCTAGAAATTCTTCATTATCGAATTCTAAGCATAATGAGGATACATTCAGGGTTGCAAACAAATAAAATATCTTTTGCTTCTCTGAATTTTGAGAATATGAAAGTATTGTGTTAATGATCACTTGAAGAGCTCTTATGTATGTACGAGTTTCTCTTTCGTAGCGCTATTATTAACTATTAAGAACGCAACTAACTTTTTAAACTGCACATGCGAAACATCTTTACACATGCCGCAATTAATGATCGCTTAAAATTTTAAAGTAATTATCCAATCAGAAAGTTGTATTCTTAGATGTTACTGTTTTGGATTTAGAGACAATATCCATGCACGGAAGATTCAAATTTAATCATGTGTAAAAATTGGATTTCTTTAATTGACAAACTGCTAAGCATTCTGGATAATTAAAATGGAGCATATCTGAAACTAAACACACTTTTATTTTGTGCTTTTAAAATCTGTTTATGTTTGTGAGTATTTTTACATTGTGCAATAATGTATTTATGAGTTATTTTACACTTTAAATTTATATTTATTTAAAATAACTTGAATATTGTTTACTATTACTCTTTGATAATTTAGATAATGGAATTTGTTTCTAAAATTGTCTATATTTTACGTTTCTTAATATATAAAGAGTAGAAGAAAGAAACAGTGCTTTAAAGAAATTACTATTTTGTTCTCTAGAAAGGAATTATCATTTCGATCAGAAAAAAAGGACAGGTTTTATTTATACTTAGTATACTTTAGATAAATTAGCTAAAAAATGCTGCTTCAGAAGATTAAAGTAATTTATTTTTTTGTTCTAGAACATTAAAACTAATTTGACTGTATTCAAGTTACATTCGTGTGAGCGTTTCATTTAAAACAAATTCGTTAAAATGTTTTCAGATTAAGGCTATTTGTAATTTATATAGTATCTTGTTCATTAAAAGTCAATACATGTTAAAATCTTTACATAACCATTCATAATTTTTATAACAAATTCCTAATCATGTTACAGTCACAAATAGATTATTTTAATTTATACTTTAGCAAAAATGCTTCAATTAAAAGATAAGCAACTGTAAAGGATCACAGTATCATTCGATCTTGCTTGTTTATTTTAGAATAAAAGGAAAGTCATATTAAAAATATTATTTAAAAATTTGACATTTAATCAGATTATTATGAATTATCAAGATAATCACTAATCACTATTTGAATCAAGTTTGTTAATAAATTACTACTAAACAATATTAACTTCAGACTATCAGAGCGATTTTATTAGATCTCTACATTAATTAGCGCATCGTGAAATCTTTGTTAAGATAAGAATAATGCTCTGGAGTTATATACGATTATTCGCATAAATTGGTAATCATGCTGCTTAAGAGTTTTGAAGAAATGTATGAACTAATGCTGTGGTAACACATCTAACTCCATCATGTTAAATGTCTAGATTAAACGAAAGTGTTCAAAAGCAATTACTTTTATCGACACGCATTGTGCAGATTGCGAGATGGATATGAACAATTAAAGTTGAGTATAATGTTATATTTCCAGATGATTTAATGGGCTATAGAACCACTGCTGAATTCTGTAGAGGTTAAGAAATAATTAGATTAAACTCAACGTTTAAGGCACCTGTGTCTGGTTACGAATGAAGAAAATCGAAGTGTCCTTTAAGTAGCAGAAACAGATGTTTTTAGGCTGTATGCACTCGATGTTTTTATGTGAAGTTTTAACAGAAAACCTTGTACCACTCACAAAATATTTTTCGCTTTCCTGTAAAGATGATAGTATCTAAAAACGTAAATATTACGTTATCAGTTTTTGTGTTTTAAAAGCGGTTTGAAATTCCGTAACATCATTTAAACATCACTTCTTTTCGATTTCAGAACTAATTTAGTAATTTAGCTTAACGTAAATTTAGTAATTTAGCTTAAGTTGCATAACTGACAATCATATCAAAATCTCTTTTGTTCAGTGCATTAGAAGGGCATAGAATAAATACAGCAAAGCTACTAAAACAGCATTTTCTGAGTAAATCGAAGAAGGTTAAACTTCTTACGCTTGCTGATGAGCCTTCATGAAAACGCTATAACGTTCATTCTCAAGTAAGCGAATTAAAGAAAATAATGATGAACAATGTCAAATATTAAGAATGGTTTTTAAGAACCGTTTAGAGAATATCCTCCAAGAACGACTGCAAAAATAAAAGCACGGTACTTCGAAATGCAGACAAAAATACAGAGAAAGGCGAGAGACACAAGAGAAGACAAATTGGAAATATTGAATTAAAATCTTACCTACAAAGATGATAACATCTAAAACCGTAAATATTACTTTTATTTTATTTATTTATTTTTTTGTATTTTATAATTTCGTTACTGTGATTATTTAAATTTTTGTTTCTGCATTAAAAAATTATTTCTTTTCATTCAGGGAACTGTAACTAAAACAGTTTAAAATACCAACATGTATCTAAATCCAGTACCTCAAATATCTAAATTTCGAAATAGTACGGAAAACAGATTGCTACATATTTCTTCCCAACTAGTATAATTAAGCCCACTTGATTTCTTTGCTTGATAATTTGGGTGATAAACCCTTAAGCTAAGTTGAACAACAGAAATAAGTAATGCAGTAAAAAGCTCAATAATTAATTTATGTGTGGAAAACACATGATGGGTTCGGAATTTTCTCATGAAAATCGTAAAAATTGCAAAGTGTAAGAACACATGTTAATATGTATTCAGTATTAATTTTATTATTTTGCATTAATAAAAAATAATTTACTTATTAATTTTTCCAAAAACAAAAATAAAACTAAAAATTAATGGATTTTAATAAGGGTAATAATTAAATTTTGCGCATATATATATATATATATATATATTAATTATAGTTTATTGAAAGTAAGTTATTCGTTTTGTTTTTGCAAACGATAAATAACTTGCTTAACTTTGGAACCGTAAAAATAGAAAAAATTTGCATGTCTTGTTTTAGGTTCTACGTAGACCGAAATTAATTGAATAATTTTATTTCAATCGAGAAAAGTGGATTGAGTGCTTAATCAAATAAAAAAAATTACTGAATTGAGTCGGAAAAAAATTTGTTTTTTGTTTAGCAGAAAAAAATGCTTTTCTCCCTTCGAACAACATAATCATTATTGAAATAAGCTACCACAGACAAAGAAATACAATTCTGTCACGTGAATTGTAATAGTATTTGTCTGTTCAAAGACACGCAAGTCTTCTAGCGCACCTAAATTTCAAAGCAATATGGACTCCGCATTACTCAGTACAGCAACAGGATACAATCGGTCCCTGAAGATTACAGGGCACTGTTTTTAACCATCTTGCCACTTCCGCTTCAGATAGCTCAGAATGAATTATTTTGGTTGAGTCATTCGTCACCGCAAAATTTCAACAAACAACTTTTTTGACATATTTTTAGCACAATACCCCACTGATAAACGCTTCCGTGGAGAAGATTTCTTCAAATACGGAACACACTTCCATGAGCATTCAAAACTGCTTAACAAGAATAAGCAAATCACGTACTTTGGGTCTCTGCGAAATTTCCTTGCGCATCTTTTTATTGAAAATGTTAGAAGAAAATGAGGGTCATTTGCATTTCGTTATGAATTCTTTTAGCTTCAAACCGTTCTGTTTCAAACTTTAAAACACATACGTTTCTATTTCAGTTGCACACCTTTATGTTTACTTTCAAATTTAAATAAGCTGCTCATTATTTTTAAAGCATGATTAAATGTTACTCATTATTAAAACGATACTACCTTATTTAGCCCACAGTGAAATCGAATGTTGGGAAATGTCCTTTTTCTCGTAAGGCAGTAAGAGTTGCTTTTGTATAATTGGAGTTCAATGGTTCGGCCATTTGGGTGGCAGATAATTAAAGGTGTCATTTAAAAAAGACGTTAAGCTTTGTTGCTTTCAATGTCATTTATTTTTTGATGCATGTAACATTAAATAACATTTGTAGAAATAAATTTACATTATATTTTTAGAGAAATATATGGTAAATGGCGACTATTGTTTGCGTTTACTTAATGTGGACATTTTCCATAATTTTCGTTAAAATTTCGAGGCCTAACCCTTATTGTTCTTCGAATAGCTGTTTTATAGAATACGTCGTCGGTTTTATGCTGTTGTGCGGTTAGTGGTTAATTTGTGCAAACGAATTCTTTAAATACTTCCAGATAAATTATTTGGCAGTCGTCATAATCGGTTAAAATTTGAAAAATCGAGAAGGATGCAACTGCCAAAAATTTTCCTACAAACAGCCATTCTTTTTCACCAAAAGTACGAAAACAAATAAGTAAATAATCGCAATTTGGGTGGGTGCTTTCCATATATTAGGAAATGCGACGAACATGCCGCATCAAAATAACAGCGTGTTGTGGATTCTACTTGTCTAACGTTTGTGTGAAAGCTGGAAGAATAGTGACTGCACAGAAGAAGGGTTAAAGTGACCCTTTATTACATTCTTTAATTATATACAATGTGTCAAGTCGACGCTAACAAACTACGCCTCTGCTTGGGCGGTAACTTAACAGCAAGAACTAAACATTTGAAGATATTAATAAGTAATAAAGTTACGTTACAGGGCTCAGATTATCATGTTTCCCAAACAGAACGTTGATAATTTAGTGGTAGCAAAGTAATAGCTGTTACGCCACGTTAAACCGGCAGTAAATGCTAATCCGAAGCTCACGATACAACAAGCACAAAGTTTTTCCATACTCTCTAACTTTCCCTTCCAGAACTTGATACTTAAACCTTTTCTCCCGCTGGTAGAATTTGCATTACTTCACGCGCGCTACCAAATTTAAATATTCTGGTATTGACAATTTGGGCAATGAAGGCTTATAGGAAAGAACTTAAAATTAAATAAACTGGTTATTTAAAATAAATATAAATCCCTGCAGTGTTACTTTTCAAAACATTAATTTTAAAATTTTCGTTCTTTATTCGCCGGTGAACCTTTTCATTTTAAAATATTTAAGTGCTGACTATGCAAGCCTATAAAGGCAAATAAAAAAACACATAGCAAGAGAACAGATATTTATAATTTAAATGATTATACTAACTATGAGCCACCTTGTATATTTCTAGAAATTTCATGCGGAAGCTCAGTTACTAGGCAACACGTGTTTAGAATAAAAGAAAACAACACGCGTTAAACTTCTATAAACTCAAGATTCCTATAGTTACTCGCATTTCTCGAGGATCTATTCGATGCGAATAACTAATATTCGAACCATGGGCATAGCCGTATTTCCTGGATATCACGCCATTGCGAATGATCTTCTGTCACGTAAGCTTCGATGAGTAACGATTGGTTCTACGGATGTCTATCGAATTTTAATGGAAATGAAGGGATCCTTTCAGTATTCTAGACCTCACCCTGATACTGCTAGCACAATCGCTATAAACTCCTTCATCAGCTTCAGCTCCTGCACTTTATTTTGGGTATTGTTGATTTGGAATGGAAATGGTGACGGCCGAACTGTTAAGTAGTTAGCAAATCATTTCCATTTCTCTTGTCCTTGGGATTCTCTACCTTTCAATAAATCAGTTATAGAGAACTATTATTCCTTCAACAATATATGCTTGCGATAAAGTTAATTTATATGTATGAAGTTATGTACACTGCTATATTTTAAATAAAATCCATAATCTCAATATATTTCACTGTAAAATTATAAATGACGGAATACCTCTGGGAAAAATTGAATTTTTGATTTAGACCAAAATTTGAAATTCAAATTAACTTCATAAAATCATATAAATGTAGAATAAGAATATTTTAAAATGTAAGAATTAAAATAAATTATCACAAAAAAAAACCCGAAAAAGAATGTAAAAGGAAAAAAGAAGAGGAATCCAATCAACTTCGACCTAACGTCTTCAGGAGGAGGTATGTCGAATTCAATTACAATTCCCCTTGCAAAACAAAATCCTAGAATTTTTGGCTGAACTATTAAAATTTAAATATATATATATAAAAATGGTTCATCAGCTAATTATGGATGTAGAAAAGCAAAGATTTTTGTGGAAGAGTAACTGTGATTGAATTCGACATACCTCCTCCTGACGACGTTAGGTCGAAGTTGATCGGATTTCTCTTTCTTTCTTTTTCTTTTAAATTTCTTTTTGGTTTTTCTTGTGATGGTTTATTTTAATTTTTACATTGTTAAATATTCTTATACTACATTTATAGCATTTTATAAAATTCATTTGAATTTCAATTTTTGGTCTTTTTGAAAAATGGGTTCTAAATGTCTTTCTTTATATATATTACTTAATTTACTAAATTAATAAAATTTACTTGATTTATAAGGTGTTGACCAAAAGGGTATTTCACGTTTTTAATAACTCTAGTATTACAGTAATTGCTACGGTTAAAATTACTGTGCTAGTTGATCTAATTAAAGATATTTATATTATTTCAGACTGGAAAGAATTGTGAAGTAAATGCTATGATATTATTACTGACTTGTTGCAGCATTAAAATTAAATTGAAGACAACAATTAAAATCATTACATTTAAATGAAAATTAAAATTATTGCACTTATTTGCAATTAAATGTTTATCTTTTCAAATCATGTTGATGAATTTAAATTTATTTAATATCAAATTATTATCAATATTATTATTGATATCAATATTTTCAAAATGACTTCATATCAAATAAATGTTCTTTGGATTGAGTCGTATTTTTAATTATTATATGACTTCAAGCTCATTAATTTTTAATTAATAAGTTTTAATCATTCATTATTTTAGTACATAAGGCTGATAGAAAGACTGTCTCTATTGATTTATAAGTAAAATGTTTTCCGTTTTAAGAACCTTCTTAATACATAGCGCGTCCTTTGGAATGCTGTTTATTCTCTGGCTCCAACTTTCGTCTCACTTTATTAGCATTTCTTCTCTAATAATAATCACCTTTGAACTTCTCTAATAATAATTACTTAAAATAATGACTTTTGAGCTTTGACCGATTCTGAAGATTGATGGAGTAGTTGAAAAGAGCGCTTAAGCATTCTTTGCATACTTGAATGGAATTCTACACTGACCTTTAGCCATGGAGCAGAAAGCGATAACAAATTTAATCTGTTTACAAGATGTTCTACAACAATTTTGAGATAAAATTTTATAATTTACTGAATTTAAGCTTATCAGTTATCATTCTAGCGGACAGGAAATGGCGTTTTCAAGAACCATCGAATTTGTTCGATGTTCTTATGCCCTTGAAACTGCAAAAAGTGACCACTTCTGGATTTGCCATCAGTATACCTTTCAAAGATGTCTTCGAACACAATAAGACGTAGTTTCCCTTTCCTCAGAAGTAATTTTTATCTTTTTAGTAAGATGTCTGGTTCTCTTCGAAATCAGTGAAGTTTTATTCAAAATCTACTTTGAGCTAATGATGATTTTTTGCATAATTTAAAGCAATGTTTTTTCTTCTGTTAACCCTTATTTCTCTTGAATTCGGTTTGGAATATTATTGGCTTTATATGCTTATATTATCATTTGTTTTCTTCTGTGATTTCTAAAACTGATGTAGAATATGTTTTTCCTGATATATTCTCCTTGTTAATTTATTCTGGTTCCGCAAATCCCTTTAACACAGCTGAATTTGTACGTAGCAAAATTCTAGAGTTAACTACTTTTATCACAGAAAATACAGATTTATACAAATATGATGCTAAAAATCAGAACCAAATTTTAAAAAACATTTTAGTTTGTGTATCGCGAGGTATTTAAGTTGAAACACTTGTTGTAGTTTTTTTACAATTTTGAGTGTCTCAAAATGTTCAAGTGGTAACATTACATTTTTATCTGTCATGTGTCAGGACTGAGTGTTCTGTGCATACTTTTGACGAACATGGTCGTGATAGTGTTACAGTCCTGATCTCGAACAGGGAGCTGAATGCAGCTATGTTCTGTGGTAGAATAACTGCACGTAATAGGGGTTTAAAATTACCCTTTTATTAAACCACTATTTACAGCCACTTCCCAACTCGGGATAACAGAAAATAATGACCGCACTTGGGTCTAAACTGAACAATCAAATAATTTAAAATAAAGTGAGTAGAAATTAAGTAGTCGTTGCCCTCAGAGCTATAAACGCGAGATTGGCCTCTATGCTAAACTAGCTATGGTGCGTAGCAAGATTTAGCTAATACTAACGCACTTAGATTTCTTCAAGAAGTACTAGCGTAACAGCGCTAAGGCTTAGAACGTAAATACTAACTAGTCAGGCGGACGTTGAACAGAGCCGCAGTGATCTGAGACTAAATGCTCTCTTACACGGAGAAGTTCCTTGCTAACCTTTTAAATACAAAACTTGGCTCCACTTCAAATTAGCATAAAGCTGAAACGCGCGCTCATTCTAACGGGAAGTTGAAATAAGAGCTCATAGGAAAGAGAAATTAACATAAAACTTTGATAGTTTAAACTAAAACCTTACACATGAAATGTTGAAATTCAGTGCTTGTTTTAAAGCTTTGTTCCAGATTTTAAAGTCTTAATTATACTAATGAGTATTCTACGAAGCATTATGGTGAACTTTTAAACGGATATATCAACCAGTACATGTTTAATGTTGTTTTTGTTTTGGTTCATTTATCACAGGAGTACACTAATTCCGTGCAGCACACCACTTATATATATATATATATACTGTTAAATATGTTTTCTGTCGAAAAAGCTAACAGTTCCAATCTTAGAGGCACCACTTCAACTTGCAGCGTAATTACAGGACGTCTGTCTCTGAAGCACCATTTGGTAAAGAAACATATTATACGTGCTTTTCCTTCAATAATATACATTTGTTTTCTGATAATTACATTATTTTCAGCTAACAGAATACAAATGAACATAAACGTACAATTTGGAAAAAAAAAGAGACAGTTTTATATTTCTCGTTCTACTGGGCGGATTGATGAAATGTAACTTGCGTTTTCCACGTCTCGAAAGATGTATATTAGATTTATATATAGATTTATATATATATTAGATTTATATATATTGTTCTAACATAGGTATTTTGACACAAAATCGGAATTTTTTCTGAAATGACAGTTTTCCATATTTCGATTTTACAACTCGAATTATGCCAACGTACCACGTTTTGTATAAATTCTGAGAGTGGTTTTTAAAACGTTAGCTCTTGAAATTTTAGCTCCTCAATTTCTATTGAATTTGCCATATATTTATAAATACCTCTTTTTCCTTTGGAGTTACTTGATTTTTTTTCTTTCACAGTTCGAAATTTAAGTTCAATCCAAATAAGGTATTTTCTGATTTATTTTTAAAATTTGTATTTTATAAAAAATTCTATAAATTCTTCGAAACATTTTTTAACTGTAACTTATAACATTTTTATCATCATCTTAAAGTAGATGTGTTTCTAGGCACATCTGCAAAAAAAAAACAGAGTTTTTTATTTAAAATTTCAATAGATATACATGAATTTACACAGTGACGCATTTTGAAATTTGGCGTTTTTTTATATAAGCTATAATAACGCCAAAGGTGGTTTACGCGTTTTTTAAAAATTATTTGAAAGAATAAACGATGGAACTTTTTTTCCTCTCGTGCACAATGAAAGAGAAGAAAAATAAGTTACCATAAATTAAAAATTTTGCCAAATGAATTATTTTTGGCCCAAATTGAAAAACGTGCGCCAAGATAAATTTTTGAATTTCTCTTACCCGAGAAATCAAACGTTTCTCATCGAATTTTATGAAATTTAATATTGTGTCATAGAATCGAAGTATGGAAAAAAGAAAGGTTATGTCATTTCAGAAAAGGTCCGATTTTTATATCAAAATACCCATATTAGAACAAAGCTACATATAAATGTAATATTTTCTCTAAGTCGTGCTTTCATGACAAACTCAAGTTAAATTTCGTCAATCGGCCCAGTAGAACGGAAGATACAGAAATGCCCCGTCCCTCCCTTTTTTTTAAAGTGTATTCATATCACGAGTTAAAAAACTATTGCTACCCTTTGTAAAATCCATAATGCTTTTCGTTTATAGCTTCTCTGTTTGATAATTTTGTCAATTACGGTGCAGAATGATCTAAAAACCATATGCAGGTTACTAGGAATGTAAAGTATTAATGTAAAATTTAAGTAAGTTAAATATGGAATTCACAAGTTAAAATCCTAATATAAGCTTTGACTCAGACTTCTTGAGAAACTTGGTTAGCAAAAGACTAAAACCGATTCAGGTAATTTTAAAAGTTGGGAGAGTATTGCCAAAAACATTCTGCGCAGTGTCAAAATTTCTGTTTTTAATACGCATGTCAACTAATTTGCCTCCTGGTGGGAACCAACAAAAGAAATGACAATATAGATAAAAATAACAAGATAATATGTTAATAAACATAAAGCCTTACTACATGAGAAGCAAACTGAAATGCTGGCATATTTTCAATAATTATCGACTATCATTATGCTTTTCAGTAAGAAAAATATTATTTCAAACAGAAAATGTGTTTTGAATCGTGCGTTAAGTGCTTGACAATACCAAGATCGGAAAAATGGATATGTCCTAACGGCTTAAATTTATAAATAATCTGAAATGTTTCAATCATTCAGTTTCGTGACACAGTTCGCTAAAACCACATTCCATTAGCAAAATGACGTTTTGAAAGCTTTTCTTTTTTTTTCCGGAACACCTGTTCTACAGAAAACGGAAGTTTAATTTTCGAGTTATGATGATGCGAATCTTATAAAAACCCCATTCTTGCTTTCGTCAAAATACATAAATGCTGTATTATGGCTCATCATATACAAATATTGAATTAGCAAATAAAAAATAAAAGATTTGAATATATTATATTGGATAGTTAACCTTTTTAACACATATGTTACGATAATTGTGTGGAACTAATATGAACATGCCTACACATCCATAATAAAATTATATTTATAGTGCGTTTTTTTCATGTGCATAGTTATTTAGCGGAGAACGTTAAATGTATTAAGGCAGATTTTCGCATATGGAAAATATAAAGTCTCTCCGGTTAAGCTCATGAACTATAGAATATTTGTACTTACGTAAAGAAGATAATGTAATGTGTAAATCATGCTATTTGACTGAAGAATGCTTTTGTTGGCGAAGAGAAAATAACTCAAAACCAAGCTGATAGGCTACAGAATATTTATGCCCTCAAACAAGAGGTAATACAAAGCCTCTTCAACTAGGTCTTCAGGTTTGAAAATATTTGTACCGCCGAATAAAAGATTACGCAAAATCTCACGAATTATTATGTTGTTGGATTATATATTTACTTGTGCCGCCCACAACGATAACAAATTTCTGCAACTGAAGTTTATTGAACCATCTGAAAATGTGTTTTTCTTTATGCATTGTTCTCATCTCGCACTTTTTAAATTTCTCTTATGAGGTTCACTCTTTAAATCCTTAGTTCTAACTTCGAACCCCAAGAACACTTTACAAGCGAATAATCGCTTAAGTGTGAAGAGAACACATGGGTTTAAAATCCTTTATTTTTCAATATCTTTACAATCAGTTCCGACTTGGAACTTTACATAAAGCCGTCCCTCGGGTTTGAACTTAAATGCTAGTAATTTGAACGAAAATTAGCTTAACTAAAGCTCGTAAAGGATGTAGCCGAAGCTATCAGAATATAATTAGTTGGCTCCTAAGTATTAATTAAATCGGCGAAGCCTAGCAAGGGCCTAAGATATGGCCGAGCGTAATAACAACTAAGAGAGACGTAGCCAGAAAGCAAACGCGCGCTAGTCAAGAATCAGTCAGACTCTCTCTCCTGAAGTCAGTTACGTCACGACTTAAATAGTACTCATTCTCATTTGCATTATCTGCGTTTCTGAAATTACATTCTGGCAGGAAATTGTGAGCTGAAATTAGAATAAGATAGGAAAGATATAAAACTTAAAGTAACTGTTAATTAACATAATGTAAACCTTACACTCTTTTCTACATTTTTCCATCATTACAGTTCAGTTTTATAATAAATTGGCTCTTCAGATATTTAAAAGGTTAGGATGCAGATGTTTTGAATTTATCATAATGGTTAAATTCAAAATATTTATATGCCCCGATTTTCTAAATATCTGAGTGGCAAGACGGTAATGCCGGTTTCTAGTGCGAAATAAAACTCAATTTTTTTCTACACAAAAAATGAACTTTAATCAGGTCCAAAATCTTCCATTCTGTTCGATGACCTTTATCCAGCTTTCTGGTAACTACATGATTTCGCGTTCATGAACTTCTGGTCATTATTAGCAAAACTACTCAATCAAGTACGGTTTGAGTTCATCGACATGACAGAAATTTAAGAAGCTTTGGAAAATTCAAAATAAACGACAATCCGGTGGAGCAAGATCAGACAGACGTACATGGGGGATGCGATATGACCTCCTAACGAAGCTCCAATAATTTGGCACCTGTTTTGTTAAAGATTTACGAAGTCTTCTATTGTCGTGGTGGAACACGATTCCTTTGCAATTTGCCAGTTTCTGGCCTTTTTTTTATCTTTGATTGCTTCCTCCAGTTTCATAAGCTAAGGCAGTAAACATCTAAGTTGATCGTCAGTATACACAATATCTTTGTAATTCCAGCAAACTGACAGCATGATCTTTCTCGGATGCAATTTTGTTTTCGATATGATCTGTGCTGATTCATCATGCTTGGGCAATGATCTTTTTCGATTAATGTTATTATAGACAATCCGTTTTTCATTACCAGGGATAATTTGTTTTAAAAAAAAAAGGTCGATCGCATTACACTTGAAATGCGTACCGGAAATACTTATTTGTTGTGTTCCACAAGAATTAAAAATGAATTTCTTTCACGTTATGTGGAACCCGAATATTGAGCTTCTTAACGAATCCAAGACATCTTATGAGATTTTCAATTCTTGTGTGTGATACAATAAACCTTTTTTGCAATCTCTCGCAGTTATATTGAGATTTGATTTACCTGTGGCTTTCATTTTGCCATCATTAACTTCAGAAGGTCGGCCAGAAAGTTAGTCACTGTCAAGTGAAAATTCTTGCAGAACGAAATATTTTAAACCAATTCTGACACACGCATTTTGTTAAACAATCAACATCATAAACTTCATATATTTTTGTGAGCCTCAGCTGCTTTCTTGCTTTTATGGAAATAAAAATATGCTGAAAATGTTTATTTTCGTACCCCATAGTAAAGCTGAATGTAAACTAACTATTGTTAACAAACATACATGAAATGCAACCTGAGTTTCAGCTCGCAAATCTCAAAAGCAAAATTCTGATGTGTACAACACATGACTTCCTTGTAAGGAATATTAAATTTTACGCATTTTGCATTTCATTTAAACTTATTGGATTCAATTAAATCTACTTCATCGATAGGGCATAAACCACAATGGAATAAATGCACTCTTTAACATTCACTCTATTTGTTTATCACAGCCACACTCTGGCGCTAGCTTCACTTAACAGCGTTACATCTCATTCATTTTATAACTCAGAATGCACAAAAATAGCGTATACCATCTGAAGAATTATCTAATCGTTGCCACATGCTCTATTAAAATACTATAATAAATCTAAAACGATGTGTAAAAGAAATTAAACAAACAAACAAAAAGAAAGAAAGAACCAGTTTTTCACAGACGATTTAGTATTTTTCATTCAATTAATTCGGTTCTCACTTCGCGACAAGGCAAAAGTACATAAAAACTCAAAATATCTCTATTCAAAATTACCAGTAAATCTTACTTAAATTTCACTTATTTCTCGAATAAATTCCAGAAAGGCGTTACCTTTGTGGTTGCGAAGCTTAATTTCTCTAGATTGGAAACAAATCCAATATTCTCCTAAGTTTCAAATGTAAACAAATATGTCCTCCATGAGAAAAATGTATAGACTTAGTCGCACTTAAATAACTTTTAAATTGTCTATAATTCTACAAATTTTGCATGCAGATTTAATGTTTAAGGTATAAAAACCTTAAACGCCACACAGACGTACCGTACGCACAGACGCCAAGAAAAAAAAATCTCTTCAGAATACATTTTAAATTAGTTTTATAATTTTTTGGGGGGAATGGAATCCTTCATTCTGTTCTTAGTTTCGAATGTCACTCAAAAACAACTTCCTCTTTACTTCGTACAAAAAAGTAAAAAAATATTCTTGGCAGTAAGAATAACCAAATGAGCGTAACGCTATCTATTTATGCAAACCAAAATTACTTTCTTGCCAAAGCAGTATGTACAGGTGGCAAATAAATCATGTAAATGCAAAATGTTTATGAAAGAAAACGTTTGCCCTTAATTTCATAGATCCTGTATTTTCTATCAAAAATATAGTTAACTTTATGTCTGTGTATAAGTTTTCTTACAATAGTAGTATTACTTCAAAGCTGTAATCATAGCAGAAGATTTCACGAACTTTAGACGTGTATAAAAATACATAAACTATATTATTCAAAACATAAGCACACTAGATATGATCTTTCTGAAGTTGAGCCTGCAGGTGACAAGATGGTAGAAATCGCTGAGCATGGGTCCCTTGAACAATGATCGAATACCGACTTATGCACTGGTTCCGCGGGCACTTTTGCGATATTTTCCATGAATAAAATGAATAGAAGTCAGATTTTTTTAATTCATTTATCCACGAAGGCATCTTTTGTTTTAAGCAGAGAACCCTCTAGCGTTTGCCGTAAAACAATAGAAAAAGAATTAAACTTTCTCCAAATGATTTTATTTTGGAAGTTACGATATACTTTCATAGAAGTTATATTCTTTTCTTAATTTTAAAACTTTTCCTCGTTTGAATATTGAAAAGGGCATATTTTTGAGATAACCAAGAACAAATCAAGCATACTTTGGTACAGGAATCTATAGAAAAGGTTGAGGAAACAATGATATACTAAATTTTTATGGTCATATTAATTTATTACAAACTAGCGGAAGTACCCGGTGCCAGTTAAGTTAGACTGAGAGTAATGCATATAACAACAGAGAGAACGATACTGCTGTAATCCTTCTCTAATAACAATGCAAAAAATACGATTCATTGTCATACATTTTTCAGTCTGATGCGATATGGAACCCCCATAAAAATATGAGAGAAAAATAATTCTCTCTTATTATATCAGCAACAATAGCACGTAGTTTTTAATAATTTTCCCCTTTCTAATCAAATGGTCGTAAAAGCTCAAGTTCCAATGAATATTTCACCTATATTCCATTTTAATCTATTAAATTTGACAAAAAAATTATCATAATTGATCAGAAATCAATAACGCGAGCAACAAACACACACACAAACAAACATTCATCTTTATATGTTTCGAAGTTTGAAATCGAGATGACTTGAAAGCGAGCAGTAGCAACACTTGTCGAAATAAAGCATTTTTATCTCCAGCTCGCGACACTTTTGCCTCTTGGAAGAATGAGTGAGAAAATTGGCGCTTTCAGAGTTTTTAATTAATATTTCGGCTGATTAAAGTCGTACGAATATAGGAATAGTCAAAATGGCTTCCCACGAATTTTTGGAATCGGGAATAATGTATTTAATGTTTGGCAATGCTATTTTTATTTCATCGTAAAACTTTGAAAAAACATTTTATTAACAAACTCTAGGATTTGAAAGCGAGCAGTGGCAACAACTTTCGAAACAAAACAGATTTCATCTCCAGCTTGTGAGACTTTTGCCACTCGGAAAAATGAGGGCAAAAATTATCGTTTTTCCGAGTTTTTAATTAATATCTCTGATTTTAGCTATTTTTTTTGGAAAACAAATGGACGTTGACCTTTTCCAGGATCCAGAAAAGAATTGTAGGAAGTTTGGCGACGATTGCTGTAGTAGTGACTGAGTTATTACAGGAAAACCAAACACATAGACTATCTTCTTTATATATATAGATAGCTCGAAATTTTATTGATTTTTCCCTTGAAGATTTAAATTACAATTATTTGACCACTAAATCTTTATTAGCACTAGAGGTGCTATTAACCTCAAAATTCCCTTTTTGTTCATATCAATTTTGTGTATCAGTTATTTATCAAATTGCTGCCAAAATGTTATTGCAATGTATTATTTGAAGATGAGATTAAATTATGAAGAATCTGTACGTATTTTTATCGCGTTGTGGGAAAAACACGACACTTGGAGCCACCGAAGTTTTAATACGAAGATGGGCGCCTTGAAACCCAAAATTTTTAATTTGTTTTTGCTTTATTTTATATTTTGTACAAATTTAACGATTATTTGTTTAACATTCTCAGTGATTCGAAAGCTAGAAATAGAGCAATACAGTTCCAAGTAACACATTTTTATCTCAAGCGCGTCAGACTGTTGCCTTTTGACAAAATCTGAGACAAAATCTATCTTTCAATTTTAATTCGCAAATTCGGCTATATGGGAGCAATATTCTGCAACTGCTAAAAATAGAACACTTTATTATCTCCACGCACCAGCGTGTTGCCATTTAGGGAAGCGTAACATGTTTAACTTTCTGGTTTAACCTTTCTTCTATACTGAGTAGCAAACCAAATGACTGAAAAGCAATAAAATAAAAAAAAATCTGAAAGATTTCAGATTTTAAATTACGTCCAAAGGCGCGTTTTTTTAACGTTTCGTGTGCTACCTTTTTTATTAAATATCATGTACTACGTACTCAAACCATAAAATTCAGTTCAAAATCAATAACGCAAAATCATTTTAAAATGAACATATCTTTAGAATTTCCGTAAGTCTCGTGCGCTGGAGATAAAAATGTTTTTCTTTTTCCGTACAGTGTTGCCATTGCTCGCTTTGAAATCATTTAGTTTGTTAATCAGAAATTCGTTGAAATGTTACAAAACATAAAATCGATAATAAAGCAAATTTCAAATTCAAAATTAGGGCTTCCAGATGCCCATATTCGCAGTAGGATTACGTCATTCAAAATTCGATGGCTCTAGGTTTTATCACAATGCGAGAAACATGCATACATTTATGCAGATTTTTCATTTTTTAAAATTTAATGCAGAGCGATAACATTTAGTGGCAACAATTTGAAAAGTGAAACGGGCATTCAGAGTGATTCAACGCAAAATCGCAAAACGAAAGTAATAGTCCTTCGGGAATAAATCCCTTTGGACTAAAAAGTAGTCCTTAAAAATATTTTTACTACTTTTTAATCGCACTGATTTAATAAAAATGCAATTAAATCCTGGAAGACTGATTAGAAATATTAAACATTTTTATGAAATGACACTAACTGGATTTATTAAAACCGATGTATACTTTTTTCTTTTTATGACAGCTGCTTTTGAAGGCTGGCTGCTAGAGTGTCTAGTTTTCAAAGAAATAATATAGCGAATATAAAAAAAATGCATGGCAACCCTCAATCAAGAATTCTAAAGATACGATGTTTTTAAATATTTTATGATGTTTCTGTTGACTTTTGCATGACATAAATGCGAAGAAAACGCTACTTAATAGTAAAGCTAAAAGGCAAAAAAAAAAAAAAAAAATCCGCTAGTAAGAGTGAGTCTAAAGGTAGACTGGTAATATGCGATTGCTCATTGAAAGCATGAAAAATATTAACAAATCCTCTGGTACGACGTTAAATCTGAATCCCTTTAGATTTTCTTTTTATTTTTCATAACTAATCTAGGTAAGAATTTAAATCGCAATTCTTATTTTTACTGTTCTAACTCTACGTAACTTCTTTCTAACGCAATTCGAAACTCTCAGATGGCAACAGACTTTTCGAAAATTGCACTGTGAAATATAATTTTTGTTATTCCTGGAGATGTATTGTTCTTCACTAATGTAAGTTTCATTATTTAACTTTTATTCACATGGAAAAATGCCGGTGAGTTGTTTAAAATGTTTATAAAAAAAACAGCGTGAACTTGCAAATTAAAAAATTTCATTAAAAAACTCTTATTCACATGAAAAAATGCCGTTTTTCTTCAGTTGTTTAAAATTTTTATGAAAAAAAAATAAACCTGCAATTAAAAAATTTAGATTTATTTCTTTTTTATCATGATTGTAGCCGATTAATAGGATTTAATGAGCTACTATTTGATTTTAAAAAAATATCAGAGAAAAAACATATTGTTAACCAAAATAAATAAAGGAATAAAAATCTTAAATCTTTCAGATTTTATATTGCGCCCAAAAGGCCCAATTTTTTTAACGTTTTTTTTGTGTTACCTTTATTTATTAAATATCATGTTCTGGGCACTTAAACTGTAAAATTCAATGCAAGAGCAATATCACAAAATACTTAAAAAACAGCATACCTTTAGAATTCGCAATCTCTAGAGATTCGCAACCTCAAAAGCCTCTCTGGAGATAAAAATATTTTTTTTCCTTACAGTGTTGCCATTTTTCGCTTTGAAATCGTTGAGTTTCTTAACCAAAAATTCATTAAAGGTTTACAAAATGTGAAATCGATAATAAAACAAATTCTAACTTCCAAATTTGGGCTTCCAGATACCCATATTCGAGTGGAGGACTACGTTATTTAAATTTTGATGTCTCTAGGTACCGTTGATTTTTTACAGTGCGATAAACAGATAACATTCATGCGAATTCTTCATTATTTAATTTCTTTAAAAATTAATGCAGGACTGTAATATTTGGCGGCAACAATTTGAAAAGTGAAACGCCGTTTATAGTGAACGAATGCAAAATGTCAAAAGCGAAATTAATAGCCGTCTAGGGAAAATTGGTTTTTTGGGCTAATAAAAGCGAATAAAATTAATCTTTCAATTTTGATAGTCCAGAAAAGCAATTTGCCCACAAGAACTATTAATTTCGTTTTCCTATTTTGCGTTGATTCGCTATAAGCGTTATTTCACTTTTCAAATTGTTGCCACCAAATGTTAGAGCCCTGTATTATATTTAAAGAAATGAAATAACGAAGAAGCTGCATAAATGTATGTGTGTTTCTTGCACTGTGATAAAACAACGGTACCTAGAGCCATGAAAGTTTGAATAACGCAACCCTTCTGCGAATGTGGGCATCTGGAAGCCCAAATTTGAAATTTGCTTTATTATCGATTTAATATTTTGTAAAACTTTAAGGAATTTTTAATTAACAAACTCAAATATTTCAAAGCGAGCAATGGCAACGTTGTACAGATAAAACATTTTATCTCTATCACGCGAGACTGTGTATCGGAAATTCTAAAGCTATGCTCTTTTTCAAATTATTTTGCGATATTGCTCTTGAACTGAACTTCATGTTTTGAGTGCGAAGAACATGATATTTAATAAATAAAGGTAACACACAATATGTTAAAAAACGCACCTTTAAACGTAATTTAAAATCGAAACCTTTCAGATTTTTTATAATTATCATATTTTACTTTGTGTAATTAGTTTAAAGCAGAAATGTATTACAGGATATAAGAAAACCATCAGAAAAGCAATCATGCAGTAGAGCACAGGGTAACCAGATTTGTGACGTTGGAAATTCCAGTAAACTAAATCCTTTATTGTTCTTTTTTGTCACAGTAAAATGAAATTTGTGTAGCAAAATGAAAATCTATGTAATATATTTGTTTTACGGCTTACTTACATAAAATCTTTTTAATTGTTAATTGTGCTAGTATAAGTTAAATGTGCTGAGTTTTATTTAATTTGTTTAACAGATTATTTTATATTAAAAGTCTTTACTGTCAGTTTTCTTTTTCCGTTTCTTCGCCAGGATACAAATTAGCTCACGTATATTTAAGTGAAAGTTTGAGTTATTTTAGTCAGAGCGTATTTTGGTTACTGAAATCTACCTCCTAGGTCTATGATAAGAATTCCAATATTCGGCCGTGCATTGCTACTGCCGATAGTATTTGGCGCTAGTGAAGCTTTAAGAGCCAACTTCGAGTTCAAACTACTCTGCGTAGCCCTTGGCTATTATCAATTTAGATTTGGATTTACACTGAATTTCTATTTCAAATTCTCGCCATAAATGCTGGCTGATCTGTAAGGACCAGGTGTGCCTTCCGTTCATCTTACTTGGTTTTAAAACAAAGGTTCTTTTACACGTTTTACAAGTCCCTAATAAGTTTTGAAAATATAGCGATACGTCTTCTGCATTTCTATTAAGGATTAGCCACAAGTTGTTTAGTAAAAGGCTCATTCCTTACAAATATTTATGAGAATATATACATCATATTATTGTTTAGCATGTAAATCAGCAAACATACTCTTTTCAGTCAAAAACGTTGAGAATTTTAAAGTACGTTTAAAGAAACTAATGAAACTTTAGATGCATTTCTCTTCTTTCAGTTTGCGTTTTGCCTGGTTCCCATCAATCTCTCCTTGAGAATAAAATATGAGCTAATACTGAAAAGAAGTAACGCTTAAGATACAACAGATCTGACTGAGCTGTGACCAGTTTAATCCAAGTTTCTATCAAGGTACTTTGCAGCGTTTCCGCTGTGAAGAGTTTACATAAAATTAAATGAGAAGTTTGCCGATTTCTTGGTAACAAGAGATTTTACTTAACCTTTGGCAGATTAGAGCTGATGAGAACCAATCCAGTAAATTATTCTTCCAGAGTGTAAGTGCCTTGTAAATTACAACGTGGTCATATACTGCAGAAAGTATTTCATCGATGAATGTGGGAATGATCTAAAGCGATCCTGCTCGTTTGTGTTACAGATTAAATCTAACGATACCTCGAGCATTTTTGGAACATATGCTAACTTTTATAGCAATTAAACATGGATTGTTAGGGGTACGTAGATCCAAGCCGATTCCAGCCGATTTTCAGCTTCTCGTGATGCGTTTCTCAGCACTTTCGGCTTTCGGCGACTTTCTTAATTTGTTGTTTAAATTCAAATTTATATATTATATTGCTTAAACATGCCTTTTACAAATTCCTCACGTCATTAAACGTAATGGTAATTGGTTACATAATATATAAACCCATTTCTTGGCCAGTTCGACCAACAAATACAAAACACCAAGACTTCTTTCAGCGAGAGCTCGTTTGTTTTCACAACTAAATTCCTCGCAATCCTTCGCATTGAATATTTAATAATACTTCGAAACCACTTTAGTTTTATAATATGGAATGTGGCATAAGAAATATGTATATTCTTTAACTCACATATTATGAGCTACAGAAATGCGCCCAATATTTTATGAACACTCTATATTTGTACGCAGTCATTGGTAATTCATAAAGTTGAACACAAATATTTGTTTGTCCACATGCTTCAAGAAATTTAAATTAAGTAGCATGAAGAAAAAATTACTCCTTTACAAGAGGTCTGTTCTGAATGATGCGTCAGGAGCTTGGACGCTGACTTTACGTGCTCGGCGGGGTCCGTGTGAATGGATCGTGGAAAGAAGATATAATTTAGAGAAGATCTATAGACAACCTGATGGACTAAAATTCTTCAAACTGCAGAGATATTAAAATGTGATGGCCATCCGGCTAGAATGCATAAAGAACGGTGTTGTAAGAAAATCTTTTTGCCAAAACCCATGCGAATCAGACTTCGATAGTAGACTCCAAGTGAGATGAATCGATTGTGTTGAAAATGACCTAAACATTCTAAAGGTAAAAAACTGGAAAACAGTTGCTAACAGCAGAGATGTCTGGAGAAGACATCTGGAGAATGATAGGCCCCACTCGGGGCAGTCGAGCCAACGAAGAATAAGTATAAAGAGCTCAGTCTATAGTTACAGTTTTTTGAAATTTCATGAAATTGATAAACTCTTAATTACAAATAAATTTTTAGTTACATGTGTTAAATGAATTTAAGCTTTTATGAAGTCATTAACCCTCACGTAAGACTTGGAAGTTAGCCAAAAAGAAGCAAAGTCGAATAAGAAGAGTTGAAGGAAAGTTCCTAACTTCTTAACTTAATTACAATTATTTAGAAAGTCTCACTTTTCTAACTAAAAATATATTTTCTTTTAATTATATTAAACTATTGCTGTATAAAAAGCTTAATAATTAGCGATATTAATAATAATAGTATTTAATACCAGTACTAATAGTATCTAATTCTACTACTGTGTTACTTATACTCAATAGTATTATTATTTACCAATTATTTACTTATACTACTGTTTCTACTATTCCTATCCACACTTTATATGGCGAACTTATTATTATTACTTTGCTTATATAATTACATCAAATATAACTATTACTTATTACTTATTCACCTTTTACTAATTCTATTTATTAGTTATTTATGTATCTGACTATTTTTACTATTTATTTACTTCGTATATTACTACTATTCATTATTACGTTATTTTACTATTTATTTTTGCATAACTATTCTTTTTATTACTTAAATTGTATTATTATTATATATATAATTTCATTTATTATTTATTTGTACTACTGTATTTACATATTGTTTACTTACATATTACTTATCCTTATAGTTTAAACTTATACTACTC
>KK122468.1:372105-383655 GCA_000611955.2 Stegodyphus mimosarum | reverse complement strand
ATAGTAATAATTTTTAATATTTATATATTACATTATTACGATTATATTTGCATAGATAAAATAACGTAAGGTATTTACTTCCCTTAAATTTAGAAAAACAAATTTGTTTAAATACTTATTTCTGGTTATTTCCCTCACTTGTTCTGGTTTCCAAACGTGTACTTTGCAAAAATTAAATGCTTTCAGCCTGGCATTTACCTCCAGTTTTAGCAATTTTGTACAATTTCAAATTGTGGTAATACGAAATGAAACAAGTAGTTTTTAAAAACTTTCAGAAAATATCAAGTTTGCTTTGGTAAACAATTGTCGGTTAATTTTATCCGCTGCTCAGGATTAAAAAAATTGCAAGTGCTTTTAGCTTAAAATTATTTAAAATTTTCGCTTTTTTCGGTGGATTTCAAGCAATGTTATATCTGTCAAAATAAGTGGTAATGTTCTTCAGAAACATCCAATAAAAGTCATACATGTTTGGATAAGAAATTTGTGATTACTTTTCTTAGGTTTTCGAGTTTAAAAACGTGCGACGTTTCCAACTACAAGTATCAGTTCTTGTTTGAGCCTTCAATTACTTTTCAGTTTTAGCAATTTTCCCAGCTTTCAAGTAGCCGATAAATTTTTGAAGGGATTTTAAGCCACGTGATTCTGATTCATAAATGGGTTTTGCAGATTTGTGAATCAAAATATGCGCATTCAAAGTACATTTTAAAATTTCGAAAAATAATCAATATATTCGTGTTCTTTACGCGAAAAAGGGCTCAAATTGAAAAGACAGCAATGAGTAGAACCATAAATGCCTTCGAAAATCCCCGCATGAACGAATTTTAGGATATAAAATAAAAAAGAAGAAAATCCTTCCTAGGTTTAGATAGGGTTTATCTGGCAAAGGACAAGCTGTACGGTAAACATGAGAATCATTACAAATTGTCAGCTTATCGTATGAGAGCGGTGCGAAAATCGTCGTCTGAACCATAGTCATTACTATATTGATTTTTGCGCTTTTTCTTCTTTTGCTCTCTGGGGAGAAATGAACCTCAGCGGAATTTTTATATGCGGCTGAAGGAGATTCCAAGAGCGCAGACTGCTTGCCAGAGCTTCGAGGATGAACTGCTCAAGAACACTCTTGGTTATTCTACTCTTTTACATATTTGCAGTAGTAGTAGATACATCATAAACTTGCTGAAGATTGTCTTACTTGTAAATGTGGAATGTATGTCTTATAATGCGTTTTTCTGTCGGGCTGCAAAAAATACATAATACTTTTAATAATTCCGCTGTTGCACAAATTTACTTCAACACATAGATCACGAACCTACTCATAAAATATCTTATCTACGATTGTAAAATTAATGACTTGTCCTGAGGTTTACATTCAATGGGACCGTGAAAACTCCAGAAGAATGCTCTTGATTACTCTTATAAGGTATTTTCTTCCTTCTTTCCACGTGCCTGCGTAGTGTAATTGCAACGCGTATTCCAGATGTCCGGGGTTCGAGTCGCTGCGAGGGCATTGCACATTTTCCCCAGTTTCTGCTTCAAAAACCTCTAATGACTCTACAAGTAGATCCCGAACTAAGGATTTGGAGATCGGGTCCCCAAATCCCCAGTTCCCCCTTTAAAAGGGGAGTATATAAGGCATTTTTTCCTCTTTTGCGCAGGCCTTCTTCGTGTAACTGGAAGTATACTCGACAGTTCCAGGGTTCGAGACTCGGGGAGGGCATTCCACAATTTTCACGATTTCTGTTTCAAGAAAACCTTAATGACTCTACAACTCTGCTCTTGTAAATATTTGCATCAGCAGCAAATACATCATGAATCTTCAGAATAAATCCTGAACCTTCTGATAAAATTTCCCACCTATAAATGCTCAATTTGTGCTTTGTAAGGATTTTATTACATTCAGTGAAACTGTCAAATAAGCCATATAAATCATCCCAGGTGCCGTCCAGACGAAAAATGTTTAGTCACTCTGACGGCCGTACCGAAGAGTCCAGTTTCAAATCCTGGAGAAGACATGGACGTAAACTATCCGTCCCTTCATAGGAGGTAACTGTGGCTGCCTAATAGTTGTCTTCATGATAAAATGACCACCGCTACTGGCCTTAGTAGTGGCAAAAGCCTAAATGGCTAGTGCCTATAATTAAAAAAAACGTTCTTCCAAGTTTCCGGTAGTTTGTTTCTTTGATTTATGTCTAAAATTCAAATTTTCGACGGAATTTCCACTTTCATGATCTATTTAGTTATGGCTCTGTAAACTTAAATTTATATTGCTTCTCTTCATTTTTAAAAATTTTGTTAGTAAAAATTGTTATTTACGCATCCAACTTTCGATTTACATGGTTCTGGATTGACTGGTCTTTGTGATAAAAAAACAAAGTTAAATTTATTTATTAAGAAATAATGGAAAAAGTTGTGTCCTAAACTGTTAGAGGAAAGCAAAACTGGTTACGGAATATAAAAGAAGGTAAATAAAAAGTTTGTGATAAGACTAGTGACATCAGACTAAATAATGTCTTTTGAGAGTGGTTTCATCCACAACAACACATATTTTATTTTTACATAATTTACCATAACTCGCCTTATATAAGCATTATAGAAACATCCGTTAAAAGTGAACTGCTCAGTCTTAAAAATGAATAAAACATACAGCCTTCTTCTACTTCATACTGACTTGAGAAATACACTAATAATAATATGATAAAAAGCAAGCAGCAAATGCATCGTAAAATGAAAAAGAAACTTATGCAAGGGCAGATAAAAACAGAATTTTGAAACATTTAATTTACACCACCAAATGAACTTATATTCTAGAATAAATTACTTAATATAAATTTTTAACAGTGTTATTACTTCCTTCTACGATGTGGAGGAAGTATTGTAATCGCAAAAAAATTCGTGTATCATTATTTCCACGGAAATATCTATTTTCACCGATTCTGAATCCATTTGAACAATTTTTTTGCGTGACATCTGTAAGTACGGACAGACTAAATGACTCGTTTTTCTAAAATGGAACGCAAAATAAATTTTAAATGGATTCTAAAAGAAGTTTTTCGTGACCTCTGTACATACTTACGTATGTATTTCTTATAAAACAAAAACTATTTGCGGTAGAACGTCGTAATTTTGTATACGTTATGTATACTATAACAGCTATTGGCGAACCTCCCTTTTATTGCAATCGACATTATCAAACGTGTCCCACTCTCTTATTCGGCTAAAAATTCCTTACGTGGCTTTTATTTCG
This sequence comes from Stegodyphus mimosarum, assembly GCA_000611955.2. NCBI lineage: Eukaryota > Metazoa > Arthropoda > Arachnida > Araneae > Eresidae > Stegodyphus > Stegodyphus mimosarum. Next base: position 380,411 of record KK122468.1, on the reverse strand, counting down.
CAATCGTTGGTCGTAGTCATGTATTTACAGAAGTGTTTTAAATGAATTGAATTGGAGATATACCTGTCATTCAATTAATTCAGTCCTCACTTCGCGGCAAGGTTAAAATGCATAAAACCTCAAGCAATATTCATTAAAAATTGAAAACTATAGAAAAACATAAAACACCAAATACAGATAAAGCAATTTAAGAACCGATTTTTACAATTAAAATTAGAGTATCTGCGCAAAAACAAGCAATTCGGCTAGAGGAGAAGATGGCAGATTTTTCGGTGCACAAAACGGAAAGTTTATTTTTAGTCTCATTCAGCAAAAAGGCACTAAAAGTGCAGAAACTGACTTCGTTCACTATTCTGCTAAGCTTCAAATGTAACAAATATGGCTGCTCCGTTAGAATTAGCCGCAATTAATTTTTTTAAATTGTTAAGAACTTTACAACTATTGCATGCAGATTAAAAGTTGTTATTTAAAGGCACAAAACCTTTAACTCGGACATAAGAACAATATAATTCAATCATTTTAAAGCAAGCAATGCACAGTTTACCAGTAAATAAGAATAAAAAAAACTGAGCTCAGCTGAGTAAGACAGCAGGTATATATTTAGCAATTTTGGTACGGCCGATTATAACCAAAACGAGAAGTGAACAGCTACATGTTATATCAGTCCTATATACAAAATGTTAACATTCTGAGGCTAATTGTTTTTTCAGTTATGCGAGGTACGTTCCGTACATTAAAAGTTTTACATGTCCCGTTCTACTGGGCAGATTGATGAAATTCAAACTGCGTTTTTCCTTTCTCGAAAGCACGACTTAGGATATATATTAGATTTATATATAGCACTGTATATAATGTGTATGTACTGTATAGGTATTTTGACACAAAATAGGTCTTTTTTTAAAATAACATACCAATTTTTTTCCATATTTCGATTCTACGTCTTAAATTATGCCTAAATATTAAATTTTGTAAAATTTGGTGCGAAATGTACGGAGAAATTCAAAGATTTAACTTGGCGCATGTTTTTCAGTTTGAGTCAAGAATAATTCACTTGGAAAACTTCTTAATATATGGCAACCTATTTTCCTTACCATTCCATTGTGCAGAAGGGGAAAAAAAGTAACTTCGTTCCTAGTTTCAAATAATTTTAGCGAAGTACGTAAACCACATTAGATGTTATTATCGCTTTCAACAAATATGTGAAATTTCAAAACGCGCCAATATATAAATTCACGTATATCTTCGAAAATTTTGAATAAAAAGCTCTAATTTTTTGTAAGTGTACTTAGAAATATATCTACTTCAAGTTGATTGCGAAAATTTTATAGGTTATAATTCAAAATGTTTTTAAAAAATTTATAAAAAATATTTAAAAATACAAATTTAAAAAATAAATCATAAAAATTAGTGAATTTTATTTGGAGGGAACCTAAATTTCGAACTGTGAAAGAAGGAATCGAGTAAGTGTAATAAAAAAGAGGTATTAAGAAATACATACCAAACTGAATTTGAAGGAAACTGAAATTGAAATTGAAAAGAGCTAAAATTTTGAGAGGTAATGTTTTAAAAACTACTCGTGCGATTTTTACAAAACTTGGCAGTTTTGCATAATTTGAATCGTAGAATCAAAATATGGAAAAGATTTGCCATGTCATTTCAGAAAAATTCCGATTTTGTGTCAAAATACCTATATTAGAACAATGCTATATATAAATGTAATACATTTCCTAAGTTGCGCTTTCGAAAGAGGGAAAACGCAATTTGAATCTTGTCAATCGGCCCACTAGAACGGGAGATACAAAACTGTTCCGTTTTGTTTTCCTTTTTTCCCGCAGTGTCCGTACGTACAGATGTCACGAAAAAATCCACTCTAAATCCACTTTCTAAGCTGTTTTAGGGAAAAGAGTCCACAAAATAAGTAAAAAATATAAAAATATACGCTTCAGATAGTAAATCTGAAACAGAAAAATAAGTCAATAATTTTAAAACTATAATTGTATACAATTGTATTGTAAATTGTATTGTAAACTGTATTTGAGTTTTTTTCATTTTAGTTCAGCAAATTGATTCGGAAAAAAGTTACGTTTTGATTTGAAGGGATTTGGCTTTCAAGCCGTTCCTGATATATATTAACATGTGATTTCGTTTCCCCTTTCATATGCTGAAATCCGAATAACATCGCCTCTGGAAGCTCTCATAACAGCTTCGGTTCTTGTAAGAGCAGAAACTTGAATGAAGATTAAGCGCTCTTTCAGCGAATCAATGGAATTCCGGCGGAATAAACAATGGCTCCAAGCCAAAATGCTAGAACTGAGGAAACCCTTTGAGACTCCTTTTCCTTCAGGTTGATAAGATTAAAAAGCAACGCCCAACTACTTTGTCAGCTTTTTTTTTACAAATCAAATACTGGATGATGAAGAACTTGCTGCAGGGACTCTCCATTCGCAAAATTGCCAAGAAATTTCGGGAAATATTTACTTCACGAAGAAATTAAATGTTGCCAGATTTCATTATCTTATTATGTAGAAATATCTAATGTGGACACCACACTGACTTCCTTGTACTCCCTATTAAATTATGCACATTTTTTGCTGTATTTCATTTAAACTTGTTTCCTCGAATTTCATTAACGACGGAACTACACACACGTTTGTGAAAATTGCAACACCATGAAGGACTTACGCGAGTGAGCTGAAATTTTCAGGAAATGCAAAGTAGCGCATGATATGCAAATGATTAGAATTGCAAATCCGTAGCGCATGCATATGCTGAGCAGCGCCCTCTGAACGGCTGATGGATCCGAATAAATAGACGGCTGTAGCGAGGCGTGTATGGTTATCGGTGGTTATCTGCTAGTGGTAAACGTTAACTCAATCTGTACTTATGCCTCGTCGACGAAAGAGAGCGAGATTTGAACAACTTACAGAGTTTGAACGAGGGAGAATCATCGGCCTTCGTGAAGCTGGATTGTCGTATCGTGCAGTAGCCTCTCGTGTGCAGCGTAACAGCAGCACAGTGATGCGCGTTTGGAAGCAGTGGACGGACGAGTGTCGGACAACTCGGAAATCCGGGAGTGGACCCCGAAATGTGACGTCAGCTCGCGATGATAGACACCTGGTCCGCATGGCGCGGACGGACCGTACAGCTTCCTCTAGACAATTGGCAGCACTGTGGTCAATAGCTACAGGTGTTTCATTGTGTGCTTCATCAATTCGTAGACGTCTGCTGCAGTGTGGACTGCGCGCACGGACTCCTTTATACAGGATCCCCCTAACGCACGACCATCGCCGCCTGCGGCTACAATGGGCCAATCAGCATAGAGACTGGCGTGCTGATTGGCAGCATGTCGTGTTTTCTGACGAATCCCGCTTTAATTTGTGGTACCATGATGGCCGCATTCGTGTCAGACGCTATGCCGGTGAACGCCACCTTCCGGAGTGCATTATCGAACGCCACAGTGGACGAACACCCGGAGTTATGGTCTGGGGCGCCATAGCATATCATAGACGATCTCAATTGCTACGAATTGTGGGCAATCTGAACAGCAACCGGTATATCCGTGAAGTTCTACAGCCCGAAGCTGTTCCCTTCCTTCAAAGCTTGCCAGGCGCTGTATTTCAACAGGACAATGCCCGCCCTCATACTGCTCGGATTGTTAAATCCTTCTTTGCAGCGCAGCAGGTACAGCTTCTTCCTTGGCCTGCGTGTTCCCCGGATATGTCGCCAATTGAACATGTGTGGGATGTCATTGGTCGGCGTCTTGCTCGTGATCCTCGTCCTGTTGCGTCTGCAGACGAACTTTGGGTACGCGTACAAACGATATGGAATGCTCTTCCTCAGTCAGACATTCAAACTTTGTTTGACTCCATGCCACGTCGTGTAGCAGCACTTATTGCGGCGCGTGGTGGCCACACAAAATACTGATTCTGATCTCTTGTTCTTGTTTGTTTGCTTTGAACATTTAATCATTTATTTGTACCACTACCACTCAACTGTGTATTAAATTGCATTCAATTATGACGATTCCTTCTTGGTGCTGCAATTTTCACAAACGTGAGTGTATTAAAGATGAAATCATTAAAGATGTATTTCTTTTTTTATCAATTCTGTTTTCACTTCGCGCCAAAGAAAAAATACATAAAAATTCAAAAATTCTTCAACAAAAATTATAAAATACAGAAAACGTGAAACACCAAATACCGTTAAAATAATTTTTCCAATTAAAATTAGAGTTTCTGCGGAAAAACTAGCAAATCAGCCAGCGGGCAAGAAAATAAAATATTCGGTGCACAGAATTGAAAGCTAACGTTTGGGCGCATTCTGCGAACAGACACTGAAATTGGTGCACGAGCTGCTTTAATTCAATGTTTTACTAATAGTTTCAAATGTAGACAAATGACAGCCTTGTTAGGCTTAACTCCACTTAACTATTAAATTGGTAAAAATTCTACAATTCATGCAGATTAACGGCATGAAAACTTTAATTGGAACATGAGAACAGCATAATTCAATCACTTTTAAAGCAAAAAATTCAAAATTTAGCAACATATATGAATACATATATGAATAGAAAAACCGAGCTCACCGAGCCGGGTAACAGAGTTTCAATATATATATATAATAAGAAAACTCTCCATATAACATCTCCAAGCAACGGAAATTCAATTTAAAAACATCAATGAAAAGGTATTTTTTTAGAATTTAAAAAAATTAAAAGAACTTTCAGTCCTCCTTGCTTTAAACACAGTTAAGGAAAAATGCCAAAATCGAAAGTAAAACTTTTAAGTATTGAAAAACTAGTTATTGTTATTGATAGCAGATTAATCGACTTATCAAGGGAATAAACCAATCTACCATCAGTTAACAGCAACTAAAAAAAAGAGAGAGTGTTTCATCTTACTTCCAAGTAAGCATCAAATTATTTGCTAGATTCAAATCATAAATCCCATTGACACTCAATCAAAACAAAGATATTAATTCACTAAACTAAAAGAATCCTGTTAAAAAGCAAATAATCTTTAAAATTAAAATTGTTCACTAAGTACATAATTAATCTGAACGAGATGCTTACTTTAGAAGACATATCCCCTACACTCTCTTTTCACTTCAAATACAAAAGCAAAAACAAAAGTAGATTTTAAAAAATCACAAGAAATAATCCGTAAAATTAAAGTTAAAAACAGTTTAAAAAAGAAATTTAAAAATCAAACTAGTAAGCAAAAATTAACCAACTTGCCTTCGAAATTTTAAAACCAAATGACTGGAAAGCAAGTACGTATTAAGTAATGGAAGCAAAACGTTTGTCGTAATGTAGTGTTCTATTGAAGAAAGTTTAGTCTAAATTGGCGACAAAACTACAAAGTTTCTTGGAGATATTATACACAGAGAGCAGATATATATATACGTTTGGTGCGGCCAATTGCAAGAGTGAGGTGCATAACAACATGTTATAGCAGTCGCATATACAACAATTCTACATTCTGCGGCTACTCGTCTTTCAGATCGTGAAAACAAATCTCTTCTGAATCAATTTTAAATTCATTTTACAAATAGTTTTAGAAAAAAAAGTCCATTATTCTGTCCGTACATACAGATGTGCAAAAATATCGTTCAAATGGATTCGAGAACAATCAGAATGGATATTTTCCTTGAAAGTATATACCCCAACATTTTTGTGATTACAATACTTCTTTTTCATTATAAGGTATTTGTCTCGCCCTTTTCGCGTACCTTCGTGGTGTATTGGTCAGCACACCCGGCGCGTATTTGAGGGGTCCGTGGTTCTAGTCCCGGCGAGGGCTTTGCTCATTTTTCGCATCTCCTGCGTTCAAATAATCTATGTCTCTACAGTGGCGCCTGAACTTAAAAAGGTGGTGGATGATGATTCTTCACCACCAGGATATGGCGATTGGCGATTTAATCCCCTAATCCCTACTCGCCCTTTAAAAAGGGGGTATATAAGATATTTCTCCCGCCTTCTTCGCATGCCTTCCTGTTGCACGCTGGGCACGTATACCAGAAGTCCGTGGTTCGAGTCCCAGCGAAAGCATTACTCATTTTTCTTATCTCTTGCTTTGAAATAACCTAATGACTCTACAACTTCGCTCAAGGAAATAAAAGGCAGCCTTGCGAAATACAAATACAGTCAAATACCGAAAATTCGCCGACCTGAAATCCGCCAACTCCTGAAATCCGCGTTGCTCCTCAAGATATAAACATTGAATTTATAAGTTCCAGAAACCACAGAATTTTAAAATAAAATACCGAAGAAAAAATAGTTATCCAATAAAACGAATAATGATTCTGTGTTAGTGGCAGAAAAAAAATCTTAGCCTAGAAGAGGTTTTTAGTATGGATGATGTGTTCAGATGAGCCAACACTGGCATATCAGATAACGAATGAGGAAATCATTGGCTCTGTTTTAATCTCTGCACAGCAAGAAAATGATTCTGACACCGACACAGATAATGAATTTGATAGGAGTGAGAAAATATCTTTTAATGAGGGTTTGGAACATTGAGAAAAATACCTAAAATATTTAGAACAACAGAGCTGTGTCACAGTGCAGGAGATTATGACCCTGTAGAATTTACAAAAAAATCTTACTCCGGAGCACCTAAAGTTTTAAAACAAACCTCTATCAGAAAAATGTTTGAAACAAGTAAAAAAAATGAAATAGTTTATGCTTTATTAGTATCCCTTATTTTTACACGTCTCTATTGTATATGTCCTTAATGCTTTAAAATATTCCTGTAATCACTAATATAAATAATATAATATATATATATATATACATATGTGTGTGTAATAATTTAATGCATATAATAAAATAATGTATATTATGGTACATAAATGTATCTAATATGTCTTATTTATTTTGCACTTTTAGTCTGAATATTATGATTTGGCTTTTCTGTCCTGAAATCCGCAAAATCCTAAAATCCACACAACCTCTGGTCCCAAGCATTGCAGATTTCTGGACTTCTGCTGTAGTAGTTTCCTTCATCTGTTTGTAAAGATTATGTTCTAATCCATACTTCTGTTCATTATGTCTTATTTACTTGTGTTACAATCTGCCCTGTATCTGCCTCGCACTGTTTTGTCAGTTTCCGTCAAAATGTATAACATGGAAGAGGTTTAAAGAGGATTAAGAATAAGTTTCAGAGAGAGATGAGTTAAATTACCCCGGCAGCAAAGAAAGCTTTCCATTTGTCTCCCGAGTACGAAATACTTCTAGAAGTTAGTGAATTCCCTCCTTGAGTATTTAGCAGAAGCTTTGAAATAATCGAGCCAAGGGCTAGAATATAAACGTAACATGTAAATCGCACATAATTGAATTTCAAGTTGTATGTTATTCTTGCAAGGAACAGACGTAAATTTCTTTTAGTACGTACTTTCTTTAGTCTTTTAGTTATTTTGTACGTTAGTGTAGTTCCTTAGTTAGTTTAGTGTTTTTGCTAGCTGAAGGCGCAAAAAATATTTAACTGTTTTATTTCTTTTGGGATTATATTTAGCATTTTGGCATTCTTATTTAAAAGACAGGACGAAATTTCATCTGGCAGCCTAGATGGTTGGAATAGTATTTCGATTAAGCACAAGCAAGTTTAACCTTACAGAGTGAGTGAAAATGCATAAGTGAATCCAGTTAAATTCGATTGTAATCGTGTTAATGTTTTAACAGGCTGTTTTTAGGTTAAGTTTTTGCTGATCCTTTGTTGGCGTCACCAAAGTGCAAAACGGATTGAGATTAAATTAGGAGAGAGGTTTTCTTTTCATAAGCAGACTAAACACCACCAGAGGTGACCACTGTCTTGACCTTCTCAAGAAAAGCCTTTCAGCGTTTTATTTATCACCCCAGCAGACAATTTATTGGGTCTAATGATAATTATACATGGGCAAACAAGGCCTAATTCTGCAATAGATACAGATAGTGCTAAAGTTTCAGAAATCACATGTTTGGGAACTGTAACAGGACAAGAATTCAAGTCCCTTGCATTGTATTTACTTTCAAAAAGATTTTTAAAAATATTTTCAGGTATGTTAATCAACTCACTGGTATAGATTAAAACAGAAAGTAGAAAATGAAAAAATAAAAAGAAAAATATCAATAACAAATCTGAAAGATTTCAGATTTTACATTACGCCCAAAGGGACATTTTTTAACGTTTTGTGTGTTACCATTATTTATTAAATATCATGTTCTTCGCACTTAAACCATAAAATTCAATCCAACAGCAATATCGCAAAATGTTTAAAAGAGCATATCTTTAGAATTTCTGATAAACAATATCGCACGCTGTAGAAAA
>KK122468.1:356290-370181 GCA_000611955.2 Stegodyphus mimosarum | reverse complement strand
TAACAATAAACTTTGCTTAAAAATGTATTCTTTTCGTATACTTAGGACTCTGAAATACTGTACAAATAGAAAATATATACATTTATATATATAATTACGACGCAATTGCAAAATATTTACATCCAATCGTGTCAAAACTCATTGCGGCCTCTCCATCTTACTTCCAACCTCCATGACGTCACTGCAGGGGAGAGGAGGAGGGGAAGAGATTTAGTTTGCATCGCCACCACTGCAGTGGATTGGCGCTGCAATTTAGCGTCATGTTATAGCATGGGAGTGCCGACGTTTTACTTACATACAGCTTTGCACTTTCATTTAAAAAAAAGAAACTTAAACATTTCCTTATACCTCGTAAAACGAAATCACGAATGAAATAATAATGTTTTCATCAAAACAAAAAAAGTCTTTATCATTGGATCAGAACGATTTGTACTTAATTGTATTAAATGTTATTAATCAAATCATTATGTCTTATTTTCAGATGAGATAATAAAATAAAGGAAACAAAAGTTTTACAATACTCTAGAAATACATTTATGTGAAGTGTAAACGATATACGATTAAAGCGTAAGTTTATGTATTCGGAATTCACCAGAAAATTTTGATAAAATTTTGTTTTTCTAGATTTCACTCGTTACGATATACTGTAAATCTATTTTGATAAACTTCTTTATTGCACGTTAAAAACAGATCTTTTAAGTATTTTAATTACACCACAGTACTCGGCAATTTACTGTATAGTGAGGTATGCCTTTGTTGAGAAATTTCTAAAAGAAACTTTACTCTTTTTCCCGTTACAAATACCAAATGTATCTGATATGCACACCGGGTGACATACTTGTAATACTTATTATTAAATTATACATGTGTTTTGCTGCATTTTATTGAAACTTATTTCCTCGAATTTCATTACAGATATATTTCTTCTTCAATCAATTCAGTTCTTACTTCGCGGCAAGACAAAAATACATAAAATCTCAAAACATCTGCATTAAAAATTGTAGAATACAGAAAAACCTAAAACACCAAATACAGTTAAAAACAGTTTAAAAAACTGTTTTTAGAATTAAAATTAGAATTTGTAAGCAGAAGCAAGCAATTCGGCCAATGGACAGGAAGCCAAACATTTTCGGTACACAAAATTGAAAGTTAACTTTTGGTCTCACTGGGCAAAAAGACACTGAAGCTGGTGCACTAACTCACTTAATTCACTATTGTACTAAGAGTTTTGAATGTAAATAAATGGCAGCCTCGTTAGGCCTAGCGTCACTTTAAAATTGTTGACAATTCGATAACTTTTGCACGCAGATTAACTAAAGACATAACGCTCGTTTGCTACTGCCAATTGCAACAAAAAAAAAAAAAGAGACGCACAACTAAATGTTATAGCAATCCCATACACAGAATTTCAGTGTTCTACGGCTACGTGGTTTCGAGTTATACGAGATAAATCTCGATTGTACGATTAGTACTTACGTATAGACATCACGATAAAAGTATCTTCTGAATCCATTTTACAACCCTTTATGTCAAAAACAGACCTTTATTCTGTCCATTCGTATTGATGTCGAGTAAAAACATCGTTTAGATATGGATTCGAAAGCTGTTAAAATAGATATTTTCGTTGCAGTATGATACCAATGCTTTCTTACTTCGTAAAAGGAAATAAAAATATTGGAATTTTTTGGTATTGGAATCCAAACCTGCGGCAAAGGAAAAGCTCATAACAAATTATCATCTGTTCCCCTTTCATTATTTAGTTTCAATACTTACAGCTTAAGCTTATAAGGTATTTCTCCAGCCTTCTTTGCATGCCTTCGCGGTGTAGTGGTCAGCACTCTCGACGCTAACTGAGAGTTCCGTGGTTCGATTCCCGGCGAAGGCGTTGCTCATTTTTCATCACTTCTGCTTCCAAAATAATCTAATGACTCTACAGTGGCACCCGAACTAAAAGGTCGTGGATGATGATTTTCCACCACCGCGATTTGGCTATTGGGATCCCTAATCCCAAGTCGTCCTTTAAAAGGGGGAGTATATAAGGTATTTCTTCCACCTTCTTCTTCGCATGCCTTCGTGGTGTAGTGGTCAGCACGCTCGATGCGTAACCGAGAGGTCCGTGGTTCGATTCCCGGCAAAGTCGTTGCTCATTTTTCATCACTCCTGCTTCAGAAATAAGCTAATTACTCTACAAGCTGAACGAACATAAATTAAAATGTCTCTTTTTATAGCTGGAGGATTTACTACCAAAGTTGAATTATGTAAAAAAAATGGTATTTTCATAGAAGACTTTCTATAGGAAAAGAACTTTTATTTATTTTATGAAAGAAGTAATTCTCAAAGGATGAAATTCCAAAACGAAAAGCGAAAATCTACGTTAATTGAGGTTTTATGTCATTGTAAGAGCATGTTTTTAGCTGTACAATTTTATTTAATTGATATGAATGCTGTAGAAGATTTCATATCACTCTTCCATCGACAGGAGCTACAAAACATGGATCATTAATTCCGAGATTTAAGGGATAAGACAAAATACACACTTCTAAGTCATGGATCATTAAATATTTGAAAATGTGAGCGAAGTCTACGCTTTAAGTAATCCCAAATCTGATTTCATGCTCTTGATAAAAAATCGACTGAATCGATGTGAAGCTTTGATCGTATCGCTGTTACTTCTTGTAGAATATACGTATGCTTGGAAGGCTGGGATTTTTTTCCGAAGAAGAAACATACGAAAGGCAATTTGTTCTCCGTCATGCTCCATGCGTTCGTTTTATTCGCTTTAAAAGCATGATAAAATATTAACTTAGAAATGACAATTTTCTATTCCATCTCATTTCTGTATCCGGCAAATCCGACGCATTTTCTTAAGTGTAAATATAATACCAGATAAAAGAGAATCGTGCTCTAAGTTGCTAATATTACATAAGGAAGAAATATAAAAGCATAAAGAGATTGCACAGAAAAAAAAATACCAAAGAATAAATAAATAAATAAAGCTCCAATGTGGGTATATAAAATGCGTCTAAGAAGTTGGAACAAATTCGGAAACTGAAGAGAAGAACATTCTTACTTCTTAGTCTTCAAAACGCTGATAATTTGTTGAGTCTATGCAACAACAGTTCTTATAAATCTATACAACATTTCGCTTGTTCAACAGCTGTTTGATTTTTATGTAGAACTCTTTGGAATATATTTTGTGTGTCTGGTAATGGTTTTCTAAATCATTTTAATCGCATTAAATTGCAACGTTTGAAAAGAATTTTGACTTACGGTCGAGAAAGCAAGTAGTAGACAGGCGAGATAGTTGGTAAATTAGACGATACCTAGAGAATTGTAAGTTATTTCTTTGTTTGAAACGACTTGAGGAGAATCAAATTATGTTACAATGCATTTTCAAAAATCAGAAAATTAAAACGATTTTTACATTTTTCAAGATCTTCGACGACAATATTTTGAGCAGTGCTTTTATTCATAAGCTCTCATTCGAATAGAGTAATGAAGATTTTTAGCAACAACTGTCGATCTTTCTAAACATTCTTTTTTTCCCTAATAACGATCACTTTGCCAGGCTAGGTCACCACAAAGGCCAGAAGTGGTGGTTATTTTATTGTGGAGGCACCTAATAGGCGGCCACCATTGCCTCGCATGAAGGGATGGACAGATACAACTATACCTTTTCCGGGATTCGAATCCAGGCCCTTTGGTATCGCAGTCGGTTCTCATAACCACTATACTGTCTAGGCGGCTTTCTCGAAGTTCTTTTCCATTCCAGACTGCAATGGGCAAGCACTGCTAGGATCATCAAGATCTTCACGTTAGTAAAACGAAATGGGTCGTACCAATGAGAAACATCAGATTATATTAATGATTGATCCCTATATTTTTATGGAATATTTCAAATGGCAGGTTGCTATCCTGTCGCCTTACAGCAAAATATTGTTGCTATTTTTTTCTCCTTTTTTACATCCATAATACTAGATGTTAACTGGGACAAAGCTAATGATTAATTGCGTAGAAAAAAAATGCCAGACGATATTTTATTTTAGGGAAACACTTGAGATACCGTAACAAAAATGTCAATTTATAAGGTATTTCTCCCGCCTTCTTCGCATGCCTTCGTGGTGCAGTGGTCTGCATGCTCGACGCGTAACCGAGAGGTCCGTGGTTCGATTCCCGGCGAAGGCGTTGCTCACTTTTCATGTCTCCTGCATCCAAATAACCTAATGTCTCTACACTGGCGCCCGAACTAAAAAGGTGGTGGATGATGATTCTCCACCACCTCGATTTGGCGACTGGGTCCCCCAAACCCCAGTCGCCCTTTAAAAGGGGGAGTATATAAGGTATTTCTTCCGCCTTCTTCGCATGCCTTCGTGGTGTAGTGGTTTGGATGCTCGACGCGTAACCGAGAGGTCCATGGTTCGATTTCCGGCGAAGGCGTTGCTCATTTTTCATGTCTCCTGCTTCGAAATAACTTAATGTCTCTACAAATTAATGTTTGGCAGGTTTGATGGAATTTTTTAAAATAGTAATCCAAAATTTGTAAACGTATTGTATAGTAATGAAATATGAAGTTTGACTTATTTTGGTAGTATAAACTAGTATCAAACTCCGAACAGATGTTAGCCCACCAGCGGCCGAGCGGTAAAGACGCTGAATACTGGTAGTTCGGTCCGAGGTTCGAATCCCGCGAACGGGCTGGCTGCATGGGCGTTTTCGTGTTTTTCCTCATGTGTAACGTGTATACGAGCCAGTTTCCCTTAGAAAGTACTCCACGAAGGCATCCCTCCGTTTAGGCAGATAGCAATCGTGTGCTTTGCCATAACTGAATAACCTAACAGATGTTAAAAGAATTATTGCCATGTCGGACAGAACTACAAAGTCTTAAGAAGGTTTAAAACAAACCTTTTTATTAAATCAGAACTGGAACATAAGTACACGGACTCGTGCTTGCAATTCAGCCAAAGACTTGTGGCGATGTAACATATAGTAACGGAAAGTTCAAATTTAAAATTAAACTAGCAGTCAAAGACTATATAATTCAATTGAACGCGAAGTTGGCTCACAAGTCTAACCGGCGTTACGTATTTAAATGTAGGCACGAAAAATGAATTCTTATTTGAGCTAGCAGAGAAGCTAGTAACGTGGCCTACAGAGGCAGAACAGGCTCTGAATTAATCTCCCGAAACCTTCCTTTAAATATGCACACTTTTAACCTAATTTATATTCTGGTAGAGAAAAGGAAACGAGAAGATCCAGTAAATATCCAAAACTTAAAATAACTGGTAAATAAAAAGTAATAATAATATCCCTACGGAAGAAGAAATAGATACTCATAGCACAGAATCAGATACAAGTTGCACGTGCTACTGAAGAAATGGATTACTCGCTAATTACTCTTTTTCATCACTAGAGAAGAGGTAACAGCAAACATTTCTCAGTTCAGTAGGAGAAGGCGAATTTTGAAACCCCTAGATAATCAGCGTAAAGTCAGAGTAAAGCTATTTGTCAACAAAGCATTTTTACATCCAGTGGTCAAATGCTTGCTTAAAGACAGTTCGTCAGGAAAAGCTCAACTCATTAATCATTTAGCTATCTCATCTTTGAGAATCTTGCCAAAATTGCGTCGCAGGGGGCAATCGATATTATATTCGCAAAGAGGGAAGGGAGGAACGATTATATGACAACCAAGCCTTATGTGGGAATCAAACCCATGTCCTTGAGTTCAAACTAGAAGGTAGCTTTTCACCTCTACATCGTCTAGAGCAGCTTACGTGATTTTTAGATATTGACTTTCGGCTATAAATGATACAGGTTGAAAAATAGGATCATCAAAAATGAAATGACTCTTGTATAAATGTTTGTCTTGCATATTTTAAAGACATGTTTTCTTTTACGAATTCTCGTTAAGGAAAAATATAAAGAAAAACATTTCATGTATAAAATCCGAACATCTCATTCCTTAGATGTTTTTACCTATTTTCCTAGCAAATTTTATTTATACAGACAGAATTTTATTTTATAGCAATAGAACTTTTTTCTTTAAGACTTTGTTTGGTGCTCTTGAAACAGAAGTAATATACTTATTTGTGTAAGCAGGTAAACAAAAGAATGTCCTCTTCTTGCTTCGGTTAAACAAAGATTACAGAAAGATAACATGCCCACGGTGACAAATAATTAACTCCTTCCGAATGATTGTCGAATTCCATCTGCCGGATAATTGCTTCCGCTTTTGTTTCTTAGCACCTGTTCTCTGTCCCCGTTTTCTAGTGGCACGAAGCGAAATGAGACGACTAATTAACGAAAATTAAATTGCATCTAGGGCTTTGCTTTTCCTAGTTCGAAGCTCAATTACGACCGGTGTGTGTTTGTAGAAGGGTGGTCATAGCAACAACCAAACTGCAACTGAGCCCCAGGCACTAAAGAGAACTTGCTAAAAAGAGTTTAAGTAACTATCTCAATCTCTTGCTGTTAGTTATATAATGTTCCAAGGAAATGCTTGAAACTATGCACTCAGAAATTCGACGCAAACATCCTAGTAAAATATAAAACAGAGCTTAAACAAGCACTGATATTGTGGAATGCTGTTGATGGAATGATTATTTTTTTATCATGTATGTTGGACAGTTTTGTTTATCCTTAAACATCTGGTGAATCATTGATTAAAAAGATAAAATCTCTGCATACTGACTTGTACCATGTGGAGAAACAGGGAAAAGACTGCGCTAGCTTGGACTTGTTGGTAACACATACTAATGCTTTCTGCCCAAGAGGAGGAACGCTTACATAGAAAGCTTTTTAATGAAATTTATGGCTCGTTTTCCCATTATACGTGACGTTAACGTAAATATGGTTCAATTCGAATATTTACATCACACATAGAGAAACCTGCGGGTGATGGATTCTCAAGTTACCAGCTTATTTGCTTGAATCTGAACCAGAGCCAAACTATCGATGTTCAGCTATTTTATCCATTTAGCCGCTGGTGGTCTGAAAGGCTTTTCTGCATGTAGAGATGTAAATTTTCCCAACAACTATTTAAGAAAACTCTCAAAAAATAACTAGCGACGTCTCGGCAAATATTTGTTCAGACATATTGTCTCGGTTAAAGTATATGGTTACGGTGATGTTTGTTAACAGATGTTGTGTGAAATATTCGGAAGGCTCCTACTCAAATATCGCATAAAATGCGATTGTTTGTGAAGTGGCTTAACCCCTTCTCGTAAGAATAATATAGGTCACCTGAAATCTTGAAATCCGATGAGTCCCGGAGTATTACATAATCCATACAGAATTATTTACCAACGCAGCAGTTTAAGATCCTCAAAGATATTAATAGCACTGTGTTTCTTAGAAAGACGAAGCTTTTACCCACCGTGCATAATACATGCATACTTACTAATACATAATGCGAATAAAAAATAGATTCAAATATGTGAAGCAATTAAATAATACAAATTCGAAGTAGGATTACGTCATTCAAAATTGCATGGCTCTAGGTACCGCTGTTTTATCACAATACGAGAAACATGCATACATTTATACACATTCTTCATTATTTAATTTCTTCAAATATAATACAGGACGATAATATTTGGAGGCAACAATTTCAAAAGTGAAACGGACATTCAGAGTGATTCGACGCAAAATCGCAAAACGAAAACAATAGTCCCTCAAGGACAAAGCCCCTTTGGACTAATAATTTTCAGTATTAGGTATTGATCAGCTTAACCAACACGAGATGATAAAAGTGATATGATAAATTTTATATAATTTAAATTTAAATCATAATTTAATAATTGTACATAGTATGATGTACGATATTTTCATTCTCCATTTCTAATTCGAAATCTATATTAGCATTCGTTTCTTCCAGAATTAGTTAATTGTTGCAAAATACATTGGGACTAATTGTCGGAGGAGGCCTTTGAGGTGGATTTTTTAACAGAAACTGGCTGCTTCATATGATCCATGCAGTTTCCGAAGTATATTCGTCTCATATCACCTCGCATAATCAGTGTTCTAACTAATAAGTAAATATTTACGCTCATTATCGACAAAATAATTATTTATATACATTAAAAAATATACAGATATTAATTGCGCGCTTTTTGCTGTAACATAGTTACTTATATTTACAACAAATATCCTCAAGCTGAATAAGGGATTGATGTTGGGAAAGTAGAAATTCATGTTGTAAAAGTTAATTAACTGGCCTCTTCCAAGAAATGTGTAGAAGCCACATACTTTGTGAATACAAATTTCTGATTTTATTGAGCGGGATGCAGCCAAAGCAGAATTAATAAGTCCTATGTACACTCGAAAAGCATATGTATAGAAAAATTCTAATATGAGTGAAATCAGTTCATTCTTTCCAAGCAACAACCAATTCGTAAATAAGTTTTTGTTGCCAAACCAGGAAACATAACTTTTGATAGTTCAGCTTAATACGTATGACGTCGTGCGTTAATGTAATATAACAGCTTTGCCTCAATATCAATAAAACAACTGACGTAGTAATAACATATTTTATCAATTATACTAACCTGAAGTAAAAACGTTGCCGACAGGAGCTATTTATTCAAAATGCTGGCATTAACGAAATATTTTCGTATACAATAACGTCACATGCAATCGTGTGCTTTCTTCAACGTCAGAATGTGACATTATATAATAATAATATGCTTAACGTTTGACAATGCTGTTTTTATTTCATATTTTGCAAAACTTATAGATTTTGGTTTAACAGACTCTACGATTTGAAAGCGAGCAGTAAAAACACTTTTCCAAATAAAGCATTTTTATCTTCAACGCGGGAGAGTGTTGCCACTCGGAGAAATGAGTGCGAAAGTTAGTATTTTCAGAGTTTTTAATTAATATCTCGTCTGATTAAAGTCGTGCGAAGATGAGAATAGTCGAAATGGCTTCCCACAAATTTTTGGAATCTGGAATAATATGTTCAAAGTTTGACAATGGTATTTTTATTTCGTAAAACTTACAAATTTTCTATTACCAAACTCTACGATTTGAAAGCGAGCAGTGGCAATACTTTTCGAAATAAAGCAGATTTTTATGTCCAGTGTGCGAGACTGTTGCCACTCTGAAAAATGGGAATATAAATGAGCGTTTTCAGAATTTTTAATTAACATCTTTACTGATTAAAGTCGAACGATGATATGAATGGTCGAAATGGCTTCCCACGAATTTTTAGAATCCGGAGTACCTCTCTCGAAACTAAACTTCCCGTCGTTCCAGAGGAGATAACAAACAAATAGACAAGCGCGCAGAGATTTTAATAGAACAGATGGGTAAAAATGAGATTTGTAGTTAATTTGTTAATGAAAGAATATTTTAGAGGCAAATAAAACTGAGAGCAACGATGCATAACCTTTATTCGCAGTCTGTCAGAGAAAAATTTTGAGCACTGAAACAAATTCCTCATTATTTTGGGAAATAAAGTTTCTACCGAATTTATTTCTTTATCCTTAATTTTTTTTTAATTAAGTGCTCTCATTTAAAATGAATGAATTCTCTCAAAAGCGTCGAACAAGAAACCATTTTCGCCAATTTAAAATCGTCCCGTTTCATACATTATCAATGAGACTCCGCCTAACGCTTCTTCTTTATTCAGCAGTACGTAAATAATTAAAATGAAACAGTCTGAGATTTTTTGCAACTGAAATTACGAGATTTTAATCATCATTATTATTAGTTTTTTCCTCTCGTAGGAAAATGTAAATGGAAGTATGAATTTTAATCAGTGCGAGATATTTCCCTTTACATTCAACTCCACTACACGGTTAATTTACAATGGCCATTAGACTAGTTCTTCATAAATTCAGATGTTGAACGAAGGGGATAAAATTACTTGCAGCGTTAATAATGAAAACTTAAATGCAATGAAGACACTTTGAACTGATTTCTATAGATACAATCCTTTCCGAAGCGAGTGCATATTGGCTGCTTATGTTATTTTGGAGATTCTGTACAGTGCTGATCCAGAAACAAAGATCATTGAAGGAAGCAAATTAGGGAAACTCATTTGAATTAAATCTAGTTTGCCTCTTCTTTAGTAATTGCATTGTAAAGTCATAAGGGTTGGTTGAAGCAGAAGACGTGAAAAATGTGCAATACCCTCATCGGGGCTCGAACCCTGGACCTCTCGAATATGCGTCGAGTATGCTTCCAAGTACATCCCGAAGGCATGCGGAAAGGAGGGAGAAGATATCTTACATACTCCCCCTTGGGTAACTGAAGTTTAGTGGACCCAATCGCCAAATCCTGGTGATTACGAATTATCGACTATCGCCTTTTAGTTTGGGTGCTATTTGCAGAATCGTTAATGTTTGTCGAAGCAGGAGACGTGAATAATGTGTAATGCTCTCGTCGGGACTCGAAACCTGGACTTCTTGAATACGAGCCGAGTATGCTTCGAATTACACCACGAAGGCATGCGAAAAGGAGGGTGAAAATGCCTTATAACTTAATACAGGTAGCCTCCTACTACATTTATCTACATCAAGCGTGGGCAACCTATGTCATGCGCGTCAAGTACAGTTTTCAGTGGCACTCTACACCACTCTACAAATTTAGCAGATAAGGATAAATCGCCCTGTTGTTCTTCTCTGCGCCGTCGCGTCTCCCGACTCGCGTATTTTCTCTCCTCTCCATTTTTTATAGAAGATACATAATACACAATATATGTAGAATTTTAATTCTTTATTTGTTTATGAAGGAATATATATATCTTACGTTGTTTATTTTTAAGTTAATAAATACCCTTAAATGATGTATAAATAATATATAATAAAGTTCTAAATCTGTATTCCTGATCTCTGTTCCCTAACTCTGCCGCAGGAATCGGAATTGTTTCAAATATTTCGTCCTCTTTGGCATCCTGAATGATATTGTTAGACTGGTTTGGCACACCACAGTTACAAAATTGCTAACCCCTGATCTACACAAATCTCACAGCTTTTACCCTGACCGGAACTACTTGGAAATATGTAAGAGATTTCCCCGTACTGGATCTTTTAGTGTAAATGGCTAGCATAACCATCTTGCATCTCATCTGCAAGGTTCGTGGTTTGAGTGCCTGTTAGGGCGCCGAGGCCTTTTCATGTTTACTTGTTCAAATGTGTGTCGCAGACGATCATTCGTCACGACCTGGATTTGGTCAAGTGGATCTCCTTCATGTCCCCGGTCTAAGTATAAAGAATACCGAATTCCTCCACGCGGGCTGTCGACCTGTAAGATCTATTTAATATGTCCAGCTGTAAAATCTGTTGTTCGAATCCCGGAAGAAAGGGTATAAGGTATTTCTCCCGCTTTCTTATCATGCCTTCGTGGTGTAGTGGTCAGTACGCTGGCGGCGTATCCAAGAGGTCCATGGTTCGAGTCCCGGCGAGGGCATTGCTCGTTTTTTCATCTCTCCTGCTTCGAGAAAACCTAATGTCTCTACAATGGTACAATTGACGTTTCATATTCTACATTTGATAATCTCTAAATACAATTTTTTTTCATTGCCATATCGATTAATGCAAAACACGAGAACGCTGCTTGCCATGCGATCTTTTAGTGGACAATCTTCTAACAGAAAGGGATTCATATTGCCATTCTACTTGGGTAAAACTTCCATGCAATTAGATGTATAGGGGCGAGTTCACTTCGAAAGTCCTTCACGAAGGCATTCCCCATAGGCAGATATACCTAGCGTTATTTCCTACAATCAACTAAGCCAAAGCAAACCAAATCCATACAATTAGATCGTTTTACAGGATTTGTACTACCAACGTTTCTTGGTCTTTCGGCCATTGGTGAACTTATTCGTTACTTGCTTGATTTTTTTTATATAAATGCATAAAAATAACTTTAGAAATTATCTAGGTACATTCATAAATATTTTTCCCTTATGGAAATATTCGGGTTTTCTCAATGGAAACCAATCTCAATTAATTTCAATTGTAAAACATGTTTAGTTTGATGCCAACCCCTGACTTATAGTTACGCATGCCGCTTATTTAATTGTTTTCTGCAGCACTTGCTAGATCACTCGGTGATATTTAGTCCACATCATTACATATAATATTCTTCCATACCGTGTGTCCACTAATCGTCAAGTGGGTAAGACTACTGAACACTGATATTTCAGTATGCATTAAAATTCCGACTAGTGGCTCTATAACAAGTGCGCTTCCTTGTTTATATAAATCGATATAAGCCATTTCCAATAGAAAATCCTCCACGAAATCGCGCATTCCACTATGCAAATACTCCTAGTGTGCTTTGCCGTAAATCGATTGAATTTCTAAATGTGTAACTTTCATAAAATTGTGATACTTGTTGATGGCATGTTTTCCTATAAAATATTTTGTGTTAATTCACTAACATGAATAGTAGTGAATATTTGTATACTATACTCGCAATCATATTGTGTCAAGTATGTTAGTAAAAGAACTTATGATGGTTATACGTTTCTTTTTATAATTTAGTACTTTAAGAGTTCGATTTATAAAATTCATATTTAATGTCTTTATTTGCAATTTATTCATTTTCTGAGAATATTTGTTTATTTATTTAATACGGCAAAGCATACAAAGGCTGTCCGCAAAAATAGCAAATCGTAGAGGAATGCCTTTTTAAAGAAATTTCTAAGGGACTGATTGGATTGGATTATTTTGAGTACGCGAGAGCTATCTATCTAAAGGGAAGGATACCTTGGTGGAGGATTTGCTGAAGGCATTGTCACATATATGCCTTAAACATGGGAAACAATAGGAAAATACTCATTTTTTTGTTGGAATCCGAACGCAGATCGAACTACTAGTGTACACTGCGAAACAAAAAAGGACAGTTCTACATCTCCCGTTCTACTGGGCTGATTGACGAAATTCAAATTGCGTTTTTCATGTCTCGAAAGAGCGACTTAGGATGATGTATATTAGATTTATATATATAGCATTATTCTAACATAGTTATTTTAACACAAAATGCGTCTTTTTCTGAAATAACTTACCAATTGTTTTCCATATTTGGATTCTACGACTCAAATTATGCCTAAATATTAAATTTTGTAAAATTTGGTGCGAAATTTACGGAGAAATTAAAAAAATTAATTTGGCGAATTTTTTCAGTTTGCGGGTGAACTTCTTAATAAGTGGCAACCTATTTTCCTATCCCTTCTATTGTAATGGAGCGGAAAAACAGTCACATCGTTCCTACCTTTTTACATTGTGCACGAGTGGAAAAAAAGTCACATCGTTCTTATATCAAATAATTTCAGCAAAGTGCGTAAACCACATTAGATGTTATTATCGCTTCCGACAAATATGTGAAATTTCAAAACGCCCCAATATATAAATTCACGTATATCTTCGAAAATTTTGAATAAAAAGCTCTAATGTTTTGTAACTACACTTAGAAATATATCTACTTCAAGCTGATTGCAAAAATTTTATAGGTTATAATTTAAAATGTTTTTAAAAAAAATTATAAAAATTATTTAAAAATACAAATTTAAAAAATAAATCATAAAAAATGGGTGAATTTTGCTTGGAGTGAACCTAAATTTCGAACTGGGAAAGAAGGAATCAGTAAGTGTAATAAAAAATGAGATATTAACAAATGCATATTCGTTTGATAAAATTTTGAGAGCTAATTTTTTAATAACTACTTATGCGATTTTTGCAAACCTTGGCAGTTTGGCATAATTTGATGCGTGGAATCGAAATATGGAAAAAAATTGGCATGTCATTTCAGAAAAAGTCCGATTTTATGTCAAAAAACCTATATTAGAACAATGCTATATATAAATCTAATACATATCTTAAGTCGCGCTTTCGAGGCATGGAAACCACAATTTGAATTTTGTCAATCGGGCCAGTAGAACGGGAGA
>KK122468.1:339978-356279 GCA_000611955.2 Stegodyphus mimosarum | reverse complement strand
GCCTTTTTTTTTTTTTTTTTTTTTTTTTTTTTTTTTTTTTGCGCAGTGTGAAATGATTTTAACTACTGAGCCACTCACGAGTCTCAGAAAATATAATTAATTTAGTTCGTTTTAGGGAATTATTTATTTGACGACTATTTTCTGAATGAAAAATAACTTACTTGTCTCTAGGAATCAGAAATGCTCTATTTTATGCAATTATTATGTCATTCAAAAAAGTAAACACACACAGGTAACAAAATTCATTAAAAAATGTTAAGGCGTAAAACACACTGGTAAAGATCAAATTGAGCAATGCGATTCATTTGATTACGTTTGATTAAAACTGATTAACGACTCTTCAGAAGTATTAGTTACTCTTCATATATTAGTTTCTTTCGATGTTGCATTCGATCTTCAATATTTGATAACAAAATTTAAGTCATTTAAGTCCTCAAAATCTGATGGCATCCAAAATCTGAAAACTGTTTTAAACGCATTATGCTGGATATTACAGAGCTTCCAATTACAAAATTCTTTCATTCGAAGAGTGGTAATGACGATGATCTAACAACGAAAACCATCATTGCGGGAGTTGGGACAAATATCCTGGCGCGCTGCCCCATTAAACTTGGAACTCGTTAGTGGCCTTGCCATCTGTTTGTTTCGTCAACCATTCTGGAATGGCGTTCGCCTCGATGCAAATGAAGGGTCTTTAAACGAGGCGACGTGGACGTTAAAAATCTACACTGTGTTATGAACGTAGTTTGTCTGAATATCGAAGCATTAAATAAAGTAAAGGTGGGAGGCCCATGCTCAAACATTCAGCGGAACCGAAGTTTGCTATTATCGATTTTAACATTTTGGTTCGTTTGTGATGGTGATAAAAGTAGTCGGTATTTAGTAAAATATACGTATTTAAAATACAGATATTCGGGAGATAAATCAGAATGGTCCAATGGTAGCATGGTTGTAAATCATTTATTGTTATTAGACAGAATAGTTACCGAAAAATGGCAGCAGTTAGTTCTGGTTTCTAAAAGACATAAGCATTTATGGTGCAGTAAAAACGTATGATGCAATATATATGTTTACAAATAAGCTACGCATAGACCTAATACATTAGGAGTACTATTTACGTTTTAATAAATGTTTGCTTGCCTTTTAAAAATGTCTTATGAGTGATTCATTTAAATAATAAGAAGAAGCTAACAGAAATAAGTCTTAATCCCGGAGAAAAGCCTTCCCGGCGAAAAGTATAAATGTTTCTTTAGTATAGTATCAGGTTATTTGTATGCTTTTTTAAGACCAAGTGTAAACAGTATGAAATGTTAATGATTGAAAATGCTTTAGTGAATTTTTAAATAAAATTTTTGAAATGTGTTTGATGTATGTCCAGATTCCTTTTCCCTCAAAGTTGAATACAGTTACATTCATAGGATCAAATCTTCGATCAAATCTTACAGGTGACAGGGCGATTTAGCTCAGTCCCGCTCCCAAATTTAATGGAGAGAACCTTGCTGGGAGAGGTTCGAGGATCTCTCATCCCTCTCTCACTCTACCAAACCACATGAGAGGATTTTCGGCTCGCTGCCATGCCGCACCTACAAACATCCATGCCTTTTCTGGGATTCGAACCGGGCCCTTCGGTACGGCAATCAGCGACGCTAACCATGCCGGTTGGGAGGCAATACTTTGTTTCATACAGCATGTAACACCGACATACGATCGACCCTATAGAAAATTAGGATTGTATTGTAATCATGAATAAGAGGATTAATATACTTCGTCACGTGCACAATATCCTCGCAGGCAGACGACAAATAATAGAAGACTGGAATACCGCTGCTTTGTGACGAATAAGTTGGCTGCATGGGCGTGTTAGTGGTTTTCCTTATGTGTAACGTGTATACAAGCCAATATCTATCAGAACGTCCTTCACGAAGGCATCCCTTCTTTTAGGCAGATAGCGCTCGAGTGTTTTGCTATAATCAAATAAACGAAACCAACCAGTGCTTTGCCATCATCTCCTGATGGTTAAACAGATATAGTCTAGCATTTCCCGCTGTCGTATATTTCGCTTCGTACTGTGCTAGATTTTGCTTTCGGTTCATCTCCCCTGGGGACCCTTTGACTCCCCTGGGTGCACTAACTGCAGGGTGTTTTAATTAGAAACAAATGTTATGTTACTTATCTTTGGTTATGGTTTGGTTACATGTTATACTAAAATTTATATAAAAAAATCTGATCTGTTCACCACATGACTTCCTTGTATGGAATGTTAAATTATACGCATTTTTCCGGCATTTTATTTAAACGTATTTCCTCGAATTTCATTAGAGATATATTTCTCATTCAATTAATTTAGTTCTCACTTCGCGACATGCCAAAAATACACAAAAACCTCAAAATATTTTTTAAAAAACTGAAAGATATAAAAAAATATAAACATAAATGCAGTTAAAACAATTTAAAGAACACCTTTTACAGTTAAAATTAGACTTTCTACGCAAAAACAAGCAATACGGCCAGCGGGCAAGAAGGCAGAGTTTTCGGTGCACAAAACTGAAAGTTTACTTTTGGTCTCACTTGGCAAAAAGACACTAAAGGCGTAAAAACTGACTTAATTTGTTGTGGATGGTATGCTGAGCCAATATATAGGATAATTCAATAACCTAAATGATAATTCCAGAATGGAGTAAGCATGACTGAACTCGTAATAATAACAGAAGGCGTTATCTTTGTTGTTGCGAAGCATAGTTCCTTCAGTTTGGCAACAAATCAACTGTTCTGCTAAGTTTCAAATGCAAACAAATACGGCTGTTATGGTAAAAAAATAAGGCTTAGCCGCACATTATGGTAAAAAAATAAGGCTTAGCCGCATTAAGTAACTTTTAAATTGTTGATAATTCTACAAATCTTGCATACAGATTTAGTAAAGGCATAAAAACCTTAACCGGAAGATAAAAACAACATAATTCAATCATTTTTAAAGCAAAAAAATGCCCAACTTACCAACATATAAGTATAAAAAATACTGAGCTCACGGAGCCGAGTAACAGAGTGGGTATATATAATACATATATTTAATTTCGGTGCTATCGATTGCAATAAAAAAAGGGAAGTGCAGAACTACTTATTATAGCAGTCTTATATACAAAATTTCAACATTCTAAGGCTACTCGTTTTTGTGTTATGAGAGATACATAAATACATACGAACGTATATTACAGGCACCACGAAAAGATAGCTTCTGAATACATTTTAAATCAGTTTTGTAATTTATAAGGGGAAAAAGAATCCTTTATTCTGTCCTTATTTACAAATTTCACTCAAAAAGGTCGTTAAATTGCATTCGATAAACTGCAATGTTTTTCTGTTTACACTTGCTTTTAGGTATGAAACTAGTAAAAGTTTTAAGTTGAAATGATGAAATTTGTTTTTCAAATAATTACCGACATTTTTCAAAGGAATGTTGGTTTAGTTTTTGTAAAGTCATTAGGATTTTTTGGAAGCAGAAGAATGAAAAATATGCAACGCCTTCGCACGGACCACGGACCTCTAGGTTATGCAACGAGTGTGCTGACCACTACACCACGAAGGGATGCGAAGAAAGTGGGAGAAATACCTTATAACTTCGTACAAGGAAGTAAAATGAACAAATAAAATCTCATCATACATATATTATCTGCGCTGTGTTGACACAAACGTAACTTAAGCAAAGGATGGCGCTGGACACACACAGGCTTAGGATCGAAACCGCTTATAATCGGAATCAGTATGCATACGATAATGGCATGATTGTAGACAAGGTTTATATTTAGCAAAAGACACAATCAAGGGAATAAAAATTTGATTAAACCATTATTTTCTGGATAGCTGCGTGGAATCGATATCAGCATAAAATAGAAAACTGACATAGAATGAACAAAGACTCTGAATCCAAACCGGTTTTAAGTTTCTGTGTAGATTATGTGTTTCTGAGTTCGCAGAGAGGCGGTCGAGCTTACAGAATGTCGCTCTTATGCCACATTCCCTGTGGACAAACTCAGTTACCTCTGGATAGACTGAATGAATAACACTTCGTTGACCAATACTTAAAAATAACATAAGACAATATAATTGAAATTTTAGAACGCAAAACTAGCTTTAAAAATAAACTGAACTACAATGCTACAGAACCTCAATTCAAAGATGGGACTTAACTCTTAATTTCCATCAAATACACTCACGTTTGTGAAAATTGCAACACCAAGAAGGAATCGTCATAATTGAATGCAATTTAATACACAGTTGAGTGGTAGTGGTACAAATAAATGATTAAATGTTTGAGTTGGTTCACGATCTTTTCCGCTTGATATTGTTGTAAACAACCCATTTTTCATCGCCAGTTATCAGTCGTTTTAAAAATGGATCATTTTCATTACGTTTCTTTAGCAAATCGCAGCTGTTAATGCGTTGCGTTGAATGCGTTTCTTTCAGTTCGTGAGGAACCCATGTATCGAGTTTTTGAACATAGCCAAGTTGTTTTAAGTGATTTTCAATGTATGTATGTGATACATGAAGCTTCTCTGCAATCTCACGTGTTGTACTGCGACGATCTGAATCGATTATTGCTTTGATTAGGTCGTCATCAACTTCAACTGGACGAGCAGAGCGTTTTTAATCTTCGAGTGAAAAATCACCAGAACGAAATTTGGCAAACCAATTTTGACACTGCCGTTCTTTTAAGGCTTCGTCACTATAAACAGCACATAACTTTTTATGAGCTTGCGGTGCGTTTTTCCCTTTGAGGAAATAAAATAGCAAAATATGACGAAAATGTTCCTTTTGATTTTCCCTTTTTCAACGAATGCCAAACGAAAACTATGCAACCGATCAAAAAACTTTTTTTACTGATTCACAACTGAATTGTCAACTATAAAATAACAAAATGTGTTTTACATTTGTACTCCGTCTGCAAACGTAAAAATTCAACTGAAGCCATCTATGAGTGAAATCCGCAATTACTTAGTTGCCAACCCAATATGTTTTATTTTATTCCGTATTGTGCCTTTGTTGCTTATTTTTTTAGGAGTGTATTTCTGAAACCGATGTTTCTGTGGCCATAGTTAACTTTTTCTTTTCCAAGGAGGTGACTGACATTTTTTTTTCTCAGAGCGTAAGTTTGGCTAAGGTAAAGCGTTCCATCTTCGCTCACAATTTGTTAGAAACATAATTGAGTACCTTCCCCCTTTGCAGAAACACTGCAATGTTATTCTTTGCTCATCTTTCGAATCTGTGAAAGTAGATGTTTGTTGTTTGGGTCATAAAAATTCCTTTCTAGGAACATTTTTAGGAAACGCAAGTCGATTTGTAATGGTAAAAAAAACTGTTAGTTATCTTTTCATAGGTTCTCTAAAATTTATTAAAAACGTAGTCCTTATATTTGATAGTAATACTGATTACTGGGAATACATCAAGATGTAAAATTTCTATTGCTCTACAACAAAACTACGCTATGCAAACTACGTTTCTAGGATGCAACAGACATTATGCTATCATTTTTAGTTCCTTGTACGAAGTAAAAAGGAAGTATTGTAATCGCGAAAACTTTCGGGTGTCATATTTCAACGAAAATATCCATTTTGACTGCTATCGAATGCAATTTAACGATGTTTTTGTGCGATATCTGAATGTAAGGACAAAATAAAGGACTCTTTTACCCCCCAAAAATTATAAAACTGATTTAAAATGGATTCCGAAGAGATTTTTTCGTGGCGTCTGTGCGTACGTACGTATATATGTATCTCGCATAACTTAAAAACCAGTAGCCTTAGAACGTTGCACTTTTGTATATAGGACTGCTATAATATATCAGCGTGCACCTCCTATTTTGGTTGCAATCGGCCGCCCCCTTTGTTACTCGGCTCAGTGAACTCAGTTTCTTTAATGTGATATGTTGGTAAATTGTGCATTTTTTGCTTTAAAAATGATTGGATTATGTTGTTCTTATCTTCCGGTTAAGGGTTTTATGCCTTTATGAATTATTGCATGCAAGATTTGTAGAATTATCAACAATTTAAAAGTTAATTTAGAAGCCAAACAACAAAAATCAGCGTTATATTTTCAAAATTTCCCAGGACTAGTTTCGATGATTTTTCCGAACCACCATCCTTAGCTGCAAAAGTGCAAATGAACGCTATAAGATATAATAATTACTAAGATAAGATAAGAAAGCCTGGACAGGAAACAAGCTACTGGCGCCATCTGTTGATGAAACTAGAAATAAAACATAATTTCTTTAAAGGTTGAAAGCAAAGATGGATTGGAATTAGGGTCGTTAACTAGAACAGAAAGATTTTTTTGAATGTGAAATGCCTCTAGAAAATCCATTTCACCAATGGAAGATGTTTTTTGAATAATTTTGGCAGCAGAAAAATTGAAAGTGTGATTTTCGGACCAAGAATGTTGGGCAACAGAAAACGTCTGCGTTTCCTTTTTTCTAACATATGCCTCATGCTCTTTAACGTGAAACTTTAAGGCTCTCTTAGTTTGGCCAATGTAAATTAAACTACACTGGCAAGGAATCCTGTAAATACCCCAGGAGTTCATATCCGGAATGGGGTCCTTGAGTATGGAACTCGGAATTTTATTGGTGGGTGAATAAACCACCCGAGAGTTAAATTTCTGTAAAATATGTGCAACTTTATAGCTAATTGATGGAAAGAAGGGAATGACAACAGAATTTTTATAATCTCCTAAAACAAGAGTTTGCCTTTTGGTGTGTTGAGATGAGAAATTTTTAACTGCTTGATTAATAATGTTGGGTGAAAAGCCTCTGTCAATAGCTATTGCTTTTAAATAATTTAGTTTTTAATGAAGGGATAGTTTGGAGGAGCAAACTTGAAGAGCACGGAAAACATAGGAATAAAATGAAGGTAACTTTTGTTTAATCGGATGACATGATTTGAAGTATGGTGGAAGGCAAACCGATGAAGGTTTACGGTAAACTGTAGTACTGAAGTTGGATGTGTTACGTGTGACCAGAATGTCGAGAAACGGAGGAGAATTGCAAGTCTCAAGTTCAAAAGTGAACTAAACAGCAGGATCAATGGAATTCATTGTTGAAAGAACTTGATCATCTTTATTACCTTCAAACAGGGTAAAAGTATCGTCTACGTAGCGGAAATATACCGGGAAGTTTAAAGTTTCAAACAATTTTGATTCATAATAATGCATGTAGATATCAACCAGGATGGGGCTGAGGAGACTTCCCATGGCTAATCCCTCAGTTTGCTTGTAATATTTATTTTGGAAAACAAAATGCGTTTGTTTCAAACAGAGTTGAGTGAGAGAAATTAGCTCATCAATTTCGATGCAAGAGAAATGAAATTCGCAAAGTCTGGTTTCTAGACATCTTAATGTCCCCTCTCCACTGGAACATTGGTGAATAATGATTTTGCATCAAAAGAAACCATGAGTAAATTTCTAGGAAAACCGGAACCTCCGCTACGTAGACGATACTTTTATCCTGTTTGAAGTTTATTGTTAATCTAGAGAAACTAAGTTTCACAACAGTAAAGATAACGCCTTCTTTTATTATTGGAATTAAATAGTGCTTAATGCATTCTGGAATTTATTCAAGGAAATACGTTTTTAAGATTTACTTCATAATTTTTAATATAGATAGTTTCAGTTTTTATGTATGTTTGTTTTGTCGTGAAATGAAAACTGAATTAATTGAATGAGAAATATTGAATCGTCTCTGAAAACCTGTTTCTGTTTCATTTGTTTAATTTCTTTTATACATCGTTTTAGATTTATTATAGTATTTGAATAGAACGTGTGGCAACGATTAGATAATTCTTCAGATGGTTACGTTATTTTTGTGCATTCTGATTTATAAAATGAATGAGATGTAACGCTGTTAAGTGAAGCTAGCGCCAGAGTGTGGCTGTGGTAAACCAATATAGTGAATTTTAAAGAGTGCATTTATTCCATTGTGGTTTATGCACTATCGACGAAGTAAATTTAATTCAACCCAATAAGTTTAAATGAAACGAAAAATGCGTATAATTTAATATTCCGTACAAGGAAATCATGCGGTGTACACATCAAATTTTTTAATATTACATTCAAACAGTAATGTAAAGAATTTTATCTCAGGAAAGCTGTTGTCATGCTTAATTTATAAAATACTTCAAATAGTTTACAGTCCTCGATTATTTTCCAGTGAAATCTGGAAGATACACTGAAACATTTTCCAATTAATCATTTCTCTTTAAATAAAGTTTCTGAGAAGAACGATGAACTCCGTTTACAAATATAGTTTCATTTATCCGTCAAAAGAATTCTCTGCGTTTTAATAAATAGTGAAGGTTACCATCGCGAAATTCTCTGATTTTAATCAAAGCACTTAAACTAATTCCTTAGCAAATTTGGAGTTATTTTATCATTTATTCTTTAACATTTGTGACAAATTATTTCAAGAATTCTGAGTATGTCTTTCTCGTTCGCAAGTGCAGTATCTTACGAACGAGAATGTTTATCCCCAGACGTCTGGAAACAAGTAATTCCTTGATGGATTCACACCTCACTTAGCTTCGCAACTAATCAAACGATGATTTTGAGAAACCGCGATTGTTGTTTTGAAAAAAAATCCAAAATTGATTTGTCAGAAGGCAGTTATTTTGAAAACTTAAAAAGGCGTAACATTTATGAATAATATTGAGTTAATTATCGTTATTGTGTCAGATTTTGGCAATAATTTACTGTGTATGAAAAAGAGAAACACGTCAATACAAAATCAGGCAAATAAAAAGTTTTATATCAAATTCTTTTCTTCAGGCGCAATAATATTCTGCACGAAACTACAAATAAATTATCGAAAATGTTGACTAAACGAAAAAAAAAAAAAACATATACACTGACGGAAAAAAAATCCCAACACCAAGGAAAAATTATTGTAGAGTAATGAAATTTGGACAATGCTTTTGTCTAGTTAACCTTTTTAAGGGATTAAATTTTCAAGATCACGGGTTAATTCAAGCTCAAGAAAATGCATTTCAAATGTGACATGCTGTTACATTAACAGCCGGTGTAACCTCCAGAATTTTGAATGCAAACCTGCAAACGTGCATGCATTGTGTCGTATAGGTGCCGAATGTCACTTTGTGGTATGAAGTTCCATGTTTGTGGCGATTGTTTTGTCAATACTGGGACGATCAGTGCTGGCTGTGGATGATTTCTGGAGTTGAGGTCCAATGATATCCAATACGTGCTCAATTGGAGACAGATCGGGTGATCTCGCAGGCCAAGGTAACATGCCGATACTCTGTAGAGCACGTTGCGCTACAACAGCGGTATGAGGGCAAGCGTTATCCTGTTCAAAACACTCCCTTGAATGCTGTTCATGAATGGCAGCACTACAGGCTGAATTACCAGACTGACGTACAAATTTGCAGTCAGAGTGTTTGGGATAACCACGAGAGTACTCCTGCTGTCATAGGAAATTGCTCCTCAGACCATGACTCCAGGCGTAGGTCCAGTGTGTCTAGGCCGCAGACAGTTTGGTTGCAGGTGTTCCCCTGGCCTCCTTTTGACCAACACACGGCTATCACTGGCACCAAAGCAGAACCTGCTTTCATCAGAAAACAGAACAGATCTCCACTCCGTCCTCCACTGAGCTCTGGTTTGCCACCACTTGAGTCGCAAACGGCAATGGCTTGGAGTTAGTGGAATGCACGTTATAGGACGCCCGGCTCGGAACAGTTCTTGAAGTAACTGATTTGTAACAGTTCGCTGTGCCACTGTGGTACCAAATGCAGCTCGAATTTCTGCCGCAAACGCAGTACTATGCGCCATAGCCGAACGCCGAATGCGGCGGTCTTCCCTCTCAGTAGTTCGATGTGGCCGCTTGGAATCTAGTCTTCTTCAGTACCTTCATTTGACCACTCCCAACAATCATGCACAGTGGATACATTCCGGCTAAGTATTTCTGCAGTATCGCCGAAAGAACATCCACCTTCTCGTAGCCCTATTGCACGACCTCGTTCAAACTCGGTGAGCTGTTGATAATGGCTTCTTCGTCTTCTTAAATGCATTCTTAGCTAACATCAACTCAATACGTCAAATTTCAAAGATAAGTAACGCTCACGAACTTTACAGCACGCATTTAAAGCAAACTTGATTTACAAGTTCTGAGTGGCGCTACTAGCGCCACACTTATGCACGAAATTTGAATCAATGTCATCTTTCAGATGTGTAAACGCGCCTACCAAATTCTGTTTTTCTAACACAAGTCTTTTTTGGTGTTGGGATTTTTTTACCGTCAGTATATATGAGAGAGAAATTCATCATTATAAAATTGAACAAATAATTATAATAAATTGCCTAGCTAATAATGACTTATTTTGTTAGCAATTAAGTTACAAAATTAGGCAAAGTTAGAAAAAGCAATTTACTGCAGTTTTTTAACACCTAAGAATGAGCCACATATCTAAGTTTTTAGAGACGATTGGTGTACTATTTGCGTCATTCGTATTGTCCTTTATTGTTTATTTTATTTTACTTGTATAAATATTTGTATATGTTAAGTAGGATACCTATTTGTATTAACTATTATTTGCGTAATTCTTATTGATATTTTAGATTATATTTATATAACTCGTATTCTACTTTTGCGTGCGTACGGGTTCGTAATAGATTGAACGTACATAGATTCGATGATAGGTTAATAAAATTTATTTTTATCAAAAGAAATACTTCAAAGTTCTGGAATTTTATGCAAAAATCCTCTTTTAGGTGTTCAATGAAATAATAATGAAGATATCTCAGTTCACACTGAACTAACCACTCGCAACAAAAATAAATAAATAACTGAGACTAGTTGCTCTCTCTCCGGCCTGTCTTATGTAGTTTTCAAGCGGCCGCCGAGATATTTCTAGTACTTTCTGAGTCTCGAAATTACCAGAAGGCAATATGAGGGTCGAATTACGGTTACAGCTAATACAATGATTAATTACATTAATTCAATTACAATACCTTTTACGCTGATACAAGGACCGGACCAAAATGTCGCCAAATGATCGCCAAGTTTGCAATTTTTGCTAATTTCTCGCCAAATTTGGCGACATAATAAGATTCTAAAACCGTTGTCAGTTTGGCGATATCTCGCCAAATTACCGAGATACTCATTTACTCAATGTTAAATGCACTTGCCACTGTATTCTTATTTTTCCGGCTTAGCTTCTCTCTTAAGTGTTTTCGCGTTACATTATACAGCAAAATACAACAATTTCACTTATAATTGCACTAAAATAATCTATCTGTGTACAAAATTCGTAACACTACGTTACTTATATAATTAAAGCTGCCCAATCGGGACAGAAGTTAGTGACTCTGACTACCGTGCCGAATGTTCAGGGTTCGAATCGCGAAGAAGGCGCGGATGTTGCAAATGTATAGTGTCTTTGCGGTATGGGAGGCACTCTAAATGTATGGCGGCTGAAAGGCCTCTCGTGTGGATTGGTGGTAAGGAAAGAGGGGTGGGAGACATTGGTACTTCCTGGGCTGCTGTTCCTTAAAAACTCGGATGGAACTGAACAAAATCGTAGTGTCAGTGAATGGTGTCCAAGGCTCTTGGCAACCATAGACACAATCTTGTACCCCTTGCCGCCATGAATTTCGTGGGCTTGTTACTTACTTGTTATCTGTTTTGAATATATTTTAAACCCATTTTCACTCAGTTTTCGACAAAAGAGTCCTTTATTCTGTCTGTACGTACAGATATCATACAAAAAACATCGTTCAGATGTATTCGAGAGCAATAAAAATGGATATTTTCGCTGAAATATGATACCCGAAGTTTTACACGATTACAATACATCCTCTATTTCTTTGAAGGAAGTAAAAACGTCAATAGAAAGGTATATTCTGGAACACGAACTCATTTTTTTCCTTCTGAATCAAACTTCGGACGTTCTAATTTTCAGATCGGTGATCTGACTATTGTACTACTAAAGTTTACGGAAAGATTCCTTCCTTACATTCTCCCATTGAGTAAATGAGATAAGAATCCGTATAAATGATTCGCACCAATAGCGTCAATGCAAGGTCCAATGATGAATTCTAGTGTACCACACTATTTTAGATGCAGATTTAGTGATGAGAGTAATAAATAATCTTACATAGTTCACTAAAATATTGACCATGCCTTTAGTAAGTCGGTATTTACAAATTTCCAGATCAGTGTGATAGAATTCAAATAACAAGAACACACGGAGGAAAAGCAGAATTATTGCGAGCTAAAAGTTTGTAGAAATATCCTAATTTCCCTAATTTCCTTACAGGTAGAAACTTACACTTAATTCATATAAATAATCATACACAGAAGGTTACTAACTAAATAAATAACTCTTGGAGAAAAATAGAAATAAGTATATCTCTCCTAAATACGCGAGGGTATCTCAGATCATTAAAATCAGCCACAGAGCAAAAGGTAAAGCTTAATTACACTATTCTGAAACAAATACTGAATTTATTACACTGGTTTACTCTTAAGTTCCTTCAGCTTTAGAGTTTCACATTACATCTCAAACATTCGGGAAGATTTTGCCTTACGGCGGTAGCAATGAGGTCTCCAGAAACTTCCAGAATGAAGCCGAATAGGCTAGAAATTGTCAAATGTAGCCATTCTAGTAAACAGCATTGACGCCTAGTTATACCAGGGAAGTTGATTACATCCCAGGTTACGGCTGGTTTCTTCAGAATTCAAATGTCGGTCAGTTCAGAATTACCAGATTTGCAACATAAAATACATAATAACATTAACAGTAAAAAATTACAGACAGAAGTAGTAGTCACAAGTTCAATTAAAAGAATTATTAGTAAAATTGTTACATAAAGTACATCAAATAAGCAAACAAATAAATAAGTAAAAGCGCATAATTCTTTAAAAATACATACAAAAAAAATGCAATCAAATAAGTCGAAATATTTGCATAAATTTAGAGTATTATTTAGATATGACAAGTATTTTTATAACTAAAAGTTTCAAAGCAGCAAACGTATTATTCACTTTATCATTATAACTTTGGATTATTTAAAATGAATTTCATATTATGAGCGAAATTATATTTTTCTTAAAAAGACATTCTTTCTTTTATAAATTGACATTTTTATGTTGGAAGAATAATTACTGGGAAAAGAGAAATGAAAGTAAAAAGACATCGTCTCATCCTTGATAGATGTGTAAGGATAGGAAGGAGCCCATTTTGTCTCCTTCTTGATGCGTGTGGGAGATAAGAATGATGTATTGATGAGAGCTTAGAGCTTCGGGATAATTGCCTTTGGGTCCAGGGGTTATTAGATCGTATCCCGATGACTTCTTGATATGCCTTCTTTTCCTTCCCTATTATTTAATGACTCTTACTGCTGGGAAGGGGTTGACAGTAAAGCTCGCTGCACTCTAGATGACAGAATTGCACTTAGGTAAAGGACGCAAGTTTATCATCTAAAAACTAATATCAGAAATCCTCGATTTTGAGATGAAAACCACATCCATTACAGTGTAGATTTATGATCCATATTACACTGGTTATTCTAATTTAAGAATTATAAGGATTAAAAAAGGAAAATTAGCAAAATATTCCAATTGAATTTTTTGAAAATATATACAATCCCTTTTTGTAAATTGTGCCACCCTTTTCGGGATGGTGATCAGCTGTACTGACTGGTGCCCGTCAAAAACATCGCGGCAAAAACATCGCCGACGAAAACGTCGCGGAGTAAACAACGCAAGGCGAAAACGTCGTGATTCGAAACATCGTGGGAGAAAATAAAGCAAAGAGCACTTCTAAAATATCGTGGTACAAAATACCGTGGTCGAAAATAAAGCGGTTCAAAAACTTCGGACAGTTTAAAAACCTCGTCGTTGAAAATATCGTGGTAAAAAATAAAGTATCTAGAAATCATCGCATGACGATAACATCGCACACAATGCGTTTTTCAGGTTTAAAAGTTGTAAATCCATGTTCGCATAATGAATTGGGAGCTCCAGAAAGAAAGAGGGATTCGTTTACTTCCATATTTCATATTTTTGAATGACCTAATACATTTTTGCTGAAAAATTAAGAAGGAAACTTAAGCATTTAAAAGTTGAGAATGAGTAGATAAGTAACGAAACTTATAGAACTCAATAGAATTAATTTATATATTTAAATAACAAAGGTCAGTAATAAATTAACCTTTTTTATAAAGAATTTTATTGATAATTTTTATGAAAAATACAGTTTTAAAATGCTTCGGAAATGGAAGATAAATAACTGCGTAACCTCTATAAAAACTGCTTACTTAATTATCAAATTATTTTCTTTCACATTTGTTAATTTGATATTATTTTAGTGAAAATTATATTTTGTTTTGTTTCCGTTTATTCTTAAAGTGTTGTTAACATTTTCATGTATAGCGTGCAATCACTGTTTTATGTCGATTTGTTAGTTATGATGAAAGTCAGATACATAATATGTCACTATGAAATTTGAAAAACGCATGTGTGAAATGTTATCGTCATGCGATGATTTGTAGGTACTTTATTTTTTACTGCGATATGCTCGATGATGATTTTTTAAACTGCGAAGTTTTTGAATCGCTTTATTTTCGACCACGATATTTTGTACCACGATGTTTTCGAACTGCGATGTTTTCTCTTTGTTTTATTTTCTCCCACAATGCGTTGTACCACGGCGTTTTTGCCTTGCTCTGTTTTCTCTGTGACGTTTTCGTCCGCGATGTTTTCGCCTGTAACCGTACTGACTGCCACACCTTCAAAGTCTGTATTACAATGCTGAAGAACGCATGGATGTTACTAACTGTCTAGTGCCGACACAGAGACACTTAAAATACCTTCGGTTCGAAAGTTCCTTTAAGAAATCAGTAAGGGTTGGAAGAAAGATTGGAGACTCTGGATTCATCCCCGGGGGTTTTATGTTAAAATAATGTTTTTATGTTTATGGTTTATGTGAGACATAACTAGCCAAGATCATACCGTTATCTCTAAAAATCCCAAAGTTTTGACATATGGCAGGCCCTTTCTTCTTATTTTAAGCCGTAATGAATCAGGAGGTTTATTATTAGGTATATGTATTTTGTCAGATCTGATTCTTGACATGCACCTTTTGAGATCAGGAGAATTAGTCCCTTTTGAAAATCAGTGGAGTGGAAGAACAATTGGTAATAATGGATCCGTCTCTCGGGGTTTTTGTATTAAAATTGAGACGGAACTAGGTAGGGTCATAGTATCATCTCTAATTAGTGGATTAAGATTAAATGGAATACTCCTTTTTATACAAAGTTAAGGCAAAAATTAAGGACAAGTGGAAAAATTAGCATATCAGCTGAACGAAGAGGCAGAGCGGGCAGAAAGACCAATCAGGAGATTAAGTAAGGAGATGTACGGTAGCACATGCGCAGATATGCAGGTAGACGTAATGGGGGAGTGTCTGAGTAGTATAAAGCATGTTGTCGGTGTAAGATCAGTATTTCTGGCAAAGAGATTGCACGCCGTATAGCAGTTAAAATCACACCGAGTTGCTGCCTCAGCGAGAAATGGCGAATAATCAATCTGTTAGACGACATCTGGATGCTTTTACCCGAGGTCGAATCATTGGGAAGTTGGAGGAAGGCCGCAGTGTGACAAGTGTGGCTGCAGAGTTCGGAATTGCTCACAGCATCGTTTCACGACTTTGGAGACAATTTCAAACTACAGGAACAGCTATCCGGGGGTTTAGTAGTGGTCGTCCACGAGGAACCACACCCGCAGATGACCGGTATATTGCCTTACAGGCCAGAAGAAACAGGCGGCAGACAGCGGGAGAAATCGCTAGACACACGACACAGGCGACTGGACGACCGATATCGCGTTTTACCGTGGCCAGAAGACTGCACGGTGGTGGTCTGTTTGCACGACGCCCTGTACGGTGTGTACCTCTAACGCCTGCCCATCGGAGAAGGCGTTCTCTGTGGTGCCGGGAACACCGGAATTGGAGAGACAATGAATGGGGACGAGTACTCTTTACAGATGAGAGCAGATTCAGTCTGAGTAGCAATTCTCATCGCATACTCGTCTGGAGAGAGCGGGCAAGCCGCAATCATCCCTCGAACATCATTGAAAGGGTCAGGTATGGAGGTGGCGGTTTTCTGGTTTGGGGAGGAATCATGCTTGGTAGGCGTACACATATTCGCATCTGGGACGCAGGTTCAGACAACGTGTCCCGATATTGTAATTCTTCTATATTTGCGTCTTTTTATAGGCGTTGTGGGGCTGCAGTTCCTTTTCATGG